>JAXLNO010003173.1:0-54491 GCA_038087875.1 Malacoraja senta
GCGACCTTGCCGGATTTGTGGCGACCTTGCGGGATTTATGGCGTCCTTGCCGGAAATGTGGCGACCTTGCCGGATTTGTGGCGACCTTGCCGGATTTATGGCGTCCTTGCCGGAAATGTGGCGACCTTGCCGAATGTATGGCGACCTTGTCGGATTTGGACCACCTTGCCGGATTTATGGCGACGTTGCCGGAAATGCGGCGACCTTGCCTGAAATGTGGCGACCTTGATGGATTTGTGGCGACCTTACCGGATTTATGGCGACCGTGCCGGAAATATGGCGACCTTGCCGGATTTGTGGCGACCTTGCCGGATTTATGGCGACCTTACCGGAAATATGGCTACCTTGCCGTATTTGTGGCGACCTTGCCGGATTGATGGCGACCTTGCCGGAAATATGGCGACCTTTCCGGATTTGTGGCGACCTTGCCGGGTTTATGGCATCCTTGCCAGTAATGTGGCGACCTTGCCGGATTTATGGCGACGTTGCCGGAAGTGCGGCGACCTTGCCTGAAATGTGGCGACCTTGACGGATTTGTGGCGACCTTGCCGGATTTATGGCGTCCTTGCCGGAAATATGGCTACCTTGCCGGATTTGTGGCGACCTTACCGGATTGATGGCGACCATGCCGGAAATATGGCGACCTTTCCGGATTTGTGGCGACCTTGCGGGATTTATGGCGTCCTTGCCGGAAATGTGGCGACCTTGCCGGATTTGTGGCGACCTTGCCGGATTTATGGCGTCCTTGCCGGAAATAGGCGACTGCCGGATTTGTGGCGACCTTGCCGGATTTATGGCGACCTTGCCGAATTTATGGCGACCTTGCCGGAAATATGTCGTCCTTGCAGGATTTGTGGCGACCTTGCGGGATTTATGGCGACCTTGCCGGAAAAATGGCGACTTTTCCGGATTTATGGCGACCTTGCCGGATATATGGCGACCGTGCCGGAAATATGGCGACCTTGCCGGATTTTGGCGACCTTGCCGGATATATGGCGACCTTACCGGAAATATGGCTACCTTGCCGTATTTGTGGCGACCTTGCCGGATTGATGGCGACCTTGCCGGAAATATGTCGACCTTGCAGGATTTGTGGCGACCTTGCGGGATTTATGGCGACCTTGCCGGAAAAATGGCGACCTTGCCGGGTTTGTGGCGACCTTGCCGGATTTATGGCGACCGTGCCGGAAATATGGCGACCTTGCCGGATTTGTGGCGACCTTGCCGGATTTATGGCGACCTTACCGAATATATGGCAACCTTGCCGGATTTGTGGCGACCTTGCCGGATTTATGTCGTACTTGCCGGATATATGGCGCCCTTGCCGGATTTGTGGCGACCTTGCCGGATTTATGGCGACCTTGCCGGAAATATGGCGACTTTTCCGGATTTATGGCGACCTTGCCGGATATATGGCGACCTTGCCGTAAATATGGCGAACTTGCCGGATTTGTGGCGACCTTGTCGGATTTATGGCGACCTTGCCAGAAATATGCCGACCGTGCCGGATTTGTGGCGACCTTGCCGGATTTATGGCGACCTTGCCGGAAATGTGGCGACCTTGCCGGATTTGTGGCGACCTTGCGGGATTTATGGCGTCCTTGCCGGAAATGTGGCGACCTTGCCGGATTTGTGGCGACCTTGCCGGATTTATGGCGTCCTTGCCGGAAATGTGGCGACCTTGCCGAATTTATGGCGACCTTGTCGGATTTGGACCACCTTGCCGGATTTATGGCGACGTTGCCGGAAATGCGGCGACCTTGCCTGAAATGTGGCGACCTTGACGGATTTGTGGCGACCTTACCGGATTTATGGCGACCGTGCCGGAAATATGGCGACCTTGCCGGATTTTGGCGACCTTGCCGGATTTATGGCGACCTGACCGGAAATATGGCTACCTTGCCGTATTTGTGGCGACCTTGCCGGATTTATGGCGACGTCGCTGGAAATGCGGCGACCTTGCCTGAAATGTGGCGACCTTGACGGATTTGTGGCGACCTTGCCGGATTTATGGCGTCCTTGCCGGAAATATGGCTACCTTGCCGGATTTGTGGCGACCTTGCCGGATTTATGGCGACCTTACCGGAAATATGGCTACCTTGCCGTATTTGTGGCGACCTTGCCGGATTGATGGCGACCTTGCCGGAAATATGGCGACCTTTCCGGATTTGTGGCGACCTTGCCGGGTTTATGGCATCCTTGCCAGTAATGTGGCGACCTTGCCGGATTTATGGCGACGTTGCCGGAAGTGCGGCGACCTTGCCTGAAATGTGGCGACCTTGACGGATTTGTGGCGACCTTGCCGGATTTATGGCGTCCTTGCCGGAAATATGGCTACCTTGCCGGATTTGTGGCGACCTTGCCGGATTGATGGCGACCATGCCGGAAATATGGCGACCTTTCCGGATTTGTGGCGACCTTGCGGGATTTATGGCGTCCTTGCCGGAAATGTGGCGACCTTGCCGGATTTGTGGCGACCTTGCCGGATTTATGGCGTCCTTGCCGGAAATAGGCGACTGCCGGATTTGTGGCGACCTTGCCGGATTTATGGCGACCTTGCCGAATTTATGGCGACCTTGCCGGAAATATGTCGACCTTGCAGGATTTGTGGCGACCTTGTGGGATTTAAGGCGACCTTGCCGGAAAAATGGCGACCTTGCCGGGTTTGTGGCGACCTTGCCGGATTTATGGCGACCGTGCCGGAAATATGGCGACCTTGCCGGATTTGTGGCGACCTTGCCGGATTTATGGCGACCTTACCGGAAATATGGCAACCTTGCCGGATTTGTGGCGACCTTGCCGGATTTATGTCGTACTTGCCGGATATATGGCGCCCTTGCCGGATTTGTGGCGCCCTTGCCGGATTTATGGCGACCTTGCCGGATTTATGGCGACCTTGCCGGAAATATGGCGACTTTTCCGGATTTATGGCGACCTTGCCGGATATATGGCGACCTTGCCGGAAATATGGCGAACTTGCCGGATTTGTGGCGACCTTGTCGGGTTTATGGCGACCTTGCCAGAAATATGCCGACCGTGCCGGATTTGTGGCGACCTTGCCGGATTTATGGCGACCTTGCCGGAAATGTGGCGACCTTGCCGGATTTGTGGCGACCTTGCGTGATTTATGGCGTCCTTGCCGGAAATGTGGCGACCTTGCCGGATTTGTGGCGACCTTGCCGGATTTATGGCGACCGTGCCGGAAATATGGCGACCTTGCCGGATTTTGGCGACCTTGCCGGATTTATGGCGACCTTACCGGAAATATGGCTACCTTGCCGTATTTGTGGCGACCTTGCCGGATTGATGGCGACCTTGCCGGAAATATGTCGACCTTGCAGGATTTGTGGCGACCTTGCGGGATTTATGGCGACCTTGCCGGAAAAATGGCGACCTTGCCGGGTTTGTGGCGACCTTGCCGGATTTATGGCGACCGTGCCGGAAATATGGCGACCTTGCCGGATTTGTGGCGACCTTGCCGGATTTATGGCGACCTTACCGGAAATATGGCAACCTTGCCGGATTTGTGGCGACCTTGCCGGATTTATGTCGTACTTGCCGGATATATGGCGCCCTTGCCGGATTTGTGGCGACCTTGCCGGATTTATGGCGACCTTGCCGGAAATATGGCGACTTTTCCGGATTTATGGCGACCTTGCCGGATATATGGCGAACTTGCCGTAAATATGGCGAACTTGCCGGATTTGTGGCGACCTTGTCGGATTTATGGCGACCTTGCCAGAAATATGCCGACCGTGCCGGATTTGTGGCGACCTTGCCGGATTTATGGCGACCTTGCCGGAAATGTGGCGACCTTGCCGGATTTGTGGCGACCTTGCGGGATTTATGGCGTCCTTGCCGGAAATGTGGCGACCTTGCCGGATTTGTGGCGACCTTGCCGGATTTATGGCGTCCTTGCCGGAAATGTGGCGACCTTGCCGAATTTATGGCGACCTTGTCGGATTTGGACCACCTTGCCGGATTTATGGCGACGTTGCCGGAAATGCGGCGACCTTGCCTGAAATGTGGCGACCTTGACGGATTTGTGGCGACCTTACCGGATTTATGGCGACCGTGCCGGAAATATGGCGACCTTGCCGGATTTTGGCGACCTTGCCGGATTTATGGCGACCTTACCGGAAATATGGCTACCTTGCCGTATTTGTGGCGACCTTGCCGGATTTATGGCGACGTCGCCGGAAATGCGGCGACCTTGCCTGAAATGTGGCGACCTTGACGGATTTGTGGCGACCTTGCCGGATTTATGGCGTCCTTGCCGGAAATATGGCTACCTTGCCGGATTTGTGGCGACCTTGCCGGATTGATGGCGACCTTGCCGGAAATATGGCGACCTTTCCGGATTTGTGGCGACCTTGCGGGATTTATGGCGTCCTTGCCGGAAATGTGGCGACCTTGCCGGATTTGTTGGGACCTTGCCAGATTTATGGCGACCTTGCCGGATTTATGGCGATATTTCCGGAAATATGGCGACGTTGCCGGATTTATGGCGACCTTGCCGGAAATATGGCGAACTTCCCTAATTTTTGGCCACCATGCCGGATTTATGGCGAACTTGCCGGAAATATGGCGACCTTGCCGGATTTGTGGCGACCTTGCCGGATTTATGGCGATATTGCCGGATATATGGCGACGTTGCCGGATTTGTGGCGACCTTGCCGCATTTATGGCGACCTTGCCGGAAATATGGCGACTGCCGGATTTATGGCGACCTTGCCGGATTTATGGCGACCTTGCCGGAAATATGGAGAACTTGCCGGATTTGTGGCGACCTTGCCGGATTTATGGCGACCTTACCGGAAATATGGCAACCTTGCCGGATTTGTGGCGACCTTGCCGGATTTATGTCGTACTTGCCGGATATATGGCGCCCTTGCCGGATTTGTGGCGACCTTGCCGGATTTATGGCGACCTTGCCGGAAATATGGCGACTTTTCCGGATTTATGGCGACCTTGCCGGATATATGGCGACCTTGCCGTAAATATGGCGAACTTGCCGGATTTGTGGCGACCTTGTCGGATTTATGGCGACCTTGCCAGAAATATGCCGACCGTGCCGGATTTGTGGCGACCTTGCCGGATTTATGGCGACCTTGCCGGAAATGTGGCGACCTTGCCGGATTTGTGGCGACCTTGCGGGATTTATGGCGTCCTTGCCGGAAATGTGGCGACCTTGCCGGATTTGTGGCGACCTTGCCGGATTTATGGCGTCCTTGCCGGAAATGTGGCGACCTTGCCGAATTTATGGCGACCTTGTCGGATTTGGACCACCTTGCCGGATTTATGGCGACGTTGCCGGAAATGCGGCGACCTTGCCTGAAATGTGGCGACCTTGACGGATTTGTGGCGACCTTACCGGATTTATGGCGACCGTGCCGGAAATATGGCGACCTTGCCGGATTTTGGCGACCTTGCCGGATTTATGGCGACCTTACCGGAAATATGGCTACCTTGCCGTATTTGTGGCGACCTTGCCGGATTTATGGCGACGTCGCCGGAAATGCGGCGACCTTGCCTGAAATGTGGCGACCTTGACGGATTTGTGGCGACCTTGCCGGATTTATGGCGTCCTTGCCGGAAATATGGCTACCTTGCCGGATTTGTGGCGACCTTGCCGGATTGATGGCGACCTTGCCGGAAATATGGCGACCTTTCCGGATTTGTGGCGACCTTGCGGGATTTATGGCGTCCTTGCCGGAAATGTGGCGACCTTGCCGGATTTGTTGGGACCTTGCCAGATTTATGGCGACCTTGCCGGATTTATGGCGATATTTCCGGAAATATGGCGACGTTGCCGGATTTATGGCGACCTTGCCGGAAATATGGCGAACTTCCCTAATTTTTGGCCACCATGCCGGATTTATGGCGAACTTGCCGGAAATATGGCGACCTTGCCGGATTTGTGGCGACCTTGCCGGATTTATGGCGATATTGCCGGATATATGGCGACGTTGCCGGATTTGTGGCGACCTTGCCGCATTTATGGCGACCTTGCCGGAAATATGGCGACTGCCGGATTTATGGCGACCTTGCCGGATTTATGGCGACCTTGCCGGAAATATGGAGAACTTGCCGGATTTGTGGCGACCTTGCCGGATTTGTGGCGATATTGCCGGAAATATGGCGACCTTGCCGGATTTATGGCGACCTTGCCGGATTTGTGGCGACCTTGCCGGATTTATGGCGACCTTGCCGGATTTATGGCGACCTTGCCGGACATATGGCGAATTTCCCTAATTTTTGGCCACCATGCCGGATTTATGGCGAACTTGCCGGAAATATGGCGACCTTGCCGGATTTGTGGCGACCTTTCCGGATTTATGGCGTCCTTGCGGATTTATGGCGACCTTGACGGATTTGTGGCGACCTTGCCGGATTTATGGCGACCTTGCCGGAAATATGGCGACCTTGCCGGATATGTGGCGACCTTGCCGGATTTATGGCGTCCTTGCCGGAAATGTGGCGACCTTGCCGAATGTATGGCGACCTTGTCGGATTTGGACCACCTTGACGGATTTATGGCGACGTTGCCGGAAATGCGGCGACCTTGCCTGAAATGTGGCGACCTTGACGGATTTCTGGCGACCTTACCGGATTTATGGCGACCGTGCCGGAAATATGGCGACCTTGCCGGATTTGTGGCGACCTTGCCGGATTTATGGCGACCTTACCGGAAATATGGCTACCTTGCCGTATTTGTGGCGACCTTGCCGGATTGATGGCGATATTGCCGGAAATATTGCGATATTGCCGGAAATATGGCGACCTTGCCGGATTTATGGCGACCTTGCCGGACATATGGCGAACTTCCATAATTTTTGGCCACCATGCCGGATTTATGGCGAACTTGCCGGAAATATGGCGACCTTGCCGGATTTGTGGCGACCTTTCCGGATTTATGGCGTCCTTGCGGATTTATGGCGACTGCCGGATTTGTGGCGGCCTTGCCGGATTTATGGCTACCTTGCCGAATTTATGGCGACCTTGCCGGAAATATGGCGACCTTGCAGGATTTGTGGCGACCTTGCGGGATTTATGGCGACCTTGCCGGAAAAATGGCGACCTTGCCGGGTTTGTGGCGACCTTGCCGGATTTATGGCGACCGTGCCGGAAATATGGCGACCTTGCCGGATTTGTGGCGACCTTGCCGGATTTATGGAGACCTTACCGGAAATATGGCTACCTTGCCGTATTTGTGGCGACCTTGCCGGATTGATGGCGACCTGGCCGGAAATATGGCGACCTTTCCGGATTTGTGTCGACCTTGCCGGGTTTATGGCATCCTTGCCGGTAATGTGGCGACCTTACCGGATTTATGGCGACGTTGCCGGAAATATGGCTACCTTGCCGGATTTGTGGCGACCTTGCCGGATTGATGGCGACCTTGCCGGAAATATGGCGACCTTTCCGGATTTGTGGCGACTTTGCGGGATTTATGGCGTCCTTGCCGGAAATGTGTCGACCTTGCAGGATTTGTGGCGACCTTGCCGGATTTATGGCGTCCTTGCCGGAAATAGGCGACTGCCGGATTTGTGGCGACCTTGCCGGATTTATGGCGACCTTGCCGAATTTATGGCGACCTTGCCGGAAATATGTCGACCTTGCAGGATTTGTGGCGACCTTGCGGGATTTATGGCGACCTTGCCGGAAAAATGGCGACCTTGCCGGGTTTGTCCCGACCTTGCCGGATTTATGGCGACCTTGCCGGAAATATGGCGACCTTGCCGGATTTGTGGCGACCTTGCCGGATTTATGGCGACCTTACCGGAAATATGGCAACCTTGCCGGATTTGTGGCGACCTTGCCGGATTTATGTCGTACTTGCCGGATATATGGCGCCCTTGCCGGATTTGTGGCGACCTTGCCGGATTTATGGCGACCTTGCCGGAAATATGGCGACTTTTCCGGATTCTATAAACCCCTCCAACCCACCTGTAAACTCCTCTAATCCCATGAAAACCCAGATAAACACCGCTAAACCGCGTAAACCCCTCTAAACCACTCTAAACCCATCTGAAGCACTGTAAACCCCTCTAAACCCCCCAAAACACATCTAAAACCCTCTAAACCACTGTAAAGCCCCCTCCGAACACCTCTAAACCTCTGTAACCCCTCTAACCCCTCTAAACCCCATGTAAACACCGCTAAAACCCTCAAATGGCCTTTGAGCTGTAATCAGTATATTGATTCATGTGTGCATATATTTATAGAATGGTATATGGACACACTGATCTGTTTCGTAGTCAATGCCTACTATGTTCTATTGAGCTGAAGCAAAGCAAGAATTTCATTGTCCTATCAGGGACACATGACAACAAAGTAACTTGGACTTGAACTTGAACTCGAAACCGCTCGAGACCTCACTAAGACCTCATGTTTACAAAGCGTTGTGTTTGCCAAAGGTCGTGTTTGATAAAGGTCGTGTTTACCAAGGGTCGTCTTTGCCAAGGCTCATGTTTACCACGCGTTGTGCCTACAAAGACTGTCTACCAAGGGTGGTGTGTACCAAGGGCTGTGTCTACCCAAGGTTGTGTCGACGAATGGCTCTGTCTCCCAAGGGTTGTGTCTACCAAGTGTTGTGTCTACCAAGGGGTTTGCTTACCAAGGGATGTGTTTACCCAGGGTTGTGTCAAACGAAGGTTAAGTCTACCAAGCTTTGTTTCGACCAAGTTATGTTCATACCAAGGGTTGTGGCTACTAAGGGTCGTAACGGCAAAAGGTTGTGTCTATCTCGCGAGTCTGGTGCGAAAAGTGCGAGCCTGGTGCGAAATGTGGGAGCCTGGTGCGAAAACTGCAATCCTGGTACGAAAACTGGGAGCCTGGCACAAAACACTGCGAGCGTGGTGCGAAAAGTGCGATCCCGCTGCGAAAAGAGCGAGTTTATTACGAAAAGTGTGATGCTGGTGCGAAAAGTGCGAGCCTGGCGTAAAAACTACGAGATTGGTGAGAAAAGTGCGGGTCTGGTGCGAAAAGAGCGATTGTGGTGCGAAAAGTGCGAACCGGCTGCAAACAAATGCGAGCCTGGTGCTAAAACTGCCAGCCTGGTGCGAAAACTGAGATCGTGGTGCGAAAGTTGTAATCCTGGCGGAGAACTGCGAGCCTGGTGCGAAGGATGCGAGCCTGGTGAGAAAGCTTCGCGCCTGGTGCTAAAAGTGCGAGCCTGGTGCGAAAGGTGCGAGCCTGGTGCGAAAGATGCGAGTCTGGTTCGAAAAGTGCGAGCCGCCTGCGAAAAATGCTAGCCTGTTTCAAAAAGTGCGAGCCGGCTGCGAAAAAAAGCGAGCCTGGTGCGAACACTGCAATCCGGGTGCAAAAACTGAGAGCCTGGCGCAAAAACTACGAGCCTGGTGCGAAAACTGCGAGCCTGGTGCGAAATCTGCGAGCCTTGTGCGAAAAATGCGAGCCTGGTGAGAAAGGTAGGAGCCTGGTAGCGAAAACTGCGAGCCTTGTGCGAAATTTGCGAGCCGGGTGCGAAAACTGCGAGCCTGGTGCGAAAAGTATGAGCCATCTGCGGAAAATGCCGGCCTGGTCCGAAAAGTGTGAGCTGGTGCGAAAAGTGCCAGCCTGCTGGAAAAGCTGCGAACCTCGTCCGCAAACTAGGAGCCGGGCGCACGCTACGAGCCTGGTGCGAAAAGAGCGAGCCTCAGTAAATGGGGAATTAGGGGAGGGCACTAATAAATGGAGAATTAGGGGAGCGCAACATGAAATGGTGCATTAGGGGAGGGCACCAGTCAATGGGGATTTAGGGAATGGCACCAATAAATGAGAAATTATGGGAGGGCGCCAGTAAACAGTGGCGCAGCGGAAGAGTTGCTGCCTCACAGGTTCAGACCCGGGTTCGATTCCGACCACGGCCGCCGTCTGTACGATTTGTACGTTCTCCCCGTAACCGCGTGGATTTTCTCCAGAGATGCTGCATGCCCCACTGCTACTCCAGATTTTTGTAACCACATATAATAATAATAATAATAATTCATTTTATTTGCTGGCGCCTTTCTATCACCCAAGGACACCTTACACGACATAAAATCACAAAAATGCAAAACAGATAGTCAGAATCAATTAAATATAAAAACACCACAATACACAAATCAAGGACAGAATTCAATTACAAAAGCACAAAAAGAAAATCAGAAATACAATTTGAGGAGAGAGCAGCGGCAGCCAAACCGCGCCAGCGTTCACTCTCCCCTCCGACCGCCATCTTGAACAAGGACCAACAAACACAGCACACAAAAATCATCTGAAGGTTGATAAATCCCCCTGGGCCTGATGGTCTGCATCCCAGGGTCCTCAGGGAGGTGGCTCGAGAAATAGTGGACGCATTGGTAATTATTTTCCAATGTTCGATCGATTCAGGATCATTATCGATGTCCTACACACACTGGCGGATTAATGGCGACCTTGCCGGAAACATGACAAGCTTGCCGGATTTGTGACGACCTTGCTGGATTTATGGCGTCCTTGCCGGAAATATGGTGACCTTGCCGGATGTGTGGCTACAATGCCGGAATTATGGCGACCTTGCCGGAAATATGGCGACTTTGCCTGATTTGTGGCGACCTTGCAGGATTAATGGCGACCTTGCCGGAAATATGGCGACCTTGCCGGATTTGTGGCGACCTTGCCGGATTTATGGCGACCTTGCCGGAAATAAGGCGACCTTGCCGGATTTGTGTCGACCTTGCCGGAAATATGGCGACCTCGCCGGATTTATAGCGACATTGCCGGATATATTGCGACCTTGCCGGAAATATGGCGACCTCGCCGGATTTATGGCGTCCTTGCCGGAAATATGGCGACCTCGCCGGATTTATGGCAAGCTCGCCGGATTTATGGCGACCTTGCCGGAAATATGGCGACCTCGCCGGATATATGGCGGCCTCGCCGGATTTAGGACGACCTTGCCGGAAATGTGGCCACCTCGCCGGATTTATGGCGACCATGCCGGATTTATGCGGACCTTGCCCGAATTATGGCGACCTTGCCGGTTTTGTGGCGAACTTGCCGGATTTATGGCGACCTTTCCGGATTTGTGGCGACCTTGCCGGAAATATGGCGACCTCGCCGGATTTGTGGCGACCTTGCCTGATTTATGGCGACCTTGCCGGAATTATGGCGCCCTGGCAGGATTTGTGGCGACCTTGCCGGAAATATGGCGACCTTGCCGGATTTGTGGCGACCTTGCCGGATTTATGACGACCTCGCCGGAAATATGGCGACCTTGCCGGATTTCTGGCGACCATGCCGGATTTATGAAGACCTAGCTGGAAATATGGCGACCTTGCCGGATTTGTGGCGAACTTGTGGGATTTATGACGACCTCGCCGGAAATATGGCGACCTTGCCGGATTTGTGGCGACCTTGCCGGATTTATTGAGACCTTGCTGGAAATATGTCGACCTTGCCGGATTGTTGGCGACCTTGCGAGATTTATGGCGACCTTGCCGGGAAAATGGCGACCTTGCCGGATTTGTGGAGACTTTGCCTGATTTATGGCGACCTTGCCGGAATTAGGCGCCCTGGCCGGATTTGTGGCGACCTTGCCGGAAATATGGCGACCTTGCCGGATTTATGGCTACCTTGCCGGATTTATGGCGACCTTGACGGACATATGGCGACCTCGCCGGATTTATGGCGACCTTGACGGATTTATGCCGACCATGTCGGAAATATGGCGACCTCGCCGGATTTGTGGCGACCTCGCCGGATTTATGCCGTCCTTGCCGGAAATACGGCGACCTTGTCGGATTTATGGCGACCTCGCCGGAAATATGGCGACTTTGCCTGATTTGTGGCGACCTTGCAGGATTTATGGCGACCTTGCCGGAAATATGGCGACCTTGCCGGATTTGTGGCGACCTTGCCGGATTTATGGCGACCTTGCCAGATTTGTGGCGACCATGCCGGAAATATAGCGACCTCGCGGGATTTATGGCGACCATGCCGGATTTATGGCGACCTTGCCGGAAATATGGCGACCTCGCCAGATTTATGGCGACCGTGCAGGATTTTGGCGACATTGCCGGAAATATGGCGACCTCGCCGGATTTATGGCGACCTTGACGGAAATATGGCGACCTCGCCGGATTTTTGGCGACCTTGCCGGAAATATGGCGACCTTGCCGGATTTGTGGCGACCTTGCAGGATTAAGGGCGACCTTGCCGGAAACATGACGAGCTTGCCGGATTTGTGACGACCTTGCCGGATTTATGGCGTCCTTGCCGGAAATATGGTGACCTTGCCGGATGTGTGGCTACAATGCCGGAATTATGGCGACCTTGCCGGAAATATGGCCACTTTGCCTGATTTGTGGCGACCTTGCAGGATTAATGGCGACCTTGCCGGAAATATGGCGACCTTGCCGGATTTGTGGCGACCTTGCCGGATTTATGGCGACCTTGCCGGAAATAAGGCGACCTTGCCGGATTTGTGGCGACCTTGCCGGAAATATGGCGACCTCGCCGGATTTATAGCGACATTGCCGGATATATTGCGACCATGCCGGAAATATGGCGACCTCGCCGGATATATGGCGGCCTCGCCGGATTTAGGACGACCTTGCCGGAAATGTGGCGACCTCGCCGGATTTATGGCGACCATGCCGGATTTATGGCGACCTTGCCCGAATTATGGCGATCTTGCCGGTTTTGTGGCGAACTTGCCGGATTTATGGCGACCTTTCCGGATTTGTGGCGACCTTGCCGGAAATATGGCGACCTCGCCGGATTTATGGCGACATTGTCGGATTTGTGGCGACCTTGCCGGAAATATGGCGACCTCGCCGGATTTGTGGCGACCATGCCGGATTTATGAAGACCTAGCTGGAAATATGGCGACCTTGCCGGATTTGTGGCGAACTTGTGGGATTTATGACGACCTCGCCGGAAATATGGCGACCTTGCCGGCTTTGTGGCGACCTTGCCGGATTTATGGAGACCTTGCTGTAAATATGTCGACCTTGCCGGATTGCTGGCGACCTTGCGAGATTTATGGCGACCTTGCCGGAAAAATGGCGACCTTGCCGGATTTGTGGAGACTTTGCCTGATTTATGGCGACCTTGCCGGAATTAGGCGCCCTGGCCGGATTTGTGGCGACCTTGCCGGAAATAGGGCGACCTTGCCGGATTTATGGCTACATTGCCGGATTTATGGCGACCTTGACGGACATATGGCGACCTCGCCGGATTTATGGCGACCTTGCCGGATTTATGCCGACCATGTCGGAAAAATGGCGACCTCGCCGGATTTGTGGCGACCTTGCCGGATTTATGGCGAACTTGCCGGAAATATGGCTACTTCGCCGGATTTGTGGCGACCTTGCGGATTTCTGGCTACCTTGCCGGAGATATGGGGACCTTGCCGGATTTGTGGCGACCTTGCCGGAAATAAGGCGACCTTGCCGGATTTGTGGCGACCTCGCCGGATTTATGGCGTCCTTGCCGGAAATATGGCGACCTCGCCGGATTTATGGCGAGCTCGCCGGATTTATGGCGACCTTGCCGGAAATATGGCGACCTCGCCGGATATATGGCGGCCTCGCCGGATTTAGGACGACCTTGCCGGAAATGTGGCGACCTCGCCGGATTTATGGCGACCATGCCGGATTTATGGCGACCTTGCCCGAATTATGGCGACCTTGCCGGTTTTGTGGCGAACTTGCCGGATTTATGGCGACCTTTCCGGATTTGTGGCGACCTTGCCGGAAATATGGCGACCTCGCCGGATTTATGGCGACATTGTCGGATTTGTGGCGACCTTGCCGGAAATATGGCGACCTCGCCGGATTTGTGGCGACCATGCCGGATTTATGAAGACCTAGCTGGATATATGGCGACCTTGCCGGATTTGTGGCGAACTTGTGGGATTTATGACGACCTCGCCGGAAATATGGCGACCTTGCCGGCTTTGTGGCGACCTTGCCGGATTTATGGAGACCTTGCTGTAAATATGTCGACCTTGCCGGATTGCTGGCGACCTTGCGAGATTTATGGCGACCTTGCCGGAAAAAAGGCGACCTTGCCGGATTTGTGGAGACTTTGCCTGATTTATGGCGACCATGCCGGAATTAGGCGCCCTGGCCGGATTTGTGGCGACATTGCCGGAAATAGGGCGACCTTGCCGGATTTATGGCGACCTTGACGGACATATGGCGACCTCGCCGGATTTATGGCGACCTTGCCGGATTTATGCCGACCATGTCGGAAATATGGCGACCTCGCCGGATTTGTGGCGACCTTGCCGGATTTATGGCGACCTTGCCGGAAATATGGCTACTTCGCCGGATTTGTGGCGACCTTGCGGATTTCTGGCTACCTTGCCGGAAATATGGCGACCTCGCCGGATTTATGGCGACATTGTCGGATTTGTGGCGACCTTGCCGGAAATATGGCGACCTCGCCGGATTTGTGGCGACCATGCCGGATTTATGAAGACCAAGCTGGAAATATGGCGACCTTGCCGGATTTGTGGCGAACTTGTGGGATTTATGACGACCTCGCCGGAAATATGGCGACCTTGCCGGCTTTGTGGCGACCTTGCCGGATTTATGGAGACCTTGCTGTAAATATGTCGACCTTGCCGGATTGCTGGCGACCTTGCGAGATTTATGGCGACCCTGCCGGAAAAATGGCGACCTTGCCGGATTTGTGGAGACTTTGCCTGATTTATGGCGACCTTGCCGGAATTAGGCGCCCTGGCCGGATTTGTGGCGACCTTGCCGGAAATAGGGCGACCTTGCCGGATTTATGGCTACCTTGCCGGATTTATGGCGACCTTGACGGACATATGGCGACCTCGCCGGATTTATGGCGACCTTGCCGGATTTATGCCGAACATGTCGGAAATATGGCGACCTCGCCGGATTTGTGGCGACCTTGCCGGATTTATGGCGACCTTGCCGGAAATATGGCTACTTCGCCGGATTTGTGGCGACCTTGCGGATTTCTGGCTACCTTGCCGGAGATATGGCGACCTTGCCGGATTTGTGGCGACCTTGCCGGATATATGGCGACCTTGTCGGAAATATGACGACATTTACTGATTTCTGGCGACCTTGCCGGATTTATGGCGACCTTGCCGAATTTGTGGCGACCTTCCCGGAAATATGGCGACCTCGCCGAATTTATGGCGACCTTGCCCGATATATGGTGACCTTGCCGGAAATATGGCGACCTCGCCGGATTTATGCCGTCCTTGCCGGAAATACGGCGACCTTGCCGGATTTATGGCGGCCTCGCCGTATTTTGGACCTTGCCGGAAATATGACGACCTCGCCGGATTTATGGCGTCCATGCCTGATTTATGGCGACCTTGCCCAAATTATGGCGACCTTGCCGGTTTTGTGGCGACCTCGCCGGATTTATGGCGACCATGCCGGATTTATGGCGACCTTGCCCGAATTATGGCGACCTTGCCGGTTTTGTGGCGAACTTGCCCGATTTATGGCGACCTTTCCGGATTTGTGGCGACCTTGCCGGAAATATGGCGACCTCGCCGGATTTATGGCGACATTGTCGGATTTGTGGCGACCTTGCCGGAAATATGGCGACCTCGCCGGATTTGTAGCGACCTTGCCTGATTTATGGCGACCTTGTCGGAATTATGGCGCCCTGGCCGGATTTGTGGCGACTATGCCGGAAATATGGCGACCTTGCCGGATTTGTGGCGACCTTGCCGGATTTATGACGACCTCGCCGGAAATATGGCGACCTTGCCGGATTTTTGGCGACCATGCCGGATTTATGGAGACCTAGCTGGAAATATGGCGACCTTGCCGGATTTGTGGCGAACTTGTGGGATTTATGACGACCTCGCCGGAAATGTGGCGACCTTGCCGTCTTTGTGGCGACCTTGCCGGATTTATGGAGACCTTGCTGGAAATATGTCGACCTTGCCGGATTGTTGGCGACCTTGCGAGATTTATGGCGACCTTGCCGGAAAAGTGGCGACCTTGCCGGATTTGTGCAGACTTTGCCTGATTTATGGCGACCTTTGCATGAATTAGGCGCCCTGGCCGGATTTGTGGCGACCTTGCCGGAAATATGGCGACCTTGCCGGATTTGTGGCGACCTTGCCGGAAATATGGAGACCTCGCCGGATTTATGGCGACCTTGCCGGATTTGTGGCGACCGTGCCGGAAATATGGCGACCTCGCCGGATTTATGGCGACCTTGCCGGATTTGTGGCGACCTTGCCGGAAATATGGCGACCTCGCCGGATTTGTGGCGACCTTATCGAATTTATGGCGACCTTGCCGGAAATATGGCGACCTTGATTTGTGGCGAACTTGCCGGATTTATGCCGACCTTGTCGGAAATATGGCGACCTACCCTTATTTGTGGCGACCTTGCCGGATTTATGGCGACCTTGCCGGAAATATGGCTACCTCGCCGGATTTGTGGCGACCTTGCCGGATTTGTGGCGACCTTGCCGGAAATATGGCGACCTTGCCGGATTTGTGGCGTCCTTGCGGGATTTATGACAACCTCGCCGGAAATATGGCGACCTTGCCGGATTTGTGGCGACCATACCGGATTTATGGAGACCTTGCTGGAAATATGTCGACCTTGCCGGATTTGTGGCGACCTTGCGGGATTTATGGCGACCTTGCCGGAAAAATGGCGAACTTGCCGGATTTGTGGCGACTTTGCCTGATTGATGGCGACCTTGTCGGAATTATGGCGCCCTGGCCGGATTTGTGGCGACCTTGCCGGAAATATGGCGACCTTGCCGGATTTGTGGCTACCATGCCGGATTTATGGCGACCTTGACGGACATATGGCGACCTCGCCGGATTTATGGCGACCTTGCCGGATTTAAGGCGACCTTGCCGGAAATATGGCGACCTCTCCGGATTTTTGGCGACCTTGCCGGATTTATGGCGACCTTGCCGGAAATATGGCGTCCTTGCCGGATTTGTGGCGACCTTGCGGGATTTATGGCGACCTTGCCGGAAAAATGGCGAACTTGCCGGATTTGTGGCGACTTTGCCTGATTGATGGCGACCTTGTCGGAATTATGGCGCCCTGGCCGGATTTGTGGCGACCTTGCCGGAAATATGGCGACCTTGCCGGATTTGTGGCTACCATGCCGGATTTATGGCGACCTTGACGGACATATGGCGACCTCGCCGGATTTATGGCGACCTTGCCGGATTTAAGGCGACCTTGCCGGAAATATGGCGACCTCTCCGGATTTTTGGCGACCTTGCCGGATTTATGGCGACCTTGCCGGAAATATGGCGTCCTTGCCGGATTTGTGGCGAACTTGCCGGAAATATGGCGACATTGCCAGATTTATGGCGACCTTGCCGGATTTGTGGCGACTTTGCCGGAAATATGGCGACCTCGCCGGATATATGGCGACCTTGCCGGAAATATGGCGACCTCACCGGATTTATGGCGACCTCGCCGGATTTATGGCGACCTTGACGGAAATATGGTGACCTTTCCGGAAATATGGCGACCTTGCCGGATTTGTGGCGACCTTGCCGGATTTATGGCGACTTTGCCGGATATATGGCGACCTTGCCGGATTTGTGGCGACATTGCCGGATTTATGACGACCTTGCCGGAAATGTGGCGACCTTGCCAGATTTATGGCGACCTTGCTGGATTTTTGGCGACCGTCGGAAATATGGCGACCTTGCCGGATCTGTGGCGATCTTGCCGGATGTATGGCTACATTGCGGGAAATATGGCGACCTTGCCGGATTTCTGGCGACCTTGCCGGATTTATGGCGACCTTGCCGGATTTCCGGCGACTGCAGGAAATATGGTGACCTCGCCGGATTTATGGCGACTTTGCCGGATATATGGCGACCTTGCCGGTAATATGGCGACGTCGCCGGATTTATGGCGTCCTTGCCGGAAATATGGCATCATCGCCGGATTTATGGCGACCTTGCCGGAAATAAGGCGACCTCGCCGCATTTATGGCGACCTTAACGGAAATATGGCGACCTTGCCTGAAATATGGCGACCATACCGGTTTGTGGCGACCTTGCCGCATTTATGGCTACTATGACGGAATTATGGCGACCTTGCCCTATTTGTGGCGACATTGCCGGATTTATGGCGACCTTTCCGGATTTGTGGCGACCTTGCCTGAAATATGGCGACCTCTCCAGATGTATGGCGACCTTGCAGGATTTGTGGCGACGCCGGAAATATGGCGACCGCGCCGGATTTATGACGACCCTGCCGGATTTGTGGCGACCTTGCCGGAAATATGGCGACCTCGCCGGATATATGGCGACCTTGCCGGATTTATGGCGACCTTGCCGGAAATATGGCGTCCTCGCCGGATTTGTGGCGACCTTGCCGGAAATATGGCGACCTCACCGGATATATGGCGACCTCGCCGGATTTGTGGCGACCTTATCGAATTTATGGCGACCTTGCCGGAAATATGGCGACCTTGATTTGTGGCGAACTTGCCGGATTTATGCCGACCTTGTCGGAAATATGGCGACCTACCCTTATTTGTGGCGACCTTGCCGGATTTATGGCGACCTTGCCGGAAATATGGCTACCTCGCCGGATTTGTGGCGACCTTGCCGGATTTGTGGCGACCTTGCCGGAAATATGGCGACCTTGCCGGATTTGTGGCGTCCTTGCCGGATTTATGACAACCTCGCCGGAAATATGGCGACCTTGCCGGATTTGTGGCGACCATACCGGATTTATGGAGACCTTGCTGGAAATATGTCGACCTTGCCGGATTTGTGGCGACCTTGCGGGATTTATGGCGACCTTGCCGGAAAAATGGCGAACTTGCCGGATTTGTGGCGACTTTGCCTGATTGATGGCGACCTTGTCGGAATTATGGCGCCCTGGCCGGATTTGTGGCGACCTTGCCGGAAATATGGCGACCTTGCCGGATTTGTGGCTACCATGCCGGATTTATGGCGACCTTGACGGACATATGGCGACCTCGCCGGATTTATGGCGACCTTGCCGGATTTAAGGCGACCTTGCCGGAAATATGGCGACCTCTCCGGATTTTTGGCGACCTTGCCGGATTTATGGCGACCTTGCCGGAAATATGGCGTCCTTGCCGGATTTGTGGCGAACTTGCCGGAAATATGGCGACATTGCCAGATTTATGGCGACCTTGCCGGATTTGTGGCGACTTTGCCGGAAATATGGCGACCTCGCCGGATATATGGCGACCTTGCCGGAAATATGGCGACCTCACCGGATTTATGGCGACCTAGCCGGATTTATGGCGACCTTGACGGAAATATGGTGACCTTTCCGGAAATATGGCGACCTTGCCGGATTTGTGGCGACCTTGCCGGATTTATGGCGACTTTGCCGGATATATGGCGACCTTGCCGGATTTGTGGCGACATTGCCGGATTTATGACGACCTTGCCGGAAATGTGGCGACCTTGCCAGATTTATGGCGACCTTGCTGGATTTTTGGCGACCGTCGGAAATATGGCGACCTTGCCGGATCTGTGGCGATCTTGCCGGATGTATGGCTACATTGCGGGAAATATGGCGACCTTGCCGGATTTCTGGCGACCTTGCCGGATTTATGGCGACCTTGCCGGATTTCCGGCGACTGCAGGAAATATGGTGACCTCGCCGGATTTATGGCGACTTTGCCGGATATATGGCGACCTTGCCGGTAATATGGCGACGTCGCCGGATTTATGGCTTCCTTGCCGGAAATATGGCATCATCGCCGGATTTATGGCGACCTTGCCGGAAATAAGGCGACCTCGCCGCATTTATGGCGACCTTAACGGAAATATGGCGACCTTGCCTGAAATATGGCGACCATACCGGTTTGTGGCGACCTTGCCGCATTTATGGCTACTATGACGGAATTATGGCGACCTTGCCCTATTTGTGGCGACATTGCCGGATTTATGGCGACCTTTCCGGATTTGTGGCGACCTTGCCTGAAATATGGCGACCTCTCCAGATGTATGGCGACCTTGCAGGATTTGTGGCGACGCCGGAAATATGGCGACCGCGCCGGATTTATGACGACCCTGCCGGATTTGTGGCGACCTTGCCGGAAATATGGCGACCTCGCCGGATATATGGCGACCTTGCCGGATTTATGGCGACCTTGCCGGAAATATGGCGTCCTCGCCGGATTTGTGGCGACCTTGCCGGAAATATGGCGACCTCACCGGATATATGGCGACCTTGCCGGATTTATGGCGACCTTGCCGGAAATATGGCGTCCTCGTCGGATTTGTGGCGACCTTGCCGGATTAATGGCGACCTTGCCGGAAATATGGCTAATTCGCCGGATTTGTGGCGACCTTGCGGATTTCTGGCTACCTTGCCCGAGATATGGCGACCTTGCCGGATTTGTGGCGACCTTGCCGGATTTATGGCGACCTTGCCGTAAATATGGCGACCGTGCCGGATTTGTGGCGACCTTGCCGGATTTATGACGACCTTGCCGGAAATATGGCGACATTGTCGGATTTCTGGCGACCTTGCCGGAAATATGGCGACCTTGCCGGATTTGTGGCGACGTTCCCGGATTTATGGCGACCTTGCCGGAAATATGGCGACCTTGCCGGATTTGTGGCGACCTTGCCGGATTTATGGCGACCTTGTCGGAAATATGGTGACCTTGCCGGGTTTGTGGCGACCTTGCCGGATATATGGCGACCTTGCCGGAAATATGGCGACGTTGCCGGATTTCTGACGACCTTGCCGGAAATATGGCGTCCTTGCCGGATTTGTGGCGACTTTGCCGGAAATATGGCGACCTCGCCGGATATATGGCGACCTTGCCGGAAATATGGCGACCTCACCGGATTTATGGCGACCTCGGCGGATTTATGGCGACCTTGACGGAAATATGGTGACCTTTCCGGAAATATGGCGACCTTGCCGGATTTGTGGCGACCTTGCCGGATTTATGGCGACTTTGCCGGATATATGGCGACCTTGCCGGATTTGTGGCGACATTGCCGGATTTATGACGACCTTGCCGGAAATGTGGCGACCTTGCCAGATTTATGTCGACCTTGCTGGATTTTTGGCGACCGTCGGAAATATGGCGACCTTGCCGGATCTGTGGCGATCTTGCCGGATGTATGGCTACATTGCGGGAAATATGGCGACCTTGCCGGATTTCTGGCGACCTTGCCGGATTTATGGCGACCTTGCCGGATTTCCGGCGACTGCAGGAAATATGGTGACCTCGCCGGATTTATGGCGACTTTGCCGGATATATGGCGACCTTGCCGGTAATATGGCGACGTCGCCGGATTTATGGCGTCCTTGCCGGAAATATGGCATCATCGCCGGATTTATGGCGACCTTGCCGGAAATAAAGCGACCTCGCCGCATTTATGGCGACCTTAACGGAAATATGGCGACCTTGCCTGAAATATGGCGACCATACCGGTTTGTGGCGACCTTGCCGCATTTATGGCTACTATGACGGAATTATGGCGACCTTGCCCTATTTGTGGCGACATTGCCGGATTGATGGCGACCTTTCCGGATTTGTGGCGACCTTGCCTGAAATATGGCGACCTCTCCAGATGTATGGCGACCTTGCAGGATTTGTGGCGACGCGGGAAATATGGCGACCGCGCCGGATTTATGACGACCCTGCCGGATTTGTGGCGACCTTGCCGGAAATATGGCGACCTCGCCGGATATATGGCGACCTTGCCGGATTTATGGCGACCTTGCCGGAAATATGGCGTCCTCGCCGGATTTGTGGCGACCTTGCCGGAAATATGGCGACCTCACCGGATATATGGCGACCTTGCCGGATTTATGGCGACCTTGCCGGAAATATGGCGTCCTCGTCGGATTTGTGGCGACCTTGCCGGATTAATGGCGACCTTGCCGGAAATATGGCTAATTCGCCGGATTTGTGGCGACCTTGCGGATTTCTGGCTACCTTGCCCGAGATATGGCGACCTTGCCGGATTTGTGGCGACCTTGCCGGATTTATGGCGACCTTGCCGTAAATATGGCGACCGTGCCGGATTTGTGGCGACCTTGCCGGATTTATGACGACCTTGCCGGAAATATGGCGACATTGTCGGATTTCTGGCGACCTTGCCGGAAATATGGCGACCTTGCCGGATTTGTGGCGACGTTCCCGGATTTATGGCGACCTTGCCGGAAATATGGCGACCTTGCCGGATTTGTGGCGACCTTGCCGGATTTATGGCGACCTTGTCGGAAATATGGTGACCTTGCCGGGTTTGTGGCGACCTTGCCGGATATATGGCGACCTTGCCGGAAATATGGCGACGTTGCCGGATTTCTGACGACCTTGCAGGATTTATGGCGGCCTTGCCGGATTTATGACGACCTTTCCGGATTTGTGGCAACCTTGCCGGAAATATGGCGACCTTGCCGGATTTGTGACGACGATGCCGGATTTATGGCGACCTTGCCGAAATGTTGCGACCTTGCCGGATTTGTGTCGACCTTGCCGGATTCAGGGCGACCTTGACGAAATGTGGCTACCTTGCCGCGTTTGTGGCGACCTTGCCTGATTTTTCTCGACCTTGCCGGAAATGTGGCAACCTTTCCGGATTTGTGGCGACCTTGCTGGATTTATGGCGACCTTGCCGGTAATGTAGCGACCATGCCTGATTTGTGGCGACCTTGCCGGATTTATGGCGACCTCGCCGGAAATGTGGCGACCTTGCCGGAAATATGGCGACATTGTCGGGTTTGTGGCGACCTTGCCTGATTTATGCCGACTTTGCCGGATTTATGGCGACCTTGCCGTAAATATGGCGACCTTGCCGGATTTGTGGCGACCTTGCCGGGAATATGGCGACCTTGCCGGATTTGTGGCGACATTGCCGGATTTATGGCGAACTTGTCGGAAATATGGCGACTTTGCCGGGTTTGTGGCGACCTTGCCGGATATATGGCGACATTGCCGGAAATATGGCGACGTTGCCGGATTTCTGACGACCTTGCCGGATTTATGGCGACCTTGCCGGATTTATGTCGACCGTTCCGGATTTGTGGCGACCTTGCCGGAAATATGGCGACCTTGCCGGATTTGTGGCGACGTTCCCGGATTTATGGCGACCTTGCCGGAAATATGGCGACCTTGCCGGATTTGTGGCGACCTTGCCGGATTTATGGCGACCTTGTCGGAAATATGGTGACCTTGCCGGGTTTGTGGCGACCTTGCCGGATATATGGCGACCTTGCCGGAAATATGGCGACCTTGCCGGATTTGTGGCGACCTTGCCGGATTTATGGCGACCTTGTCGGAAATATGGTGACCTTGCCGGGTTTGTGGCGACCTTGCCGGATATATGGCGACCTTGCCGGAAATATGGCGACGTTGCCGGATTTCTGACGACCTTGCAGGATTTATGGCGGCCTTGCCGGATTTATGACGACCTTTCCGGATTTGTGGCAACCTTGCCGGAAATATGGCGACCTTGCCGGATTTGTGACGACGATGCCGGATTTATGGCGACCTTGCCGAAATGTTGCGACCTTGCCGGATTTGTGTCGACCTTGCCGGATTCAGGGCGACCTTGACGAAATGTGGCTACCTTGCCGCGTTTGTGGCGACCTTGCCTGATTTTTCTCGACCTTGCCGGAAATGTGGCAACCTTTCCGGATTTGTGGCGACCTTGCTGGATTTATGGCGACCTTGCCGGTAATGTAGCGACCATGCCTGATTTGTGGCGACCTTGCCGGATTTATGGCGACCTCGCCGGAAATGTGGCGACCTTGCCGGAAATATGGCGACATTGTCGGGTTTGTGGCGACCTTGCCTGATTTATGCCGACTTTGCCGGATTTATGGCGACCTTGCCGTAAATATGGCGACCTTGCCGGATTTGTGGCGACCTTGCCGGGAATATGGCGACCTTGCCGGATTTGTGGCGACATTGCCGGATTTATGGCGAACTTGTCGGAAATATGGCGACTTTGCCGGGTTTGTGGCGACCTTGCCGGATATATGGCGACATTGCCGGAAATATGGCGACGTTGCCGGATTTCTGACGACCTTGCCGGATTTATGGCGACCTTGCCGGATTTATGTCGACCGTTCCGGATTTGTGGCGACCTTGCCGGAAATATGGCGACCTTGCCGGATTTGTGGCGACGTTCCCGGATTTATGGCGACCTTGCCGGAAATATGGCGACCTTGCCGGATTTGTGGCGACCTTGCCGGATTTATGGCGACCTTGTCGGAAATATGGTGACCTTGCCGGGTTTGTGGCGACCTTGCCGGATATATGGCGACCTTGCCGGAAATATGGCGACGTTGCCGGATTTCTGACGACCTTGCAGGATTTATGGCGGCCTTGCCGGATTTATGACGACCTTTCCGGATTTGTGGCAACCTTGCCGGAAATATGGCGACCTTGCCGGATTTGTGACGACGATGCCGGATTTATGGCGACCTTGCCGAAATGTGGCTACCTTGCCGCGTTTGTGGCGACCTTGCCTGATTTTTCTCGACCTTGCCGGAAATGTGGCAACCTTTCCGGATTTGTGGCTACCTTGCTGGATTTATGGCGACCTTGCCGGTAATGTAGCGACCATGCCTGATTTGTGGCGACCTTGCCGGATTTATGGCGACCTTGCCGGAAATGTGGCGACCTTGCCGGAAATATGGCGACATTGTCGGGTTTGTGGCGACCTTGCCTGATTTATGCCGACTTTGCCGGATTTATGGCGACCTTGCCGTAAATATGGCGACCTTGCCGGATTTGTGGCGACCTTGCCGGGAATATGGCGACCTTGCCGGATTTGTGGCGACATTGCCGGATTTATGGCGACCTTGTCGGGAATATGGCGACCTTGCCGGATTTGTGGCGACATTGCCGGATTTATGGCGACCTTGTCGGAAATATGGCGACCTTGCCGGGTTTGTGGCGACCTTGCCGGATATATGGCGACCTTGCCGGAAATATGGCGACGTTGCCGGATTTCTGACGACCTTGCCGGATTTATGGCGACCTTGCCGGATTTATGTCGACCTTTCTGGATTTGTGGCGACCTTGCCGGAAATATGGCGAGCTCGCCGGATTTATGGCGACCTTGCCAGATTTGTAGCGACATTGCCGGAAATATGGCGACCTCGCCGCCTTTATGGCGACCTTGCCGGATTTATGGCGACCTTGCCGGAAATATGGCGTCCTCGCCGGATATGTTGCGAACTTGCCGGATTTATGGCGACCATGACGGAAATATAGCGACCTCGCCGGATTTGTGGCGACCTTGCCGGATTTATGGCGACCTTGCTGGTAATATGGCTACTTCGCCGGATTTGTGGCGTCCTTGCGGATTTCTGGCTCCCTTGCCGGAAATATGGCGACCTTGCCGGATTTGTGGCGGCCTTGCCGGATTTATGCCGACCTTGCCGGATATATGGCGACGTCGCCGGATATATGGCGACCTTGCCAGAAATATGGCGACCTCGCCGGATTTGTGGCGACGTTCCCGGATTTATGGCGACCTTGCCGGAAATATGGCGACCTTGCCGGATTTGTGGCGACCTTGCCGGATTTATGGCGACCTTGTCGGAAATATGGTGACCTTGCCGGGTTTGTGGCGACCTTGCCGGATATATGGCGACCTTGCCGGAAATATGGCGACGTTGCCGGATTTCTGACGACCTTGCCGGATTTATGGCGGCCTTGCCGGATTTATGACGACCTTTCCGGATTTGTGGCAACCTTGCCGGAAATATGGCGACCTTGCCGGATTTGTGACGACGATGCCGGATTTATGGCGACCTTGCCGAAATGTTGCGACCTTGCCGGATTTGTGTCGACCTTGCCGGATTCAAGGCGACCTTGACGAAATGTGGCTACCTTGCCGCGTTTGTGGCGACCTTGCCTGATTTTTGTCGACCTTGCCGGAAATGTGGCAACCTTTCCGGATTTGTGGCGACATTGCTGGATTTATGGCGACCTTGCCGGTAATCTAGCGACCATGCCTGATTTGTGGCGACCTTGCCGGATTTATGGCGACCTTGCCGGAAATGTGGCGACCTTGCCGGAAATATGGCGACATTGTCGGGTTTGTGGCGACCTTGCCGGATTTATGCCGACCTTGCCGGATTTGTGGCGACCTTGCCGGATTTGTGGCGACGTTCCCGGATTTATGGCGAACTTGTCGGAAATATGGCGACATTGTCGGGTTTGTGGCGACCTTGCCGGATTTATGGCGACCTTGCCGGGAATATGGCGACCTTGCCGGATTTGTGGCGGCCTTGCCGGATTTATGCCGACCTTGCCGGATATATGGCGACGTCGCCGGATATATGGCGACCTTGCCAGAAATATGGCGACCTCGCCGGATTTGTGGCGACGTTCCCGGATTTATGGCGACCTTGCCGGAAATATGGCGACCTTGCCGGATTTGTGGCGACCTTGCCGGATTTATGGCGACCTTGTCGGAAATATGGTGACCTTGCCGGGTTTGTGGCGACCTTGCCGGATATATGGCGACCTTGCCGGAAATATGGCGACGTTGCCGGATTTCTGACGACCTTGCCGGATTTATGGCGGCCTTGCCGGATTTATGACGACCTTTCCGGATTTGTGGCAACCTTGCCGGAAATATGGCGACCTTGCCGGATTTGTGACGACGATGCCGGATTTATGGCGACCTTGCCGAAATGTTGCGACCTTGCCGGATTTGTGTCGACCTTGCCGGATTCAAGGCGACCTTGACGAAATGTGGCTACCTTGCCGCGTTTGTGGCGACCTTGCCTGATTTTTGTCGACCTTGCCGGAAATGTGGCAACCTTTCCGGATTTGTGGCGACCTTGCTGGATTTATGGCGACCTTGCCGGTAATCTAGCGACCATGCCTGATTTGTGGCGACCTTGCCGGATTTATGGCGACCTTGCCGGAAATGTGGCGACCTTGCCGGAAATATGGCGACATTGTCGGGTTTGTGGCGACCTTGCCGGATTTATGCCGACCTTGCCGGATTTGTGGCGACCTTGCCGGATTTGTGGCGACGTTCCCGGATTTATGGCGAACTTGTCGGAAATATGGCGACATTGTCGGGTTTGTGGCGACCTTGCCGGATTTATGGCGACCTTGCCGGGAATATGGCGACCTTGCCGGATTTGTGGCGACATTGCCGGATTTATGGCTACCTTGTCGGAAATATGGCTACCTTGCCGGGTTTGTGGCGACCTTGCCGGATATATGGCGACCTTGCAGGAAATATGGCGACGTTGCCGGATTTCTGACGACCTTGCCGGATTTATGGCGACCTTGCCGGATTTATGTCGACCTTTCCGGATATGTGGCGACCTTGCCGGAAATATGGCGACCTTGCCGGATTTGTGGCGACGTTTCCGGATTTATGGCGACCTTGCCGGAAATATGGCGACCTTGCCGGATTTGTGGCGACCTTGCCGGATTTATGGCGACCTTGTCGGAAATATGGTGACCTTGCCGGGTTTGTGGCGACCTTGCCGGATATATGGCGACCCTGCCGGAAATATGGCGACGTTGCCGGATTTCTGACGACCTTGCCGGATTTGTGGCGACCTTGCAGGATTAATGGCGACCTTGCCGGAAACATGACGAGCTTGCCGGATTTGTGACGACCTTGCCGGATTTATGGCGTCCTTGCCGGAAATATGGTGACCTTGCCGGATGTGTGGCTACAATGCCGGAATTATGGCGACCTTGCCGGAAATATGGCCACTTTGCCTGATTTGTGGCGACCTTGCAGGATTAATGGCGACCTTGCCGGAAATATGGCGACCTTGCCGGATTTGTGGCGACCTTGCCGGATTTATGGCGACCTTGCCGGAAATAAGGCGACCTTGCCGGATTTGTGGCGACCTTGCCGGAAATATGGCGACCTCGCCGGATTTATAGCGACATTGCCGGATATATTGCGACCATGCCGGAAATATGGCGACCTCGCCGGATTTATGGCGTCCTTGCCGGAAATATGGCGACCTCGCCGGATATATGGCGGCCTCGCCGGATTTAGGACGACCTTGCCGGAAATGTGGCGACCTCGCCGGATTTATGGCGACCATGCCGGATTTATGGCGACCTTGCCGGAATTATGGCGACCTTGCCGGTTTTGTGGCGAACTTGCCGGATTTATGGCGACCTTTCCTGATTTGTGGCGACCTTGCCGGAAATATGGCGACCTCGCCGGATTTATGGCGACATTGTCGGATTTGTGGCGACCTTGCCGGAAATATGGCGACCTCGCCGGATTTGTGGCGACCATGCCGGATTTATGAAGACCTAGCTGGAAATATGGCGACCTTGCCGGATTTGTGGCGAACTTGTGGGATTTATGACGACCTCGCCGGAAATATGGCGACATTGCCGGCTTTGTGGCGACCTTGCCGGATTTATGGAGACCTTGCTGTAAATATGTCGACCTTGCCGGATTGCTGGCGACCTTGCGACATTTATGGCGACCTTGCCGGAAAAATGGCGACCTTGCCGGATTTGTGGAGACTTTGCCTGATTTATGGCGACCTTGCCGGAATTAGGCGCCCTGGCCGGATTTGTGGCGACCTTGCCGGAAATAGGGCGACCTTGCCGGATTTATGGCTACCTTGCCGGATTTATGGCGACCTTGACGGACATATGGCGACCTCGCCGGATTTGTGGCGACCTTGCCGGATTTATGCCGACCATGTCGGAAATATGGCGACCTCGCCGGATTTGTGGCGACCTTGCCGGAAATATGGCTACTTCGCCGGATTTGTGGCGACCTTGCGGATTTCTGGCTACCTTGCCGGAGATATGGCGACCTTGCCGGATTTGTGGCGACCTTGCCGGATTTATGGCGACCTTGCCGGAAATAAGGCGACCTTGCCGGATTTGTGACGACCTTGCCGGAAATATGGCGACCTCGCCGGATTTATAGCGACATTGCCGGATATATTGCGACCATGCCGGAAATATGGCGACCTCGCCGGATTTATGGCGTCCTTGCCGGAAATATGGCGACCTCGCCGGATTTATGGCGAGCTCGCCGGATTTATGGCGACCTTGCCGGAAATATGGCGACCTCGCCGGATATATGGCGGCCTCGCCGGATTTAGGACGACCTTGCCGGAAATGTGGCGACCTCGCCGGATTTATGGCGACCATGCCGGATTTATGGCGACCTTGCCCGAATTATGGCGACCTTGCCGGTTTTGTGGCGAACTTGCCGGATTTATGGCGACCTTTCCGGATTTGTGGCGACCTTACCGGAAATATGGCGACCTCGCCGGATTTATGGCGACATTGTCGGATTTGTGGCGACCTTGCCGGAAATATGGCGACCTCGCCGGATTTGTGGCGACCATGCCGGATTTATGAAGACCTAGCTGGAAATATGGCGACCTTGCCGGATTTGTGGCGAACTTGTGGGATTTATGACGACCTCGCCGGAAATATGGCGACCTTGCCGGCTTTGTGGCGACCTTGCCGGATTTATGGAGACCTTGCTGTAAATATGTCGACCTTGCCGGATTGCTGGCGACCTTGCGAGATTTATGGCGACCTTGCCGGAAAAATGGCGACCTTGCCGGATTTGTGGAGACTTTGCCTGATTTATGGCGACCTTGCCGGAATTAGGCGCCCTGGCCGGATTTGCGGCGACCTTGCCGGAAATAGGGCGACCTTGCCGGATTTATGGCTACCATGCCGGATTTATGGCGACCTTGATGGACATATGGCGACCTCGCCGGATTTATGGCGACCTTGCCGGATTTATGCCGACCATGTCGGAAATATGGCGACCTCGCCGGATTTGTGGCGACCTTGCCGGATTTATGGCGACCTTGCCGGAAATATGGCTACTTCGCCGGATTTGTGGCGACCTTGCGGATTTCTGGCTACCTTGCCGGAAATATGGCGACCTCGCCGGATTTATGGCGACATTGTCGGATTTGTGGCGACCTTGCCGGAAATATGGCGACCTCGCCGGATTTGTGGCGACCATGCCGGATTTATGAAGACCTAGCTGGAAATATGGCGACCTTGCCGGATTTGTGGCGAACTTGTGGGATTTATGACGACCTCGCCGGAAATATGGCGACCTTGCCGGCTTTGTGGCGACCTTGCCGGATTTATGGAGACCTTGCTGTAAATATGTCGACCTTGCCGGATTGCTGGCGACCTTGCGAGATTTATGGCGACCTTGCCGGAAAAATGGCGACCTTGCCGGATTTGTGGAGACTTTGCCTGATTTATGGCGACCTTGCCGGAATTAGGCGCCCTGGCCGGATTTGTGGCGACCTTGCCGGAAATAGGGCGACCTTGCCGGATTTATGGCTACCTTGCCGGATTTATGGCGACCTTGACGGACATATGGCGACCTCGCCGGATTTATGGCGACCTTGCCGGATTTATGCCGACCATGTCGGAAATATGGCGACCTCGCCGGATTTGTGGCGTCCTTGCCGGATTTATGGCGACCTTGACGGAAATATGGCTACTTCGCCGGATTTGTGGCGACCTTGCGGATTTATGGCTCCCTTGCCGGAGATATGGCGACCTTGCCGGATTTGTGGCGACCTTGCCGGATATATGGCGACCTTGTCGGAAATATGACGACATTTCCTGATTTCTGGCGACCTTGCCGGATTTATGGCGACCTTGCCGAATTTGTGGCGACCTTGCCGGAAATATGGCGACCTCGCCGAATTTATGGCGACCTTGCCCGATATATGGCGACCTTGCCGGAAATATGGCGACCTCGCCGGATTTATGCCGTCCTTGCCGGAAATACGGCGACCTTGCCGGATTTATGGCGGCCTCGCCGGATTTTGGACCTTGCCGGAAATATGACGACCTCGCCGGATTTATGGCGTCCATGCCTGATTTATGGCGACCTTGCCCGAATTATGGCGACCTTGCCGGTTTTGTGGCGACCTCGCCGGATTTATGGCGACCATGCCGGATTTATGGCGACCTTGCCCGAATTATGGCGACCTTGCCGGTTTTGTGGCGAACTTGCCCGATTTATGGCGACCTTTCCGGATTTGTGGCGACCTTGCCGGAAATATGGCGACCTCGCCGGATTTATGGCGACATTGTCGGATTTGTGGCGACCTTGCCGGAAATATGGCGACCTCGCCGGATTTGTAGCGACCTTGCCTGATTTATGGCGACCTTGTCGGAATTATGGCGCCCTGGTCGGATTTGTGGCGACTTTGCCGGAAATATGGCGACCTTGCCGGATTTGTGGCGACCTTGCCGGATTTATGACGACCTCGCCGGAAATATGGCGACCTTGCCGGATTTCTGGCGACCATGCCGGATTTATGGAGACCTAGCTGGAAATATGGCGACCTTGCCGGATTTGTGGCGAACTTGTGGGATTTATGACGACCTCGCCGGAAATATGGCGACCTTGCCGTCTTTGTGGCGACCTTGCCGGATTTATGGAGACCTTGCTGGAAATATGTCGACCTTGCCGGATTGTTGGCGACCTTGCGAGATTTATGGCGACCTTGCCGGAAAAGTGGCGACCTTGCCGGATTTGTGCAGACTTTGCCTGATTTATGGCGACCTTGCCGGAATTAGGCGCCCTGGCCGGATTTGTGGCGACCTTGCCGGAAATATGGCGACCTTGCCGGATTTGTGGCGACCTTGCCGGAAATATGGCGACCTCGCCGGATTTATGGCGACCTTGCCGGATTTGTGGCGACCTTATCGAATTTATGGCGACTTTGCCGGAAATATGGCGACCTTGATTTGTGGCGAACTTGCCGGATTTATGCCGACCTTGTCGGAAATATGGTGACCTACCCTTATTTGTGGCGTCCTTGCCGGATTTATGACGACCTCGTCCGAAATATGGCGACCTTGCCGGATTTGTGGCGACCATACCGGATTTATGGAGACCTTGCTGGAAATATGTCGACCTTGCCGGATTTGTGGCGACCTTGCGGGATTTATGGCGACCTTGCCGGAAAAATGGCGAACTTGCCGGATTTGTGGCGACTTTGCCTGATTGATGGCGACCTTGTCGGAATTATGGCGCCCTGGCCGGATTTGTGGCGACCTTGCCGGAAATATGGCGACCTTGCCGGATTTGTGGCTACCTTGCCGGATTTATGGCGACCTTGACGGACATATGGCGACCTCGCCGGATTTATGGCGACCTTGCCGGATTTAAGGCGACCTTGCCGGAAATATGGCGACCTCTCCGGATTTTTGGCGAGCTTGCCGGATTTATGGCGACCTTGCCGGAAATATGGCGTCCTTGCCGGATTTGTGGCGAACTTGCCGGAAATATGGCGACATTGCCAGATTTATGGCGACCTTGCCGGATTTGTGGCGACTTTGCCGGAAATATGGCGACCTCGCCGGATATATGGCGACCTTGCCGGAAATATGGCGACCTCACCGGATTTATGGCGACCTCGCCGGATTTATGGCGACCTTGACGGATTTTTGGCGACCGTCGGAAATGTGGCGACCTTGCCGGATCTGTGGCGATCTTGCCGGATGTATGGCGACATTGCGGGAAATATGGCGACCTTGCCGGATTTCTGGCGACCTTGCCGGATTTATGGCGACCTTGCCGGATTTCCGGCGACTGCAGGAAATATGGTGACTTCGCCGGATTTATGGCGACTTTGCCGGATATATGGCGACCTTGCCGGTAATATGGCGACGTCGCCGGATTTATGGCGTCCTTGCCGGAAATATGGCATCATCGCCGGATTTATGGCGACCTTGCCGGAAATAAGGCGACCTCGCCGCATTTATGGCGACCTTAACGGAAATATGGCGACCTTGCCTGAAATATGGCGACCATGGCGGTTTGTGGCGACCTTGCCGCATTTATGGCTACTATGACGGAATTATGGCGACCTTGCCCTATTTGTGGCGACATTGCCGGATTTATGGCGACCTTTCCGGATTTGTGGCGACCTTGCCTGAAATATGGCGACCTCTCCAGATGTATGGCGACCTTGCAGGATTTGTGGCGACGCCGGAAATATGGCGACCTCGCCGGATTTATGACGACCTTGCCGGATTTGTGGCGACCTTGCCGGAAATATGGCGACCTCGCCGGATATATGGCGACCTTGCCGGATTTATGGCAACCTTGCCGGAAATATGGCGTCCTCGCCGGATTTGTGGCGACCTTGCCGGAAATATGGCGACCTCGCCGGATCTATGGCGACCTTGCCGGATTTATGGCGACCTTGCCGGAAATATGGCGTCCTCGTCGGATTTGTGGCGACCTTGCCGGATTAATGGCGACCTTGCCGGAAATATGGCTAATTCGCCGGATTTGTGGCGACCTTGCGGATTTCTGGCTACCTTGCCCGAGATATGGCGACCTTGCCGGATTTGTGGCGACCTTGCCGGATTTATGGCGACCTTGCCGTAAATATGGCGACCTTGCCGGATTTGTGGCGACCTTGGCGGATTTATGGCGACATTGCCGGAAATATGGCGACATTGTTCGGTTTGTGGCGACCTTGCCGGATTTATGGCGACCGTGCCGGATTTGTGGCGACCTTGCCGGATTTATGACGACCTTGCCGGAAATATGGCGACATTGTCGGATTTCTGGCGACCTTGCCGGAAATATGGCGACCTTGCCGGATTTGTGGCGACGTTCCCGGATTTATGGCGACCTTGCCGGAAATATGGCGACCTTGCCGGATTTGTGGCGACCTTGCCGGATTTATGGCGACCTTGTCGGAAATATGGTGACCTTGCCGGGTTTGTGGCGACCTTGCCGGATATATGGCGACCTTGCCGGAAATATGGCGACGTTGCCGGATTTCTGACGACGTTGCAGGATTTATGGCGGCCTTGCCGGATTTATGACGACCTTTCCGGATTTGTGGCAACCTTGCCGGAAATATGGCGACCTTGCCGGATTTGTGACGACGATGCCGGATTTATGTCGACCTTGCCGAAATGTTGCGACCTTGCCGGATTTGTGTCGACCTTGCCGGATTCAGGGCGACCTTGACGAAATGTGGCTACCTTGCCGCGTTTGTGGCGACCTTGCCTGATTTTTGTCGACCTTGCCGGAAATGTGGCAACCTTTCCGGATTTGTGGCGACCTTGCTGGATTTATGGCGACCTTGCCGGTAATGTAGCGACCATGCCTGATTTGTGGCGACCTTGCCGGATTTATGGCGACCTTGCCGGAAATGTGGCGACCTTGCCGGAAATATGGCGACATTGTCGGGTTTGTGGCGACCTTGCCGGATTTATGCCGACCTTGCCGGATTTGTGGCGACCTTGCCGGATTTGTGGCGACGTTCCCGGATTTATGGCGAACTTGTCGGAAATATGGCGACATTGTCGGGTTTGTGGCGACCTTGCCTGATTTATGCCGACTTTGCCGGATTTATGGCGACCTTGCCGTAAATATGGCGACCTTGCCGGATTTGTGGCGACCTTGCCGGGAATATGGCGACCTTGCCGGATTTGTGGCGACATTGCCGGATTTATGGCGACCTTGTCGGAAATATGGCGACCTTGCCGGGTTTGTGGCGACCTTGCCGGATATATGGCGACATTGCCGGAAATATGGCGACCTTGCCCTATTTGTGGCGACATTGCCGGATTTATGGCGACCTTTCCGGATTTGTGGCGACCTTGCCTGAAATATGGCGACCTCTCCAGATGTATGGCGACCTTGCAGGATTTGTGGCGACGCCGGAAATATGGCGACCTCGCCGGATTTATGACGACCTTGCCGGATTTGTGGCGACCTTGCCGGAAATATGGCGACCTCGCCGGATATATGGCGACCTTGCCGGATTTATGGCGACCTTGCCGGAAATATGGCGTCCTCGCCGGATTTGTGGCGAACTTGCCGGAAATATGGCGACCTCGCCGGATATATGGCGACCTTGCCGGATTTATGGCGACCTTGCCGGAAATATGGCGTCCTCGTCGGATTTGTGGCGACCTTGTCGGATTAATGGCGACCTTGCCGGAAATATGGCTAATTCGCCGGATTTGTGGCGACCTTGCGGATTTCTGGCTACCTTGCCCGAGATATGGCGACCTTGCCGGATTTGTGGCGACCTTGCCGGATTTATGGCGACCTTGCCGTAAATATGGCGACCTTGCCGGATTTGTGGCGACCTTGCCGGATTTATGGCGACATTGCCGGAAATATGGCGACATTGTTCGGTTTGTGGCGACCTTGCCGGATTTATGGCGACCGTGCCGGATTTATGACGACCTTGCCGGAAATATGGCGACATTGTCGGATTTCTGGCGACCTTGCCGGAAATATGGCGACCTTGCCGGATTTGTGGCGACGTTCCCGGATTTATGGCGACCTTGCCGGAAATATGGCGACCTTGCCGGATTTGTGGCGACCTTGCCGGATTTATGGCGACCTTGTCGGAAATATGGTGACCTTGCCGGGTTTGTGGCGACCTTGCCGGATATATGGCGACCTTGCCGGAAATATGGCGACGTTGCCGGATTTCTGACGACCTTGCAGGATTTATGGCGGCCTTGCCGGATTTATGACGACCTTTCCGGATTTGTGGCAACCTTGCCGGAAATATGGCGACCTTGCCGGATTTGTGACGACGATGCCGGATTTATGGCGACCTTGCCGAAATGTTGCGACCTTGCCTGATTTGTGTCGACCTTGCCGGATTCAGGGCGACCTTGACGAAATGTGGCTACCTTGCCGCGTTTGTGGCGACCTTGCCTGATTTTTGTCGACCTTGCCGGAAATGTGGCAACCTTTCCGGATTTGTGGCGACCTTGCTGGATTTATGGCGACCTTGCCGGTAATGTAGCGACCATGCCTGATTTGTGGCGACCTTGCCGGATTTATGGCGACCTTGCCGGAAATGTGGCGACCTTGCCGGAAATATGGCGACATTGTCGGGTTTGTGGCGACCTTGCCGGATTTATGCCGACCTTGCCGGATTTGTGGCGACCTTGCCGGATTTGTGGCGACGTTCCCGGATTTATGGCGAACTTGTCGGAAATATGGCGACATTGTCGGGTTTGTGGCGACCTTGCCTGATTTATGCCGACTTTGCCGGATTTATGGCGACCTTGCCGTAAATATGGCGACCTTGCCGGATTTGTGGCGACCTTGCCGGGAATATGGCGACCTTGCCGGATTTGTGGCGACATTGCCGGATTTATGGCGACCTTGTCGGAAATATGGCGACCTTGCCGGGTTTGTGGCGACCTTGCCGGATATATGGCGACATTGCCGGAAATATGGCGACGTTGCCGGATTTCTGACGACCTTGCCGGATTTATGGCGACCTTGCCGGATTTATGTCGACCTTTCCGGATTTGTGGCGACCTTGCCGGAAATATGGCGACATTGCCGGATTTGTGGCGACGTTCCCGGATTTATGGCGACCTTGCCGGAAATATGGCGACCTTGCCGGATTTGTGGCGACCTTGCCGTGTTTATGGCGACCTTGTCGGAAATATGGTGACCTTGCCGGGTTTGTGGCGACCTTGCCGGATATATGGCGACCTTGCCGGAAATATGGCGACGTTGCCGGATTTCTGACGACCTTGCCGGATTTATGGCGGCCTTGCCGGATTTATGACGACCTTTCCGGATTTGTGGCAACCTTGCCGGAAATATGGCGACCTTGCCGGATTTGTGACGACGGTGCCGGGTTTATGGCGACCTTGCCGAAATGTTGCGACCTTGCCGGATTTGTGTCGACCTTGCCGGATTCAAGGTGACCGTGACGAAATGTGGCTACCTTGCCGCGTTTGTGGCGACCTTGCCTGATTTATGTCGACCTTGCCGGAAATGTGGCAACCTTTCCGGATTTGTGGCGACCTTGCTGGAATTATGGCGACCTTGCCGGTAATGTAGCGACCATGCCTGATTTGTGGCGACCTTGCCGGAAATATGGCGACATTGTCGGGTTTGTGGCGACCTTGCCGGATTTATGGCGACCTTGCCGGGAATATGGCGACCTTGCCGGATTTGTGGCGACATTGCCGGATTTATGGCGACCTTGTCGGAAATATGGCGACCTTGCCGGGTTTGTGGCGACCTTGCCGGATATATGGCGACCTTGCCGGAAATATGGCGACGTTGCCGGATTTCTGACGACCTTGCCGGATTTATGGCGACCTTGCCGGATTTATGTGGACCTTTCTGGATTTGTGGCGACCTTGCCGGTAATATGGCGAGCTCGCCGGATTTATGGCGACCTTGCCAGATTTGTAGCGACATTGCCGGAAATATGGCGACCTCGCCGCATTTATGGCGACCTTGCCGGATTTATGGCGACCTTGCCGGAAATATCGCGTCCTCGCCGGATATGTTGCGAACTTGCCGGATTTATGGCGACCATGACGGAAATATAGCGACCTCGCCGGATTTGTGGCGACCTTGCCGGATTTATGGCGACCTTGCTGGAAATATGGCTACTTCGCCGGATTTGTGGCGTCCTTGCGGATTTCTGGCTCCCTTGCCGGAAATATGGCGACCTTGCCGGATTTGTGGCGGCCTTGCCGGATTTATGCCGACCTTGCCGGATATATGGCGACGTCGCCGGATATATGGCGACCTTGCCAGAAATATGGCGACCTTGCCGGATTTGTGGCGACGTTCCCGGATTTATCGCGACCTTGCCGGAAATATGGCGACCTTGCCGGATTTGTGGCGACCTTGCCGGATTTATGGCGACGTTGTCGGAAATATGGTGACCTTGCCGGGTTTGTGGCGACCTTGCCGGATATATGGCGACCTTGCCGGAAATATGGCGACGTTGCCGGATTTCTGACGACCTTGCCGGATTTATGGCGGCCTTGCCGGATTTATGACGACCTTTCCGGATTTGTGGCAACCTTGCCGGAAATATGGCGACCTTGCCGGATTTGTGACGACGATGCCGGATTTATGGCGACCTTGCCGAAATGTTGCGACCTTGCCGGATTTGTGTCGACCTTGCCGGATTCAAGGCGACCTTGACGAAATGTGGCTACCTTGCCGCGTTTGTGGCGACCTTGCCTGATTTTTGTCGACCTTGCCGGAAATGTGGCAACCTTTCCGGATTTGTGGCGAACTTGCTGGATTTATGGCGACCTTGCCGGTAATGTAGCGACCATGCCTGATTTGTGGCGACCTTGCCGGATTTATGGCGACCTTCCCGGAAATGTGGCGACCTTGCCGGAAATATGGCGACATTGTCGGGTTTGTGGCGACCTTGCCGGATTTATGCCGACCTTGCCGGATTTATGTGGACCTTTCTGGATTTGTGGCGACCTTGCCGGTAATATGGCGAGCTCGCCGGATTTATGGCGACCTTGCCAGATTTGTAGCGACATTGCCGGAAATATGGCGACCTCGCCGCATTTATGGCGACCTTGCCGGATTTATGGCGACCTTGCCGGAAATATCGCGTCCTCGCCGGATATGTTGCGAACTTGCCGGATTTATGGCGACCATGACGGAAATATAGCGACCTCGCCGGATTTGTGGCGACCTTGCCGGATTTATGGCGACCTTGCTGGAAATATGGCTACTTCGCCGGATTTGTGGCGTCCTTGCGGATTTCTGGCTCCCTTGCCGGAAATATGGCGACCTTGCCGGATTTGTGGCGGCCTTGCCGGATTTATGCCGACCTTGCCGGATATATGGCGACGTCGCCGGATATATGGCGACCTTGCCAGAAATATGGCGACCTTGCCGGATTTGTGGCGACGTTCCCGGATTTATCGCGACCTTGCCGGAAATATGGCGACCTTGCCGGATTTGTGGCGACCTTGCCGGATTTATGGCGACCTTGTCGGAAATATGGTGACCTTGCCGGGTTTGTGGCGACCTTGCCGGATATATGGCGACCTTGCCGGAAATATGGCGACGTTGCCGGATTTCTGACGACCTTGCCGGATTTATGGCGGCCGTGCCGGATTTATGACGACCTTTCCGGATTTGTGGCAACCTTGCCGGAAATATGGCGACCTTGCCGGATTTGTGACGACGATGCCGGATTTATGGCGACCTTGCCGAAATGTTGCGACCTTGCCGGATTTGTGTCGACCTTGCCGGATTCAAGGCGACCTTGACGAAATGTGGCTACCTTGCCGCGTTTGTGGCGACCTTGCCTGATTTTTGTCGACCTTGCCGGAAATGTGGCAACCTTTCCGGATTTGTGGCGACCTTGCTGGATTTATGGCGACCTTGCCGGTAATGTAGCGACCATGCCTGATTTGTGGCGACCTTGTCGGATTTATGGCGACCTTCCCGGAAATGTGGCGACCTTGCCGGAAATATGGCGACATTGTCGGGTTTGTGGCGACCTTGCCGGATTTATGCCGACCTTGCCGGATTTGTGGCGACCTTGCCGGATTTGTGGCGACGTTCCCGGATTTATGGTGAACTTGTCGGAAATATGGCGACATTGTCGGGTTTGTGGCGACCTTGCCGGATTTATGCCGACTTTGCCGGATTTATGGCGACATTGCCGTAAATATGGCGACCTTGCCGGATTTGTGGCGACCTTGCCGGATTTATGGCGACCTTGCCGGGAATATGGCGACCTTGCCGGATTTGTGGCGACATTGCCGGATTTATGGCTACCTTGTCGGAAATATCGCTACCTTGCCGGGTTTGTGGCGACCTTGCCGGATATATGGCGACCTTGCCGGAAATATGCCGACGTTGCCGGATTTCTGACGACCTTGCCGGATTTATGGCGACCTTGCCGGATTTATGTCGACCTTTCCGGATTTGTGGCGGCCTTGCCGGAAATATGGCGACCTTGCCGGATTTGTGGCGACGTTTCCGGATTTATGGCGACCTTGCCGGAAATATGGCGACCTTGCCGGATTTGTGGCGACCTTGCCGGATTTATGGCGACCTTGTCGGAAATATGGTGACCTTGCCGGGTTTGTGGCGACCTTGCCGGATATATGGCGACCCTGCCGGAAATATGGCGACGTTGCCGGATTTCTGACGACCTTGCCGGATTTATGGCGGCCTTGCCGGATTTATGACGACCTTTCCGGATTTGTGGCAACCTTGCCGGAAATATGGCGACCTTGCCGGATTTGTGACGACGATGCCGGGTTTATGGCGACCTTGCCGAAATGTTGCGACCTTGCCGGATTTGTGTCGACCTTGCCGGATTCAAGGCGACCGTGACGAAATGTGGCTACCTTGCCGCGTTTGTGGCGACCTTGCCTGATTTATGTCGACCTTGCCGGAAATGTGGCAACATTTCCGGATTTGTGGCGACCTTGCTGGAATTATGGCGACCTTGCCGGTAATGTAGCGACCATGCCTGATTTGTGGCGACCTTGCCGGATTTATGGCGACCTTGCCGGAAATGTGGCGACCTTGCCGGAAATATGGCGACATTGTCGGGTTTGTGGCGACCTTGCCGGATTTGTGGCGACATTGCCGGATTTATGGCGACTTTGCCGGATTTGTGGCGACGTTCCCGGATTCATGGCGAACTTGTCGGAAATATGGCGACATTGTCGGGTTTGTGGCGACCTTGCCGGATTTATGCCGACTTTGCCGGATTTATGGCGACCTTGCCGTAAATATGGCGACCTTGCCGGATTTGTGGTGACCTTGCCGGATTTATGGCGACCTTGCCGGGAATATGGCGACCTTGCCGGATTTGTGGCGACATTGCCGGATTTATGGCGACCTTGTCGGAAATATGGCGACCTTGCAGGGTTTGTGGCGACCTTGCCGGATATATGGCGACCTTGCCGGAAATATGGCGACGTTGCCGGATTTCTGACGACCTTGCCGGATTTATGGCGACCTTGCCGGATTTATGTCGACCTTTCTGGATTTGTGGCGACCTTGCCGGAAATATGGCGAGCTCGCCGGATTTATGGCGACCTTGCCAGATTTGTAGCGACATTGCCGAAAATATGGCGACCTCGCCGCATTTATGGCGACCTTGCCGGATTTATGGCGACCTTGCCGGAAATATGGCGTCCTCGCCGGATATGTTGCGAACTTGCCGGATTTATGGCGACCTTGCCGGAAATATAGGGTCCTCGCCGGATTTGTGGCGACCTTGCTAGATTTATGGCGACCAGGCGGAATATGGCGACCTCGCCAGATTTGTGGCGACCTTGCCGGATTTATGGCGACCTTGCCGGAAATATGGCTACTTCGCCGGATTTGTGACGGCCTTGCGGATCTCTGCCAACCTCGCCGGATTTATGCCGACCTTGCCGGATTTGTGGCGACCTTGCCGGATTTATGGCGACCTTGCCTGAAATATGGCTACCTTGCCGGATTTGTGGCGCCCTTGCCGGATTTATGACGACCTTGTCGGAAATATGGCGACCTTGTCGGGTTTGTGGCGACCTTGCCGGATATATGGGGATCTTGCCGGAAATATGGCATCGTTGCCGGATTTCTGACGACCTTGCCGGATTTATGGCGACCTTGCCGGGTTTATGGCGACCTTTCCGGATTTGTGGCGACCTTTCCCGGAAATTTGGCGACGTCGCCGCATTTATAGCGAGCTTGCCGGATTTATGGCGACCTTGCCGGAAATATGGCGTCCTCGCCGGATTTGTGGCGACCTTGCCGGATTTAAGCCCACCATGCTTGGAATATGGCGACCTCACCGGATTTGTGGCGACCTTGCCGGATCTATGTCGACCTTGCCGGAAATATGGCTACTTCGCCAGATTTGTGGCGACCTTGCGGATTTCTGGCTACCTTGCCGGAAATATGGCGAGCTTGCCGGATTTGTGGCGACCTTGCCGGATTTATGACGACCTTGCCGGAAATATGGGGACATTGCCGGATATGTGACGACGATGCCGGATTTGACGCCACGTTGCCGGATTTATAGCGACCTTGCCGGAAATATGGCGACCTTGCCGGATTTGAGGCAATCTTGCCAGATTTATAGCGACCTTGTCGGAAATATGGTGACCTTGCCGGATTTATGGCGACCTTGCGGGATTTGCGGCGACCTTGCCGGATTTATGCCGACTTTGCCGGAATTATGGCGACCTTGCCGGATTTGTGATGACCTTGCCGGATTTATGGCGACCTCGCAGGAAATGTGGCGACCTTGCCGGGTTTATGGCGACCTTGCCGGATTTATGGCGACCTCGCCGTAAATGTGGCGACCTTGCCGGATTTGAGTCCTCCTTGCCGGATTTATGGCGACCTCGCAATAAATGAGGCGACCTTGCCGGATTTGAGGCCTCCTTTCCGGTTTTATGGCGACTTCCCTGGAAATATGGCGACCTTCCCTGATTTGTGGCCACCATGCCGGATTTATGGCGAACTTGCCGGAAATATGGCTACCTTGTCGGATTTGTGGTCACCTTGCCGTATTTCTGACGACCATGCCGGAAATATGGCGACCTTGCCGGATTTGCGGCGACCTTGCCGGGCATATGGCGACCTCGCCGGATTTATAGCGACCTTGCCGGATTTGTGGCGACCTTGCCGGATTTATGGCGACCTCGCCGGAAATATGGCGACCTTGCCGGATTTATGGCGACCTTGCCGGATTTATGGCGGCATTGCCGGAAAAATGGCGACCTCGCCGGGTTTATGGCGACCTTGCCGGATTTGTGGCCACCTTGCCGGAAATATGGCGACATTGCCGGATTTGCGGCGACCTTGCCGGATATATGGCGACCTCGCCGGATTTATAGCGACCTTGCCGGCTTTGTGGCGACCTTGCCGGATTTATGGCGACCTCGCCGGAAATGTGGCGACCTTGCCGGGTTTATGGCGACCTTGCCGGATTTATGGCGACCTCGCCGTAAATGTGGCGACCTTGCCGGATTTGAGGCCTTCTTGCCGGATTTATGGCGACCTCGCCGTAAATGTGGCGACCTTGCCGGATTTGAGGCCTCCTTGCCGGATTTATGGCGACCTCGCCGGAAATCTGGCGACCTTCCCTGATTTGTGGCCACCATGCCGGATTTATGGCGAACTTGCCGGAAATATGGCTACCTTGTCGGATTTGTGGCCACCTTGCCGGATTTATGACGACCTTGCCGGAAATATGGCAACCTTGACGGATTTGTGGCGACCCTGCCGGAATTATGGCGTCCTTGCCGGATATATGGCGATCTTGCCGGATTTGTGGCGACCTTGCCGGGTTTATGGCGACCTTGCCGGATTTATGGCGACCTCGCCGTAAATGTGGCGACCTTGCCGGATTTGAGGCCTCCTTGCCGGATTTATGTCGACCTCGCCGTAAATGTGGCGACCTTGCCGGATTTGAGGCCTCCTTGCCGGATTTATGGCGACCTCGCCGGAAATATGGCGACCTTCCCTGATTTGTGGCCACCATGCCGGATTTATGGCGAACTTGCCGAAAATATGGCTACCTTGTCGGATTTGTGGACACCTTGCCGGATTTATGACGACCATGCCGGAAATATGGCGACCTTGTCGGATTTGTGGCGACCTTGCCGGATTTATGGCGACCTTGCCGGAAATATGGCAACATTGACGGATTTGTGGCGACCTTGCCGGATTTATGGCGTCCTTGCCGGATATATGGCGACCTTGCCGGATTTGTGGCGACCTTGCCGCATTTATGGCGACCTTGCCGGAAATATGGCGACTGCCGAATTTCTGGCGACCTTGCCGGATTTATGGCGACCTTGCCGGAAATATGGAGAACTTGCCGGATTTGTGGCGACCTTGCCAGATTTGTGGCGATATTGCCAGAAATATGGCCACCTTGCCGGATTTATGGCGACCTTGCCGGATTTGTGGCGACCTTGCCGGATTTATGGCGATATTGCCGGAAATATGGCGACCTTGCCGGGTTTATGGCGACCTTGCCGGAAATATGGCGACCTCGCCGGAAATATGGCGACCTTGCCGGGTTTGATGCCACCTTACCGGATTTATGGCGACCTCGCCGGACATATGGCGACCTTCCCTGATTTGTGGCCACCATGCCGGATTTATGGCGAACTTGCCGGAAATATGGCTACATTGTCGGATTTGTGGCCACCTTGCCGGATTTGTGGCCACCTTTCCGGAAATATTGCGACCTTGCCGGTTTTGCGGCGACCTCGCCGGATTTATAGCAACCTTGCCGGATTTGTGGCGACTTTGCCGGATTTATGGCGACCTCGCCGGAAATGTGGCGACCTTGCCGGGTTTATGGCGACCTTGCCGGATTTATGGCGACCTCGCCGTAAATGTGGCGACTTTGCCGGATTTGAGGCCTCCTTGCCGGATTTATGGCGACCTCGCCGTAAATGTTGCGACCTTGCCGGATATGAGGCCTCCTTGCCGGATTTATGGCGACCTCGCCGGAAATCTGGCGACCTTCCCTGATTTGTGGCCACCATGCCGGATTTATGGCGAACTTGCCGGAAATATGGCTACCTTGTCGGATTTGTGGCCACCTTGCCGGATTTATGACGACCATGCCGGAAATATGGCGACCTTGCCGGATTTGTGGCGACCTTGCCGGATTTATGGCGACCTTGCCGGAAATATGGCAACCTTGACGGATTTGTGGCGACCTTGCCGGATTTATGGCGTCCTTGCCGGATATATGGCGATCTTGCCGGATTTGTGGCGACCTTGCCGGGTTTATGGCGACCTTGCCGGATTTATGGCGACCTCGCCGTAAATGTGGCGACCTTGCCGGATTTGAGCCCTCCTTGCCGGATTTATGGCGACCTCGCCGGAAATATGGCTAACTTGTCGGATTTGTGGACACCTTGCCGGATCTATGACGACCATGCCGGAAATATGGCGACCTTGCCGGATTTGTGGCGACCTTGCCGGAAATATGGCAACCATGACGGATTTGAGGCGACCTTGCCGGATTTATGGCGTTCTTGCCGGATATATGGCGACCTTGCCGGATTTGTGGCGACCTTGCCGCATTTATGGCGACCTTGCCGGAAATATGGCGACTGCCGGATTTGTGGCGACCTTGCCGGATTTGTGGCGATATTGCCGGAAATATGGCGACCTTGCCGGACATATGGCGACCTTCCCTGATTTGTGGCCACCATGCCGGAGTTATGGCGAACTTGCCAGAAATATGGCTACATTGTCGGATTTGTGGCCACCTTGCCGGATTTATGACGACCTTGCCGGAAATATGGCAACCTTGACGGATTTGTGGCGACCTTGCCCGATTTATGGCGTCCTTGCCGGATATATGGCGACCTTGCCGGATTTGTGGCGACCTTGCCGGGTTTATGGCGACCTTGCCGGATTTATGGAGACCTCGCCGTAAATGTGGCGACCGTGCCGGATTTGAGGCCTCCTTGCCGGATTTATGGCGACCTCGCCGTAAATGTGGCGACCTTGCCGGATTTGAGGCCTCCTTGCCGGATTTATGGCGACCTCGCCGGAAATATGGCGACCTTCCCTGATTTGTGGCCACCATGCCGGATTTATGGCGAACTTGCCGAAAATATGGCTACCTTGTCGGATTTGTGGACACCTTGCCGGATTTATGACGACCATGCCGGAAATATGGCGACCTTGTCGGATTTGTGGCGACCTTGCCGGATTTATGGCGACCTTGCCGGAAATATGGCAACATTGACGGATTTGTGGCGACCTTGCCGGAATTATGGCTTCCTTGCCGGATATATGGCGACCTTGCCGGATTTGTGGCGACCTTGCCGCATTTATGGCGACCTTGCCGGAAATATGGCGACTGCCGGATTTCTGGCGACCTTGCCGGATTTATGGCGACCTTGCCGGAAATATGGAGAACTTGCCGGATTTGTGGCGACCTTGCCGGATTTGTGGCGATATTGCCAGAAATATGGCCACCTTGCCGGATTTATGGCGACCTTGCCGGATTTGTGGCGACCTTGCCGGATTTATGGCGATATTGCCGGAAATATGGCGACCTTGCCGGGTTTATGGCGACCTTGCCGGATTTGTGGCGATATTGCCAGAAATATGGCCACCTTGCCGGATTTATGGCGACCTTGCCGGATTTGTGGCGACCTTGCCGGATTTATGGCGATATTGCCGGAAATATGGCGACCTTGCCGTGTTTATGGCGACCTTGCCGGAAATATGGCGACCTCGCCGGAAATATGGCAACCTTGACGGATTTGTGGCGACCTTGCCCGATTTATGGCGTCCTTGCCGGATATATGGCGACCTTGCCGGATTTGTGGCGACCTTGCCGGGTTTATGGCGACCTTGCCGGATTTATGGCGACCTCGCCGTAAATGTGGCGACCGTGCCGGATTTGAGGCCTCCTTGCCGGATTTATGGCGACCTCGCCGTAAATGTGGCGACCTTGCCGGATTTGGGGCCTCCTTGCCGGATTTATGGCGACCTCGCCGGAAATATGGCGACCTTCCCTGATTTGTGGCCACCATGCCGGATTTATGGCGAACTTGCCGAAAATATGGCTACCTTGTCGGATTTGTGGACACCTTGCCGGATTTATGACGACCATGCCGGAAATATGGCGACCTTGTCGGATTTGTGGCGACCTTGCCGGATTTATGGCGACCTTGCCGGAAATATGGCAACATTGACGGATTTGTGGCGACCTTGCCGGAATTATGGCGTCCTTGCCGGATATATGGCGACCTTGCCGGATTTGTGGCGACCTTGCCGCATTTATGGCGACCTTGCCGGAAATATGGCGACTGCCGGATTTCTGGCGACCTTGCCGGATTTATGGCGACCTTGCCGGAAATATGGAGAACTTGCCGGATTTGTGGCGACCTTGCCGGATTTGTGGCGATATTGCCAGAAATATGGCCACCTTGCCGGATTTATGGCGACCTTGCCGGATTTGTGGCGACCTTGCCGGATTTATGGCGATATTGCCGGAAATATGGCGACCTTGCCGGGTTTATGGCGACCTTGCCGGATTTGTGGCGATATTGCCAGAAATATGGCCACCTTGCCGGATTTATGGCGACCTTGCCGGATTTGTGGCGACCTTGCCGGATTTATGGCGATATTGCCGGAAATATGGCGACCTTGCCGTGTTTATGGCGACCTTGCCGGAAATATGGCGACCTCGCCGGAAATATGGCGACCTTGCCGGGTTTGATGCCACCTTACCGGATTTATGGCGACCTCGCCGGACATATGGCGACCTTCCCTGATTTGTGGCCACCATGCCGGATTTATGGCGAACTTGCCGGAAATATGGCTACATTGTCGGATTTGTGGCCACCTTGCCGGATTTGTGGCCACCTTGCCAGAAATATTGCGACCTTGCCGGATTTGCGGCGACCTCGCCGGATTTATAGCGACCTTGCCGGATTTGTGGCGACTTTGCCGGATTTAGGGCGACCTCGCCGGAAATGTGGCGACCTTGCCGGGTTTATGGCGACCTTGCCGGATTTATGGCGACCTCGCCGTAAATGTGGCGACCTTGCCGGATTTGAGGCCTCCTTGCCGGATTTATGGCGACCTCGCCGTAAATGTGGCGACCTTGCCGGATTTGAGGCCTCCTTGCCGGATTTATGGCGACCTCGCCGGAAATCTGGCGACGTTCCCTGATTTGTGGCCACCATGCCGGATTTATGGCGATCTTGCCGGAAATATGGCTACCTTGTCGGATTTGTGGCCACCTTGCCGGATTTATGACGACCATGCCGGAAATATGGCGACCTTGTCGGATTTGTGGCGACCTTGCCGGATTTATGGCGACCTTGCCGGAAATATGGCAACCTTGACGGATTTGTGGGCGACCTTGCCGGATTTATGGCGTCCTTGCCGGATATATGGCGACCTTGCCGATTTGTGGCGACCTTGCCGCATTTATGGCGACCTTGCCGGAAATATGGCGACTGCCGAATTTCTGGCGACCTTGCCGGATTTATGGCGACCTTGCCGGAAATATGGAGAACTTGCCGGATTTGTGGCGACCTTGCCGGATTTGTGGCGATATTGCCAGAAATATGGCCACCTTGCCGGATTTATGGCGACCTTGCCGGATTTGTGGCGACCTTGCCGGATTTATGGCGATATTGCCGGAAATATGGCGACCTTGCCGGGTTTATGGCGACCTTGCCGGAAATATGGCGACCTCGCCGGAAATATGGCGACCTTGCCGGGTTTGATGCCACCTTACCGCATATATGGCGACCTCGCCGGACATATGGCGACCTTCCCTGATTTGTGGCCACCATGCCGGATTTATGGCGAACTTGCCGGAAATATGGCTACCTTGTCGGATTTGTGGCCACCTTGCCGGATTTATGACGACCATGCCGGAAATATGGCGACCTTGCCGGATTTGTGGCGACCTTGCCGGATTTATGGCGACCTTGCCGGAAATATGGCAACCTTGACGGATTTGTGGCGACCTTGCCGGATTTATGGCGTCCTTGCCGGATATATGGCGATCTTGCCGGATTTGTGGGCGACCTTGCCGGGTTTTATGGCGACCTTGCCGGATTTATGGCGACCTCGCCGTAAATGTGGCGACCTTGCCGGATTTGAGCCCTCCTTGCCGGATTTATGGCGACCTCGCCGGAAATATGGCTAACTTGTCGGATTTGTGGACACCTTGCCGGATCTATGACGACCATGCCGGAAATATGGCGACCTTGCCGGATTTGTGGCGACCTTGCCGGAAATATGGCAACCATGACGGATTTGAGGCGACCTTGCCGGATTTATGGCGTTCTTGCCGGATATATGGCGACCTTGCCGGATTTGTGGCGACCTTGCCGCATTTATGGCGACCTTGCCGGAAATATGGCGACTGCCGGATTTGTGGCGACCTTGCCGGATTTGTGGCGATATTGCCGGAAATATGGCGACCTTGCCGGACATATGGCGACCTTCCCTGATTTGTGGCCACCATGCCGGAGTTATGGCGAACTTGCCAGAAATATGGCTACATTGTCGGATTTGTGGCCACCTTGCCGGATTTATGACGACCTTGCCGGAAATATGGCAACCTTGACGGATTTGTGGCGACCTTGCCCGATTTTATGGCGTCCTTGCCGGATATATGGCGACCTTGCCGCATTTGTGGCGACCTTGCCGGGTTTATGGCGACCTTGCCGGATTTATGGCGACCTCGCCGTAAATGTGGCGACCGTGCCGGATTTGAGGCCTCCTTGCCGGATTTATGGCGACCTCGCCGTAAATGTGGCGACCCTGCCGGATTTGAGGCCTCCTTGCCGGATTTATGGCGACCTCGCCGGAAATATGGCGACCTTCCCTGATTTGTGGCCACCATGCCGGATTTATGGCGAACTTGCCGAAAATATGGCTACCTTGTCGGATTTGTGGACACCTTGCCGGATTTATGACGACCATGCCGGAAATATGGCGACCTTGTCGGATTTGTGGCGACCTTGCCGGATTTATGGCGACCTTGCCGGAAATATGGCAACCTTGACGCATTTGTGGCGACCTTGCAGGAATTATGGCGTCCTTGCCGGATATATGGCGACCTTGCCGGATTTGTGGCGACCTTGCCGCATTTATGGCGACCTTGCCGGAAATATGGCGACTGCCGGATTTCTGGCGACCTTGCCGGATTTATGGCGACCTTGCCGGAAATATGGAGAACTTGCCGGATTTGTGGCGACCTTGCCGGATTTGTGGCAATATTGCCAGAAATATGGCCACCTTGCCGGATTTATGGCGACCTTGCCGGATTTGTGGCGACCTTGCCGGATTTATGGCGATATTGCCGGAAATATGGCGACCTTGCCGGGTTTATGGCGACCTTGCCGGATTTGTGGCGATATTGCCAGAAATATGGCCACCTTGCCGGATTTATGGCGACCTTGCCGGATTTGTGGCGACCTTGCCGGATTTATGGCGATATTGCCGGAAATATGGCGACCTTGCCGGGTTTATGGCGACCTTGCCGGAAATATGGCGACCTCGCCGGAAATATGGCGACCTTGCCGGGTTTGATGCCACCTTACCGGATTTATGGCGACCTCGCCGGACATATGGCGACCTTCCCTGATTTGTGGCCACCATGCCGGATTTATGGCGAACTTGCCGGAAATATGGCTACATTGTCGGATTTGTGGCCACCTAGCCGGATTTGTGGCCACCTTGCCGGAAATATTGCGACCTTGCCGGATTTGCGGCGACCTCGCCGGATTTATAGCGACCTTGCCGGATTTGTGGCGACTTTGCCGGATTTAGGGCGACCTCGCCGGAAATGTGGCGACCTTGCCGGGTTTATGGCGACCTCGCCGTAAATGTGGCGACCTTGCCGGATTTGAGGCCTCCTTGCCGGATTTATGGCGACCTCGCCGTAAATGTGGCGACCTTGCCGGATTTGAGGCCTCCTTGCCGGATTTATGGCGACCTCGCCGGAAATCTGGCGACCTTCCCTGATTTGTGGCCACCATGCCGGATTTATGGCGAACTTGCCGGAAATATGGCTACCTTGTCGGATTTGTGGCCAACTTGCCGGATTTATGACGACCATGCCGGAAATATGGCGACCTTGCCGGATTTGTGGCGACCTTGCCGGATTTATGGCGACCTTGCCGAAATATGGCAACCTTTACGGATTTGTGGCGACCTTGCCGGATTTATGGCGTCCTTGCCGGATATATGGCGATCTTGCCGGATTTGTGGCGATCTTGCCGGGTTTATGGCGACCTTGCCGAATTTATGGCGACCTCGCCGTAAATGTGGCGACCTTGCCGGATTTGAGCCCTCCTTGCCGGATTTATGGCGACCTCGCCGGAAATATGGCTATATTGTCGGATTTGTGGACACCTTGCCGGATCTATGACGACCATGCCGGAAATATGGCGACCTTGCCGGATTTGTGGCGACCTTGCCGGAAATATGGCAACCTTGACGGATTTGAGGCGACCTTGCCGGATTTATGGCGTTCTTGCCGGATATATGGCGACCTTGCCGGATTTGTGGCGACCTTGCCGCATTTATGTCGACCTTGCCGGAAATATGGCGACTGCCGGATTTCTGGCGACCTTGCCGGATTTATGGCGACCTTGCCGGAAATATGGAGAACTTGCCGGATTTGTGGCGACCTTGCCGGATTTGTGGCAATATTGCCGGAAATATGGCGACCTTGCCGGATTTATGGCGACCCTTGCCGGATTTGTGGCGACCTTGCCGGGTTTATGGCGACCTTGCCGGAAATACGGCGACCTTGCCGGGTTTGATGCCACCTTGCCGGATTTATGGCGACCTCGCCGTAAATGTGGCGACCTTGCCGGATTTGAGCCTCCTTGCCGGATTTATGGCGACCTCGCCGGAAATATGGCGACCTTCCCTGATTTGTGGCCACCATGCCGGATTTTATGGCGAACTTGCCGAAATATGGCTACCTTGTCGGATTTGTGGACACCTTGCCGGATTTATGACGACCATGCCGGAATATGGCGACCTTGTCGGATTTGTGGCGACCTTGCCGGATTTATGGCGACCTTGCCGGAAATATGGCAACCTTGACGGATTTGTGGCGACCTTGCCGGAATTATGGCGTCCTTGCCGGATATATGGCGACCTTGCCGGATTTGTGGCGACCTTGCCGCATTTATGGCGACCTTGCCGGAAATATGGCGACTGCCGGATTTTCTGGCGACCTTGCGGATTTATGGCGACCTTGCCGGAAATATGGAGAACTTGCCGGATTTGTGGCGACCTTGCCGGATTTGTGGCGATATCTGCCAGAAATATGGCCACCTTGCCGGATTTATGGCGACCTTGCCGGATTTGTGGCGACCTTGCCGGATTTATGGCGATATTGCCGGAAATATGGCGACCTTGCCGGGTTTTATGGCGACCTTGCCGGAAATATGGCGACCTCGCCGGAAATATGGCGACCTTGCCGGGTTTGATGCCACCTTACCGGATTTATGGCGACCTCGCCGGACATATGGCGACCTTCCCTGATTTGTGGCCACCATGCCGGATTTATGGCGAACTTGCCGGAAATATGGCTACATTGTCGGATTTGTGGCCACCTTGCCGGATTTGTGGCCACCTTGCCCGGAAATATTGCGACCTTGCCGGATTTGCGGCGACCTCGCCGGATTTATAGCGACCTTGCCGGATTTGTGGCGACTTTGCCGGATTTATGGCGACCTCGCCGAAATGTGGCGACCTTGCCGGGTTTATGGCGACCTTGCCGGATTTATGGCGACCTCGCCGTAAATGTGGCGACCTGCCGGATTTGGGCCTCCTTGCGGATTTATGGCGACCTCGCGTAATGTGGCGACCTTGCCGGATTTGAGGCCTCCTTGCCGGATTTATGGCGACCTCGCCGGAAATCTGGCGACCTCGCCGGAAATCTGGCGACCTTCCCTGATTTGTGGCCACCATGCCGGATTTATGGCGAACTTGCCGGAAATATGGCTACCTTGTCGGATTTGTGGCCACCTTGCCGGATTTATGACGACCATGCCGGAAATATGGCGACCTTGCCGGATTTGTGGCGACCTTGCCGGATTTATGGCGACCTTGCCGGAAATATGGCAACCTTTACGGATTTGTGGCGACCTTGCCGGATTTATGGCGTCCTTGCCGGATATATGGCGATCTTGCCGGATTTGTGGCGACCTTGCCGGGTTTATGGCGACCTTGCCGAATTTATGGCGACCTCGCCGTAAATGTGGCGACCTTGCCGGATTTGAGCCCTCCTTGCCGGATTTATGGCGACCTCGCCGGAATATGGCTAACTTGTCGGATTTGTGGACACCTTGCCAGGATCTATGACGACCATGCCGGAAATATGGCGACCTTGCCGGATTTGTGGCGACCTTGCGAAATATGGCAACCTTGACGGATTTGAGGCGACCTTGCCGGATTTATGGCGTTCTTGCCGGATATATGGCGACCTTGCCGGATTTGTGGCGACCTTGCCGCATTTATGTCGACCTTGCAGGAAATATGGCGACTGCCGGATTTCTGGCGACCTTGCCGGATTTATGGCGACCTTGCCGAAATATGGAGAACTTGCCGGATTTGTGGCGACCTTGCCGGATTTGTGGCAATATTGCCGGAAATATGGCGACCTTGCCGGATTTATGGCGACCTTGCCGGATTTGTGGCGACCTTGCCGGGTTTATGGCGACCTTGCCGGAAATATGGCGACCTCGCCGGAAATACGGCGACCTTGCCGGGTTTGATGCCACCTTGCCGGATTATGGCGACCTCGCCGGACATATGGCGACCTTCCCTGCTTTGTGGCCACCATGCCGATTTATGGCAGAACTTGCGAAAATATGGCTACATTGTCGGATTTGTGGCCACCTTGCCGGATTTATGACGACCTTGCCGGAAATATGGCAACCTTGCCGGATTTGTGGCGACCTTGCCGGGTTTATGGCGACCTTGCCGGATTTATGGCGACCTCGCCGTAAATGTGGCGACCGTGCGGAGTTGAGCCTCCTTGCCGGATTTATGGCGACCTCGCCGTAAATGTGGCGACCTTGCCGGATTTGAGCCTCCTTGCCGGATTTATGGCGACCTCGGCCGGAAATATGGCGACCTTCCCTGATTTGTGGCCACCATACCAGAATTATGGCGTCCTTGCCGGATATATGGCGATCTTGCCGGATTTGTGGCGACCTTGCCGGGTTTATGGCGACCATGCCGGAAATATGGCGGACCTTGCCGGATTTGTGGCGACCTTGCCGGAAATATGGCAACCTTGACGGATTTGAGGCGACCTTGCCGGATTTATGGCGTTCTTGCCGGATATATGGCGACCTTGCCGGATTTGTGGCGACCTTGCCGCATTTATGGCGACCTTGCCCGGAAATATGGCGACTGCCGGATTTCTGGCGACCTTGCCGGATTTTTGGCGACCTTGCCGGAAATATGGAGAACTTGCCGGATTTGTGGCGACCTTGCCGGATTTGTGGCGATATTGCCGGAAATATGGCGACCTTGCCGGATTTATGGCGACCTTGCCGGATTTGTGGCGATATTGCCGGAAATATGGCGACCTTGCCGGGTTATGGCGACCTTGCCGGAAATATGGCGACCTCGCCGGAAATACGGCGACCTTGCCGGGTTTGATGCCACCTTGCCGGATTTATGGCGACCTCGCCGGACATATGGCGACCTTGCCGGATTTGTGGCCACCTTGCCGGAAATATGGCGAACTTGCCGTAAATATGGCGACCTTGCCGTGTTTATGGCGACATTGCCGGATTTATGGCGACCTCGCCGGAAATATGGCGACCTTGCCGGATTTATGGCGACCTTGCCGGATTTATGGCGGCATTGCCGGAAAAATGGCGACCTCGCCGTGTTTATGGCGACATTGCGGATTTGTGGCCACCTTGCCGGAAATATGGCGACCTTGCCGGATTTGCGGCGACCTTGCCGGATATATGGCGACCTCGCCGGATTTATAGCGACCTTGCCGGATTTGTGGCGACCTCGCCGGAAAATGTGGCGACCTTGCCGGGTTTATGGCGACCTTGCCGGATTTATGGCGACCTCGCCGTAAATGTGGCCGACCTTGCCGGATTTTAGGCCTCCTTGCCGGATTTATGGCGACCTCGCCGTAAATGTGGCGACCTTGCCGGATTTGTGGCCACCCTTGCCGATTTATGACGACCATGCCGGAAATATGGCGACCTTGGCCGGATTTGTGGCGAC
>JAXLNO010003174.1:0-28276 GCA_038087875.1 Malacoraja senta
GGATGTGGGTCAAACGCAGGAAGGTGGGACTAGTGCAGACGGGGCATCTTGTACAGCATGAGCAAGTTGGGCTGAAGGGCCTGTTTCAGTACTGTATGACTCTGCCTCTAACCTCTTGATGCCTCCACCTCAATTCTGTCTCTTTTAGAGAAGTGTTCCTACTGAAGCTTCATATTAATAGACACAAAAAGCTGGAGTAAACGCCTGTCCCACTTCCACGACCTAATTCACGACCTCTGCGACTTTGCCCTTGACTCATACTCGCAGCATGGTCGTCACGAGGTCGTAGGAAGGTCGTAGCAGGTCGTGATGCTGGTCGTAGGTACTCGTGGCATCAAGTAGGTCGGGGCGTTTTTCTAGCGTGATGAAAAATGTCCACGAGTAAAAAGGTCGTGAATTAGGTCGTGAAAGTGGGGCAGGCCCTTAACTCAGCGGGACAGGCAGCATCTCTGGTGAGATGGAATGGGTGATGTTTTTCGGGTCGAGACCCTTCTTCAGACTGCAGGATAAAGATGAGGGGACTGTCATAAGGAATAGGAGTAGAATTAGGCCATTCGGCCCATCAAGTCTACTCTGCCATTCAACCATGGCTGATCTATCTCTCCCTCCTAACCCCATTCTCCTGCCTTCTCCCCATAACCTCTGACACCCGTACTGATCAAGAATCTATCTATCTCTGCCTTAAAAAATATCCATTGACTTGGCCTCCACAGCCATCTGTGGCAAAGAATTCCACAGATTCGCCACCCTCTGACTAAAGAAATTCCTCCTCATCTCCTTCCGAAAAGAACGTCCTTTAATTCTGAGGCTGTGACCTCTAGTCCTAGACTCTCCCACTAGTGGAAACATCCTGTTTCTGCGATAGGTGAAGTTAGCGACAAAGGCTGGAGATGAAGTGGCGATAATAGATGTCCGATAAGGAGAGAAGGAGTGAAATATGAAGCAGGGGGGAGGGGGGATGAGCATTGGAGGAGGGGGATGGAGCAGGGAGACCTGAGTGGTGGGAGATGGCTTGTAAAATGGGGTCGGGGAGGATCGTAATGGAAAGAGAAGCGAGGGGGGAGGGGGGTTAGGACAAGATATACAACAATGCTCTGATAGGGTAGACACAAAATGCTGGAGTAAATCAGAGTCCGTCTTAACCTACCTGATCTCCCGGTTGCTTCTGCACCTATTTTCTATGTTTCTATGTTTCAACGTCGCCCATTCCTTCTCTCCAGAGATGCTGCCTCACCCGCTGAGTTACTCCAGCATTTTGTGTCTTCCTTCGATTTAAACCAGCATCTGCAGTTCTTTCTTACACATAATGCTCTGATAGTTTCTGGTGTTACCCAGTGCCACATGGATATGTGAGTGGGTTAAACAGAGCTGAAAAGGAACTGCAAGTGCTTGTTTACACCAAAGATAAGCACAAAATGCCGGAGTAACTCGGCAGTTCAGGCAGCATCTCCGGAGAAAATGGATAGGTGACGTTTCAGCTCGGGGACCCTTTTTCTATTTTACCCCCCTACTCTCCCTATTATTGAACGCAGCCCAGACCTTCACACAAACCAACCTCCCTTCCATTGACTCCATCTACACCTCACGCTGCCTCGGCAAGGCCAGCAGCAGCATCAAGGACCAGTCGCACCCTGGCCACTCCCTCCTTCTCCCTTCTCCCATCGGGCAAGTGGTACAAAAGTGTGAAAACGCACACCTCCAGATTCAGAGACAGTTTCTTCCCAGCTGTTATCAGGTAACTGAACCATCCTACCACAACCAGAGAGCAGTGCTGAACTACTATCTACCTCTTTAGAGCCCCTTGGACTATCTTTAATCAGACTTTACTGGCCTTTATCTTGCACTAAACATTATTCCCTTTATCCTGTATCTGTACACTGTACACTTGATTGTAATCATGTATTGTCTTGCCGCTGACTGGTTAGCACGCAACAAAAAGATTTTCACCGTACCTCGGTACACGTGACAATACTTTGTGGAGAAAGAAACTGCAAATGCTGATTTATTCTGAAGAGAGACACAAAGTGCTGGAGAAAATCAGTGGGGTCAGGCAGCATCTCTGGAGAAAAAGCACGGGTGACGTTTCGGGTTGGGACCTTTCTTCACACTGCTACTTTATCCTATTTTATTCTCCCCACGGTCTCAAGAACTCTTCCTAGATTCTATAACCCATCTACACACTCAGAGGCTGACTGGACAGAACGCAACAAAAAGTTTTTCACTGTGAGGATCAACTAAACTTGACTTAACTATTAACCCAACTAACCTAAAGAAGGGTCTCGACCCGAAATGTCACCCATTCCTTCTCTCCAGAGATGCTGCCTGTCCCACTGAGTTACTCCAGCATTTTGTGTCTATCTTGATTCCTGGGGATGTCAGGACTTTCATATGAAGAAAGATTGGATAGACTTGGCTTGTACTCGCTAGGATTTAGACGATTGAGGGGGGATCTTATAGAAACTTACAACATTCTTAAGGGGTTGGACAGGCTAGATGCAGGAAGATTGTTCCCGATGTTGGGGAAGTCCAGGACAAGGAGTCACAGTTTAAGGATAAGGGGGAAGTCTTTAGGACCGAGATGAGGAAAAACATTTTTCACACAAAGAGTGGTGAATCTGTGGAATTCTCTGCCACAGAAGGTAGTTGAGGCCAGTTCATTGGCTATATTTAAGAGGGAGTTAGATGTGGCCCTTGTGGATAAAGGGATCAGGGGGTATGGAGAGAAGGCAGGTACAGGATACTGAGTTGGATGATCAGCCATGATCATATTGAATGGCGGTGCAGGCTCGAAGGGCCGAATGGCCTACTCCTGCACCTATTTTCTATGTTTCTATGTTTCTATCTTGAACTAAGCTAAACATCTGAAGAGATTAGAGATTCCTTTATTTGTCATTCAGACCTTCGGTCTGAACGAAATTTCGTTGCCTGCAGTCATTCATATAATAATAAATAACAAAACACACAAAAACACAAATTAACATCCACCACAGTGAGTTCACCAGGCACCTCCTCACTGTGATGGAGGCAAAAGTCTTAAAGTCTCTGTCTCTTCCCGCTTTGTTCTTCCTCTGCGCTGAGGCAATCCAGGCTTCTGATGTTGTGACCCCGCCGGGTGATGGTAAGTCAATCCCGCGGCTGAATCCGTGCTCCGTGACAGGCCGGTTCAAACTCCGCGGCCCGGGGTGGCCGAAGCTGCCGCCCTCCAGTCCAGCGGACGCAGCTGTAGTTGCGGGAGCTCCAGGAAAACAGGTCACCCACCTGTGACCTGCAAGCTCCCGAAGGGTCCTGACCTGAAACGTCACCTATCCATTTCCTCCAGAGATGCTGCCTGACCCGCTGAGTGACTCCAAAGTCGAACTGCATGTTTGGTTTCAATGTTTATTTTAGAACATCAGCTGGGGTTCCAGTTCCTAGTCACTGGGTCTCACTGGGCCGTGGCAGCATCTGTGTGAGCACAGGATGTGTGCAGGCCCAGCCGGCTGGGTTGACAGTCCGCTGCTACAGATGATTAGAGTCACGCAACGTGCAAACAGGCCCATCGGCCCAACCTGCCCACACCGGCCAACATGCCCCATCTACAGAACACTCCAAAGATGTGCTGGTTTGTAGGTTAATTGGCTCGGGGTAAAATTATCCATAGTGTGTAGGATAGTGTTGGTGTGCGGGGTGAAAAGCTGGTTGGTGGGCTGAAGGGCCTGTTTCCACAATGTATCCTTAAAGTCTAAAGCCTAAAGATAGAACTAGTGAACATGGTGATCGCTGGTCAGCATGGACTCAATGGGTCATCATTTTATAAACTGATTGAGGGGCGGAACAGTGGCGCAGCGGTAGAGTTGCTGCCTTACAGCGCTTGCAGCGTCAGAGACCCGGGTTCGATCCTGACTACGGGTGCTGCCTGTACGGAGTTTGTACGTTCTCCCAGTGACCTGCGTGCGTTTTTCCAAGATTTCCGGTTTCCTCCCACACTCCAAAGAGGTACAGGTTTGTAGGTTAATTGGCTTGGTCTAAATGTGAATTGTCCCTAGTGTGTGTAGGATAGTGTTGGAGTGCGGGGATCGCTGGTCGGTGCAGACTTGGTGGACAGAAAGGCCTGTTAATAGACAATAGACAACAGGTGCAGGGGTAGGCCATTCGGCCCTTCGAGCCAGTACTGCCATTCAATGTGATCATGGCTGATCATCCCCAATCAGTACCCCGTTCCTGCCTTCTCTCCATATCCCTTAACTTCGCTATCCATAAGAGCTCTATCTAACTCTCTCTTGAAAGTATCCAGAGAACCGGCCTCCACGACCTCTGAGGCAGAGAATTCCACAGACTCACAACTCTCTGTATGAAAACGTTTTTTTCCTTATCTCCGTTCTAAATGGCTTACCACTTATTCTTAAACTATGACCCCCAACATCAGGAACATGTTTCCTGCCTCTAGCGTGTCCAAATCCTTAATAATCTTATATGTTTCAATAAGATTCCCTCTCGTCCTTCTAATTGAAGTACATTGAATTTCCTCGCTGTATGTCTAAACTTAGCTAAACTAAGATTACAAAATGATGAGAGGCATAGATAGGGTAGATAGTCAAAGTCTTTTTTTTCCCCAGGATGGGAGCGTCAAATGCTATATGGTCTCCCCTCAATCTCTGACCCTTCAGAGAAAACAGTCCGTGAAGAAGGGTCTCGACCCGAATCGTCACCCATTCCTTCTCTCCAGAGATACATAGATACATAGATACATAGAAAATAGGTGCAGGAGTAGGCCATTCGGCCCTTCGAGCCTGCACCGCCATTCAATATGATCATGGCTGATCATCCAACTCAGTATCCCGTACCTGCCTTCTCTCCATACCCCCTGATCCCTTTAGCCACAAGGGCCACATCTAACTCCCTCTTAAATATAGCCAATGAACTGGCCTCAACTACCCTCTGTGGCAGAGAGTTCCAGAGATTCATCACTCTCTGTGTGAAAAAGCTATTTCTCATCTTGGTCTTAAAGGATTTCCCCCTTATCCTTAAGCTGTGACCCCTTGTCCTGGACTTCCCCAACATCGGGAACAATCTTCCTGCATCTAGCCTGTCCAACCCCATAAGAATTTTGTACGTTTCTATAAGATCCCCTCTCAATCTCCTAAATTCTAGCGAGTATAAGCCAAGTCTATCCAGTCTTTCTTCATATGAAAGTCCTGACATCCAGGAATCAGTCTGGTGAACCTTCTCTGCACTCCCTCTATGGCTATAATGTCCTTCCTCAGATTTGGAGACCAAAACTGTACGCAATACTCCAGGTGTGGTCTCACCAAGACCCTGTACAACTGCAGTAGAACCTCCCTGCTCCTATACTCAAATCCTCTTGCTATGAAAGCCAACATACCATTCGCTTTCTTCACTGCCTGCTGCACCTGCATGCCTACTTTTCAATGACTGGTGTACCATGACACCCAGGTCTCGCTGCATCTCCCCATTTCCTAATCGGCCACCATTTAGATAATAGTCTGCCTTCCCGTTTTTGCCACCAAAGTGGATAACCTCACATTTATCCACATTATACTGCATCTGCCAAACATTTGCCCACTCACCCAGCCTATCCAAGATTTCACTCAGTTCCTCCATCTCCTTTGACCCGCGGTCCCCTGCTATTTCAGGCAGATTATTTATGTCTTCCTTAGTGAAGACGGAACCAAAGTAGTTATTCAATTGGTCCGCCATATCCTTGTTCCCCATGATCAATTCACCTGTTTCTGACTGCAAGGGACCTACATTTGTTTTAACTAATCTCTTTCTCTTCACATACCTATAAAAACTTTTGCAGTCAGTTTTTATGTTCCCTGCCAGTTTTCTTTCGTAATCTATTTTCCCTTTCCTAATTATGCCCTTTGTCCTCCTCTGCTTGTCTCTGAATTTCTCCCAGTCCTCTGGTAGGCTGCTTTTTCTGGCTAATTTGTACGCATCATCTTTTGCTTTGATACTATCCCTGATTTCCCTTGTTATCCACGGATGCACTACCTTCCCTGATTTATTCTTTTGCCAAACTGGGATGAACAATTTTTGTAGTTCATCCATGCAGTCTTTAAATGCCTTCCATTGCATATCCACCGTCAACCCTTTTAGAACTATGCTGCCCGTCCTGCTGAGTTACTCCAGCTTCTTGTGTCTATTGAAGCTTGTCCATCCTCTCCTGCTAGCTAGTACGTTCCACACGGGCAGCATCCTGCAAACCCCTTCAGTGCCCTCTCCAAAGCCCCCACATCCTTCCTGTACCGCAGTCACCAGAACCGCCTGCAATGCTCCCAATGTGGCCTAACCGAGCTTTCATGCACGACTTCCTGGCGCTTATACTTGACTGAACAAGGCAAGTTTTTGTGACCTTCAATAGCATTCAATAATTGCTGGAGTAGCTCAGCGGGACAGGCAGCATCCCTGGAGAGAAGGAATGGGCGACGTTTTGGCTCGAGACCCTTCTTCAGACTCACGACCGGAAACATCACCCATTCCTTCTCTCCAGAGATGCTGCCCGTCCCGCTGAGTTACTCCAGCATTCTGTGTCTATCTTTGGTGTAAACCAGCATCTGCAGTTCCTTCCTGCACATAAGTGACCTTTCACCCGCTTTCCACAGCAGATGTAACTGTTGGGGGAGTCCAGAACCAGGGGCCACAGTTTAAGAATAAGGGGTCGGCCATTTAGAACGGAGACAAGGAAACACTTTTTCTCAACAGAGAGTGGTGAGTCTGTGGAATTCTCTGCCTCAGAGAAGGCAGTACTGGCTCGAAGGGCCGGATGGCCTACTCCTGCACCTATTGTCTATTGTTCAGCTTCAAGGTAATAGTAATTTTCACTAAAATATCATTTGCTGCAGGTGAAGTCCTGATTCGCACTGGTTCATTGCACTGTGCAGTCTAAGCCTGTCATACACACTGGGATAGACACAAAATGCTGGAGTAACACAGCGGGACAGCGGCATCTCTGGAGAGAAGGAATGGGTGACGTTACGGGTCGAGTCCCTTCTTCAGAGTCCAGTGACCTTTGCTGAAATCTTTCTGTGTGGATGAATGTCAGTAGAGATAGAATTAGACCTGGTAGTGTTGCCCTCTGTGGCCAAATATCCCAACAGGTGTAGCCCTGAAATTGTCTTCCAGAGGAGCAATAATAGTTTAAGGTTAAAATGCACTCTCAAATCAGGAAGCTAATGTCAAGTTTAGTTTAGTGATACATAGTGGAAACAGGCCCTTCGGCCCACTGAATTCATGCTGGCCTGCGATCCCCTGCTCACACTAGTTCTGTCCCACACACCAGGGACAATTTACAGAAGCCAATTAACCTACAAACCTGTACGTCTTTGTGGGAGGAAACCGGAGCACCCGGAGAAAACCCACGCGGGTCAAGGGGAGAGCGTGCAAACTCCGTACAGACAGCGCCCGTAGTCAGGATCGAACCCGGGTACGAAGAGCTCCGACCGCCGGCCTGCGGCCTATAACATCCTGAAGCCGCGGTCTCTGGTAAGAAAGCACCGATTCGGGACCTCCTAGAGTGTGTTCGACCGTCCCAACGTCGGAGGTTTGATCATCCCGACAAGAGGGCCTGTACATCCGGCTGCGTCACCGTGCCGCCTGCAATCCTAGCGAAACCAATCGATTAATCCCATGCAATCCCAGCGATTAGCTCTCTCTCCCCCAGTGAGATCCACCAATCCGAATTGTTTTAATTGGTGTTTTAGTTAGCTTGACTTGTTGTATACAGGCTTGGTGGAGAATCCACAGAATCCTGCACATCCCACTCATTACTGGAAGTGAACATGTGAGACAACAGAGAGGACATCTGCTGCCTCACAACCACCACCTCCACGCCTCCCTTCTATCTCTCCCTGTTTTATCTCTCCCCTCCCTCTACTTCTCCCTTTCCCTCTCCCTCTCCCTCTTTCCCCCCCCTCTCTGCCCCTCACCCTCCCTCTCCCCCTCGCTCCCCTCATCCCATCTGCGGAATTCTCTGCCTCAGAGGGCGGTGGAGGCAGGTTCTCTGGATGCTTTCAAGAGAGAGCTAGATAGCTCTTAAAAATAGCGGAGTCAGGGGATATGGGGAGAAGGCAGGAACGGGGTACTGATTGGGGATGATCAGCCATGATCCCATTGAATGGCGGTGCTGGCTTGAAGGGCCGAATGGCCTACTCTGCACCTATCGTCTATTTTCTATCACCCGCTCTCCGCTCTCCCTGTCCTCCCCCTCACCCCACCTCCCTCTCTCCCTCTTTCCCTCTCTCGCTCTCCCCTCTCCTCTCTCTCTCTCTCCCTCTTTCCTCTCTCCCTCACCCCACTCTCCCTCCCTCTCCCCCTGCTCTCCTCTCTCCTCTCTCTCCCTCTTTCCTCTTTCTCCCTCTCCCTCTCTCTCTCTCTCTCTCTCTCTCTCTCTCTCTCCATCTCCTCTCTCTCCCTCTTTCTTCTCTTTCTCCCTCTCCCTTTCCTCTCTCTCTCTCTCCGTCTCCTCTCTCTCCCTCTTTCCTCTCTTTCTCCCTCTCCCTTTCCTCTCTCTCTCTCTCCCATCTCTCTTCCCTCTCTCTCTCCTTAATCACCTGTTTGCCGTTGCGGTGATCCATTCCTCCCTGCATTTATTTCCACGCTACGTAATGCCCAGTCACTGATGTTTCACTTGATGTTACAAGAGCATACCTCCTTGCAAGTGGCATCACAGATGGATAGAGTAGTCAAGAACTTGATGGTACATTAGCCATCAGTCAGAGTATTGAATATAGTGTATGGTCAAGCTTCGATCCTGACTACGGGTGCTGTCTGTACGGAGTTTGCACGTTCCCCCCATGACCTGCGTGGGTTTTCTCCGGGTGCTCCGGTTTCCTCCCACATTTCAAAGACGTGCAGGTTTGTAGATTAATTGGCTTCGATAAATTGTCTCTATTGATTCTGGCCCTCTCCACTGGCTCCCAGTGCGGTTCCGAATCAATTTCAAGCTCCTCCTTTATGTCAACAAAGCCCGTAACGGTCTCGCCCCACCTACATCAAAAATCTGCTAACCCACCACACCACCTCCAGGGTCCCTCAGATCGGCCGACTTGGGGTTACTGACCATCCCGCGGTCCAGGCATAAGCTCAGGGGCGACCGGGCTTTTGCGGTTGCAGCACCTAGACTGTGGAACAGCATCCCCCTTCCCATCAGAACTGCCCCCTCCATCAACTCCTTTAAGTCTAGACTTAAAACTATTTCTACTCACAAGCGTCTCTTGAGGTCCTCTGAGGAAGTGCTGTGTGTGTGTATTTATGTATGTATTGTTGATATATGTACCACTGTTTGTAGCACCATTTCGGGCCGAAACCCTTCTTCAGACAATGAAGAAGGGTTTCGGCCCAAAACGTTGCCTATTTCCTTCGCTCCATAGACGCTGCCTCACCCGTTGAGTTTCTCCAGCATTTTTGTCTACCTTCGATTTTCCAGCATCTGCAGTTCCTTCTTGAACTGTTTGAAGCAAGTTAGTACCTGCACTGATGTAAAGCACTTTGGTCAACGAGAGTTGTTTTTAAATGTGCTATAGAAATAAAATTGACTTGTGTGTAGGATAGTGCTAGTGTACGGGGTGATTGCTGGTCGGTGTGGCTGGGGGTGGGGGGGGGCCTGTTACCCTGCTGTATCTCTACACAGGGTGATGTCGCTGAGGTTAACACAGGAGCATTTCCGGCTGTGATCTTCACCGCTGTGTTTGGGCCTTACCCGGTTCGGGGGTATTGCTGCCGCTGCCACCCTGCCACAGGTGGCGGTCTCAGCGGGTTGGTGAGGCTACACGTTTCTACACATCGCCGCCACACCTGCCTCCCCAAACAGGAAGTGCGGTTAGCTGCGAAAATTGCCTTCCGTCTACGTCAGGAAATGGCTGCCTGGGTTGTTGGTTTTTGAATACCCAGGCCTAACGTAGAATGAAGCATAGTCTCCTGCCGTCAACATCCACACTGCCACTACAACATACAACATGCAATACTGCAGCACCAGTTGCAATATCTCTCTCCACCTCTCCCTCATTCTCTCTCATTCTTTCCCCCTCTCTCCCCCCCCTCTCTCACTTCCTCTCTCACACTCTGTAACATCTCCTCTATCTCTTTTCCCCCTCTCTCCCTCTCCTCTCTCTCTCCTTCTCTCTCTCTCTCACTCTTCTCTCTCTCACACTCTCTCTCTCTCTCTCTCTCTCTCCCTCCCCCTCCCCTCTCTCTCTCCCCCTCTATCATTCTTTCCCCCTCTCCCCCTCACTCCCATTCTCCCATTCTCCCTCTATCTCCTTCCCCCCCTCTCTCTCCCTCTCTCTCTCCCTCTATTTCCTTCCCCCTCTCTCTCTCTCTCTCTCTCCCTCCCCTCCTCTCTCTCTCTCTCTCTCCCTCCCCATCTCTCTCTTTTTCTCTCTCTTTTTCTCTCTCTTGCTTCTCTCCCTCCCTTCCCCCGGCTTGAATGACCAGAGTGGGACAAGTCAGGTTGTGTTGGCTGCTTTTCCGAGGCAGCGTGAAGTGTAGATGGAGTCGATGGTGGGGAGTGTGGTCTGTGTGATGGTCTGGTCTACATCTACAATGGTGGGGAGTGTGGTCTGTGTGATGGTCTGGTCTACATCTACAATGGTGGGGAGTGTGGTCTGTGTGATGGTCTGGGCTACATCTCCAACTCTCTACAACATCTTGCGGTCTAGGGCAGAGCTGTTCCCAAACCAGGCTGTGATGCAACCCGACAAGTATGCTTTCCCTGGTGCATCTGTAGAAGTTTGTAATACATGGCAAATATCCTCAGTAGAGGCATTGGTGGGTCTTCCTAGCTGTCCCTACTATTGGGTGACAAGGTTATGGTTTTGTGAATCATATCCTACTGAGACTGTTGGTTGAGTGAAGTAGATCAGAAGATCAGAAGTGATAGGAGTAGAATTAGGCCATTCGGCCCATCTACTCCGCCATTCAATCATTACTGATCTATCTCTCCCTCTTATCCCAATTCTCCTGCCTTCTCCCCATAACCCCTGACGCCCGAATTGATGAAGTCATATATCAAAGACAAGAGTGGAAACTCCCCTCTCCTCCCGTCCTTCACTTCCCATTCTGGAATGTTGGAAAGAGGTGGGTGGGGAATTCTTCAGATCTCATTCATCAAGTCTAATTCCATTTCCATTTGGGTCAACGACCAAGTCACACATTAACTCGTGGAGCACTGTCGAAGATACTTGAAACAGCAATGGGTTGAAAACAGAAGCTGAACTTGGAGAATTCGGACACAGTCAAACTTCATGTGTGAAGAAGTCGTGTATATAGAGAGTGGTGGATGTCTGGGGACATGGTTGAGGCAGCTACCACACTGTAGCTTCAGAATTAAAGAATGTTCCTTTAGGAAGGAGATACAGGAATTTCTTTAGTCAGAGGGTGGTGAATCCGTGGAATTCAGAAGGCTGTGGAGGCCGTCAATGAATAATTTTAAAGTAGAGATAGATAGATTCTTGATTAGTACGGGTGTCAGGGGTTACGGGGAGAAGGCAGGAGAATGGGGTTAGGAGAGAGAGATAGATCAGCCATGATTGAATGGCGGAGTAGACATGATGGGCCGAATGGCCTAATTCTGCTCCTGTCACTTATGAACCTATGAACCATAGCGGCATTGAAGACGTTTTTACATAGGCACGTGGGCATGCAGGGAAGGCAGAGGTTTTAAGAAGTTTTAAGAAGAGTTTAGATCGGTGGAAGATAGATACAAAGTACTGGACTAACACCATGGGTCAGGCAGCATCTCTGGAGAACATGGATGGGTGGCGTTTCGAGTCGGGAGCCTTCTTTAGTTCTGAAGATGGAACCTGACCTGAAACATCTTCTACCCATGTTCTCAAGAGATGCTGCCTGACCCACTGAGTTACTCCAGCACTTTGTGTCTTTCTTTTGTGGTAATAAAGCATCTGCAGTTCCTTGTTTCTACAAACCCGGTCGTGAGATAAGAGGAGACTCTTTATGACACCTATTTACAGGGCAAATGGGAGAATGAAGTTTACTGAGCAATAGGATTAAGAATCTTAGCTGTTAGTGATAAGACAATAGACAATAGGTGCAGGAGCAGGCCATTCGGCCCTTCGAGCCAGCACCACCATTCAATGTGATCATGGCTGATCATCCACAATCAGTACCCCCCCGTTCCTGCCTTCTCCCCATATCCCCTGACTCCACTATCTTTAAGAGCCCTATCTAGCTCTCTCTTGAAAGCATCCAGAGAACCCGCCTCCACCGCCCTCTGAGGCAGAGAATTCCACAGACTCACAACTCTCTGTGAGAAAACGTGTTTCCTCGTCTCCGTTCTAAATGGCTTGCCCCTTATTCTTAAACTGTGGCCCCTGGTTCTGGACTCCCCCAACATCGGAAACATGTTTCCTGCCTCTAGCGTGTCCATCCCCTTAATAGTCGTATATGTTTCAATGAGATGCCCTCTCATCCTTCTAAACTCCAGAGTGTACAAGCCCAGCTGCTCCATTCTCTCAGCATATGACAGTCCCGCCATCCCGGGAATTAACCTTGTGAACCTACACTGCACTCCCTCAATAGCAAGAATGTCCTTCCTTAAATGAGATAATTCCAGCATGGATAAAACAAGAATTAAAGACTACAAGGGAACATTAATTACTGCTGAATTATTTCAAAAATGGAAACCCTGCCTGTACCATGTAATGCAGAGGCAGGAACTGCAGATGCTGGTTTAAACCAAAGATAGACACAAAAAGCTGGAGCAACTCAGCGGGACAGGCAGCATCTCTGGAGAGAAGGAATGGGTGACGTTTCGGGTCGAGACCCTTCTTCAGAATGGTTAGGGAAAAGGGAAACGAGAGATAAAGACCAAAGATCCTATAGCGGAGTAAGATAGACCACTCCTGCTAAATGCAATGGGCTGACGTGTAGTACGCAACGGAGCGGAACGTGGGCCTTTTTTTCATCCATTTCAGTAACCCGACCCGACCCGACCCGACTCGCAGTATAATCAACGTTGCGGGGGAACAGTTTGTGTTAATAAATTATAATTCTGAAAATGAGGAGAAGATTTTTCCCAAAGAACTTTTATTTTTACGAGGATGTTTCCGTAACCGGCTTCCGTCTCCGCACTAGTATCTTTGCTCCGCTATGGGATCTTTGGTGCGGAGACGGAAGCCGGTTACGGAAATGGGGCCGAAAATTACCCATGAATCTGCCCATGACCGTACTACGTCTTTTTCGTCGAGTGGACTATCTTGTATCTGCTGCTGAGGCCTCAATGAATAAATGAAAGATATGCATTAAAGTATCGACGATAAAGGAAACAGGTCATTGTTAGCTGTTTGTTGGGTGAAAACGAGAAGCTGGTGCGACTTGGGTGGGGGAGGGATAGAGAGAGAAAGTTACTCGAAATTAGAGAAATCAATATTCACACCATCTATCATGTATCATGTCTGAAGAAGGGTCTCGACCCGAAACGTCACCCATTCCTTCACTCCAGAGATGCTGCCTGTCCCGCTGAGTAACTCCAGCTTTCTGTGTCTATGTATCATGTAACATTGGATCACCAACAATAAAATACTGTAACTGTTGTGAGTCAGTGAAGCACTTTGAGTCCTCCCTGTATCTGCTGCTGAGGCCTCAATGAACTGATTTGTTCGACAGACTGCTGTCTTCTTCCTCTTGTGTATGGCGTGCACAGCCTAAAGTTGTGGGACAACTTGTTCTATTTGATCTTATTTGATTGTGCACACCAGGTTGATTGCATTCATCGAAACAGGGCGGACCGCGTGAAGGTTGCAATCTTCTACTCCAACCACTGCTGTATAACTTGTATTCACTGGAGTTTAGAAGGATGAGGGGGGGTCTTATAGAAACATATAAAATTATAAAAGGACTGGACAAGCTAGATGCAGTAAAAATGTTCCCAATGTTGGGCGAGTCCAGAACCAGGGGCCACAGTCTTAGAATAAAGGGGAGGTCGTTTAAGACTGAGGTGAGAAAAAACTTTTTCACCCAGAGAGTTGTGAATTTGTGGAATTCCCTGCCACAGAGGGCAGTGGAGGCCAAATCACTGGATGGATTTAAGAGAGAGTTAGATAGAGCTCTAGGGGCTAGTGGAATCAAGGGATATGGGGAGAAGGCAGGCACGGGTTATTGATTTGGGGACGATCAGCCATGATCGCAATGAATGGCGGTGCTGGCTCAAAGGGCCGAATGGCCTCCTCCTGCACCTATTTTCTATGTTTCTCAGATTTTCTTTATGTGTTGTGCTGACTGATGTTCACCCATGGTAAGTCGTGACTGAGGAGGGGCCTACAATGAAGTCCTGACCTGAGGCATAATAAAGATGGCAATTGGGTCCCAAATGAAAGCCAGATACAGGGTCAGACGCACAAATGCCTTCAGCAGTAAACAACCAAAGTCATCGTGGTTTTGAGACGGGGTTTCATCACCGACTACTTTTTGGAGTTTCTTGAAGTGGTGACATGTGCGGTGGATAAAGACGAAAGGGTGGATGTTCTGTATTTTGGTTTCTGGAAGACATTTGAGAAGGTGCCACATGAAAGATTATTGATGAAAATTAAATCTCATGGTGTTGGAGGCGACATATTGATGTCGACGGAAGATCAGTGGGCACAGATTATGTAATGAGGGGATGTTGGTATTGGGGCCTCAACATTGTACAACTTTTTATAAGATCAAGATTCAAGATTCAAGGGAGTTTATTGTCATGTGTCCCAGATAGGACAATGACAATCTTGCTTTGCTTCAGCACAACAGAATATAGTAGACATGAATACAGAACAGATCAGTGTGTCCATATACCATTGAATATATACACATACATAAATACACATATAAAGTGCAATAGGTTATTAAAGTTCAGATTTTTGTTTGAGTTGAGTTTAATAGTCTGATGGCTGTGGGGAAGTAGCTATTCCTGAACCTGGATGTTGCAGATTTCAGGCTCAGACAATATAAATGGCTCAGACAAAGTGTCAGATGTTACGGCTGTTACATGTGTCGGTGGACGTCTAGAGGCCACAAACCAATATAGTTAAATAACTTGGCTGGCGCAGCAGTAGAGTTGCTGCTTAAACACTCCAGAGACCCGGGTTCGATCCTGACTACGGGTGCTTGTCTGTACGGAGTTCGTACGTTCTCCCCGTGACCTACGAGGGTTTTCTCCAGGAGCTCCGGGTTCCTGCCACACTCCAAAGGCGTACAGGTTTGTAGGGTAATTGTCTTGGTCTAATTGAAAATTGCCCCGTGTGTGTGTAAGATAGCGTTAGTGTGCGGGGATTGCCGGTCGGCGCGGACTCAGAGGGCCAAATGGCCTGTTTCCGCACTGTATCTCTAAACTAAACCACAGTAATCATCTCACTTGCCACTGCCACCATCTGTTGTAACCTGTGTAGGAAGGAACTGCAGGTGCTGGTTTAAACCGAAGATAGACACAAAGTGCTGGAGTAACTCAGCGGGACGGGCAGCATCTCTGGAGAGAAGGCTTGGGTGACATTTCGGGTCTCCAGTCTGAAGAAGGATCTCAACCTGAAACGTCACCCACTCCTTCTCTCCAGAGATGCTGCCTGTCCCGCTGAGTTACTCCAGCACGTTGTGTCTATCCATTGTAACCATTCCCACCTCTATTTGATCCACCATATGTATCCTGGTAATCTCCCCCTTCTCTCCTTTGCAACCATGAGGAGATGCCACAGTACCTAAACCATCCATCCATCCATCTTAATCACCTGTTTCTCCTCATTATATCCTTCCCCATTTTCTCCGGGATCTTCGGTTTCCTCCCACACTCCAAGGATGTACAGGTTTGTAGGTTACTTGGCTTGGTGTAAATGTAAAATTGTCCCTAGTGTGTGTAGGATGGTGTTAGTGTGCGGGGATCGCTGGTCGGCGCGGACTCAGTGGGGGCTCCGTCGAGTATGGCTGCCCTGCCTGCAGCTGTTTGTCCTTTCAACCTTTTTTTGTATTTTTAATGTGTTAGTGTGTTTTGTTTTGGAGGTCTAGTCTTTTTATGTGTGGGGGAGGGGGGGGGAAGGGGGAAACTGTATTTCTCAGTCCCTACCTGGTTGGAGATGCGGTTTTCCTCCAAGCCGCATCTTCGCCCCCTCCTCGCGGCCTACCTCGCGGGACTGGAGCGGCGTTTCCTGCCGGGACCGGCCAGAACTTCAGCTCCAGGCGGCGGCGCAGCGCTGAAGCACCATCGCGGAGCGGGCGATGCCTTACCCGGGTCGCCGTGTGGTAAGCTCCGGAGCGCTGTGACCAGCGACTCCAACATCGCGGAGCTGTGGGGTCTGCGGAGCTTCCAGCGCGGGCGGCACTGACTTTCAAACACCGCGGAGCCTGGGATCTCTCGCCGAGATCGCCAGTGTCGGAGCTCCGACCAGTGCGGCCTGTGGACTTCGGGAGCCGTGGTCTCCGGTAGGAAGCGGCCGTTCCGGACACTCCAGGCCGCTGAGAGTGTTCTCCCGACGCCGGAGCTCCATCATCCGGCGAGAGGGCCTGAAACATCGGGCCGCCGTCGCTGTGACTGCGGAGGCCTCAATAGGCCCCGACCACCGGTGAACAAGCGGAAGAGGACTGGACTTTGTTGACTTCCCTCACAGTGGGAACCATTGTGGGGGAATGTTTTTATGTTCAATGTTAAATTCTTTAATGTCGTGTTTTACTTTTATTGGTGTGCTGCAAATGGCAACTCCAATTTCACTACACCAATGGGTGTATGTGACAATAAATGTCCTTTGTTCTTTGTCCTAAATTAATTTAATCCATTGTAATCAACCTGTTCTCTCCACTTGTATCAACCCCCTGCTAACATTCTAGCTGCGTCCCATGCACTCTCTGAATCCATGCATACCCATATATTTATGACTTGCTTAGCCTATGGGTCTTATGAGCCTGTCCCACTTAGGCTATTTTTAGGTGACTGCTGGCGACTGTCATCGTCGTAGCAGGTCGCCGAAAAACGGGCGACTGGACCCCCCTTTTGACATAAAATTTGAAATAGAATCATTACTTTAACAACAACAAAAAAACCTACGTCACCTGGCGACAACCTACGTTAACCTGGCGACAACTACGACAGCACCTACGTCAGGAGAAGTCAAGCTACGCTCATTGGCGTCAAGCCCACTGTCGCCGACTGTCTCCGAAAATGTTTCAACATGTTGAAAACCCAGCGGCGACCAGAAAGACGCTACGACTCTTTGGGCGACTGAGGAGACGACTCACGGCCGTACAGGCGACACCCCGGCAACCATGTGGCCACAGCCTGGTCGTCTGTGGTCGTCTAAAAAATCGCCTGAGTGGGACAGGCCCATCAGTTACTTATTACAACCACGTTAATGGGTTAACAACCTTGATGCTGTGGCTCACACAGAGATTTTATGCTGGATGTTAAAGTGAGTGATCTGAATAACGGCTGGCCCCAGGCAATAAACAGTTCTTGTTTTAATTAGCCTGGTCTATCCACAGTCTAACCTACTCTGTAATACATACTGTAACTTAACAGCCATCCTTTCTGATGTGATTGAGATTTTTTTAATTCATTCATACTGTGGGCCTTGTAGGCTGAACTATCATTGGATTGCCCATTCCCTCATTGTCCTTGAGAAGACCCAGATAGAGTAGGTGTGGAGAAGGTCCAATCAGTAGTCGGAGAATCCAGGACCAGAGGGCACAGCCTCAGAATTAAAGGGCGTGTCTTTAGAATCGAGAGGAATTTCTTTAGCCAGAGGGTGGTGAATCTGTGGAATTCATTGCCAAGTCATTGGTATTTTTAAAGCGGAGGTTGGTAGGAAGGAACGGCAGATGCTGGTTTAAACCGAAGATAGATACAAAATGCTGGAGTAACTCAGCGGGACAGGCAGCATCGCTGGAGAGAAGGAATGGGTGACGTCTCGGGTCGAGAACCTTCTTAGGGTTCTTGATTAGCGAGGGTTGCGTGGAGAATGCGGTTGAGAGGGGAAATACATCAGCCAAGATCGAATGGCGGAGCAGATGGGCCGAAGGACCTAATTCTGTCCCTATGTCTTATGAGGGTGAGCTGTCTGCTTCAACCGCTGCAGTGATTGAGATGCAGCAACACCCACAAGCTGTCAGAGAGGGAGTTCCTGGAATTTGACCCAGCAATGGTGAATGAACAGCAATATATTTCTAGGTCAGGATGGTTTAGTTTATTTTATTTTAGATACAGTGTGGAAACAGGCCCTTCGTCCCATTGAGTCCATGCCGACCAGCGATCCCTGCACATTTACACAATCCTACATCCTTCTTCAGACTGGAAGCCTGAAACGTCACCCATTCCTTCTCTCCAGAGATGCTGCCTGTCCCGCTGAGTTACTCCAGCACTTTGTGCTACCTTCGGTTTAAACCAGCATCTGCAGTTTATACCAAAGGCTCCTCTAGTATCTTTGGTTTTTACCGAAGGGACAATTTTTACATTCGTAATTAACCTACAAACCTGCACGTCTTTGGAGTGTGGGAGGAAACAAAAGATCTCGGAGAAAACCCACACAGGTCACGGGGAGAAGGTACAAACTCCGTACAGACAGCACCCGTAGTCAGGATCGAACCCAGGTCCCTGGCGCTGCGAGGCAGTGACTCTACCGCTGCGCCACTATGGACATGGAGAGGAGGATTCCAGTAATGGGAGAGTCTCGGCAATATCCAGTGTTGCCTTCAAGGGGAAATTGACTAACTATAAATGTGAGTCATAAAATATGTCCTTCATAACCAAGGTTAGGTAAATCATCTGATTTAATGGGAATCCCATTTCATGCTGATTCTCCCAGAGTTTTGTGGCAGATTTCAAGCCACTACTAATAACCTTCTTCAGACCTGAAGTAGGGAAGTCATCTTGGTAGAGGGGCTGTCCCACTGCGGCAACCTATTTGGCGAGTTTAGAAGAGTTAGGAGAGTTTGAAAAAGTGTCATGTTGAAGACCTCCTTCGACTATGTTGAAGACTATCTACGACTACCTTCGACTACCCTCGATTACCTATGAATAACATGCCGACCTACTACGACCTACTTAGACTAAACCTACGAGTAGGTTTCCATGGTGACCTTTTTTTACTCGCGGGCATTTTTCAACATGTTGACAAATACGCCGCGACCTAGCTGAGGCCTCGAGTACGCGGGGACTACTCTCGAGCATGAAGGAGAGTTACAAAGACCTCCTAGGACCTCGTGTCGACCATGCCGCGAGTATGAGTCAAGGGTAAACTCTTCTAAACTCGCCAATTAGGTCGCCGCAGTGGGACAGCCCCTTAAGAGGTCTGCATGTCGTAGTCTTGTGGACACCTGTTCACCTTGTGATGGCACAGACACTTTCCGCTCAGTCCCCCAGGGTTCATTAATATTCAAAATAAATTGTATCCTGGCCTCTCAGTTGCTTTGAAAGGTTATCTTGAGAGGAAAGTAACCTTATCAATGATTAAGATGTGTGGTGATGCTGAGATGTAATCAGTGTTGGCCCACCCTCACGCCTGTTGCTACTTCACCGTTCTGCACCCACGCTAATCGTCTCCCTTATTTAGTTTCGTTTAGTTTAGAAATACAGCGCGGAAACAGGCCTTCGGCCCACCGAGTCCGTACAGTCCAGCAATCCCCGCACACTAAAAGCCCTGTCCCACGGTACGAGTTCATTCCAAGAGTTCTCCCGAGTTTGCCCTGATTTGAACTCGGAGATTTACGGTAATGGCCGCTCGTCGGTACTCGGGGCTCTCGTGGACATTTTTCAACATGTTGAAAAATCTTCACGAGTCTTCCCGTGCTTACCTGCCGTTAGCGAGTCTTCCCGAGTACCTGCCGTTAGCGTTACGAGCCGCTAAGAGACGTCCCCGAGCTCCGACGTACCCACCACATACATTCTACGTGCTTACCACGAGTTTGATTTTTTTGAAACTCGGGAGAGCTCTTGGAATGAACCCGTACCATGGGACAGGGCTATAACACTATCCTACACACACTAGAGACAATTTTACACATACACCAAGCCAATTAACCTACAAACCTGCACGTCTTTGGAGTGTGGGAGGAAACCGAAGATCTCGGAGAAAACCCACGCAGATCACGGGGAGAACGTACAAACTCTGTACAGACAGCACCGGTAGTCGGGATCGAACCCGGGTCTCCGGCGCTGCATGTGCTGTAAGGCAGCAACTCTACCGCTGAGCCACTGTGGTTGCCCATCTTGCCTGCCAGCTTCTTCCCCTATAATGACGGCCCAATTTCATGGTACTTTGACTGAGGAAGCACGATAAACGTGTCACAGGGTGAAGACTCAGTCTCCTTTCCCACCTGTCAACGATCGATTCCTTGTTGGTATAGTGGTTAGCATCCCCGCCTGTCACGCGGGAGACCGGGGTTCAATTCCCCGATGGGGAGATGATGTTAGACGGCACAGTGGTGCAGCGGTAGAGTTGCTGCTTAACAGCGCCAGAGACCCGGGTTCGATCCTGAGTAAGGGTGCTGTCCATACGGAGTTTGCACATTCCACGTGGGTTTTCTCCGGGTGCTCTGGTTTCCTCCCACACTCCAAAGACGTGCGGGTTTGTAGGTTAATTGGCTTCTGTAAATTGTCTCAAGCGTGTGTAGGATAGAACTAGTGAACGGGTAATCGCTGGTCGGTTGTAGATAGTAGGCATGGGAAATTTGGGCCAAAGGGCCTGTTTCCATGCTGTATATCTGAAAGTGAAACTCTGACTGGAGGCCCTGCTTGCTGGATTGGGTGGATGTACAGGCCCACAGAGTATCATTTCAATGAAACCGCTGTGAGGCTATAACTGGCCTTGCTTCCACTATAAGGTCATTAGGAATAGGAGTAGAATTAGGCCATTTAGTCCATCAAGTCTACTCCACCATTCAAACATGGCCGATCTATCTCTCCCTCCTAACCACAACCTCCTGCCTTCTCCCCATAATCTCTGACAGCCGAACTAATCAACAACTAATCAGTGTGTAAGAAGGAACTGCAGATGCTGGTTTAAACCATAGATAGACATAAAGAGCTGGAGTAACTCAGTGGGACAGGCAGCATCTCTGGAGAGAAGGAATGGGTGATGATTCAGGTCGAGATCCTTCTTCAGACTGATCACCAGGTGATTGGTACAAGACATTGGTGAGGCCACATTTAGATTATTGTGTCGCAACAAAGAACTGCAGATGCTGGTTTGTACCAAACATGGACACAAAATGCTGGAGTAACTCAGCGGGTCGGGCAGCTTCTCTGGAGAGCAAGGATAGGTGACGTTTCTGGTCGGGATATTTCTTCAGAGGTCCTGACCCGAAACGTCACGCATCCTTTTTCTCCAGGGATGCTGCCAGACCCGCTGAGTTACTCCAGCTTTTCGTGTCAATCTTAGGTGTAAACCAGCATTTGCAGTTCCTTCCTGCTCAGATATCAATGTAGTTGTTGAACCACGGGGGAGGGGGGGGGGGGGGGGGTGGGTCAGTTCCATTGTGTGACCTGTTAAGGGTTTGGACACGCTAGAGGCAGGAAACATGTTCCCGATGTTGGGGGAGTCCAGAACCAGGGGCCACAGTTTAAGAATAAGGGGTAAGCCATTTAGAACGGAGACGAGGAAACACTTTTTCACACTGAGAGTTGTGAGTCTGTGGAATTCTCTGCCTCAGAGGACGGTGGAGGCCGGTTCTCTGGATGCTTTCAAGAGAGAGCTAGATAGGGCTCTTAAAAATAGCGGAGTCAGGGGAAATGGGAAGAAGGCAGGAACGGGGTCATGTTTGGGGCTGATCAGCCATGATCACATTGCTGGCTCGAAGGGCTGAATGGCCTACTCCTGCACCTATTGTCTATTGTCTATTGTCTGCCCCGAGAGAAACCACAGCACCAGAGAAGGTAGACAAAAATGCTGGAGTAATTCAGCGGGTGAGGCAGCATCTATGGAGCGAAGGAAATAGGTGACGTTTCGGGTCGAGACCCTTCTTCCGACAGCACCAGGGAAAGTGAGCACGGGAACCCCCTGATGTTTGATAACCCGCAGGTAGACACAAAAATGCTGGAGTAACTCAGCGGATCAGGCAGCATCTCTGGAGAGAAGGAACGGGTGACATTTCGGATCGAGACCCTTCATCAGACTGTGGTTGCTAAACCACAGCAACACCCTGTCTTAAGTTAGTTGCAGTAATTATACTCAGGCCTGCAACTCTTGCACAGAGCTGACAAGGCAGCCTTTAAGGGAGGATTTAAACAGTGCTCATCATTTTCACTGTTTAAGAAGGAACTGCAGATGCTGGAAAGATCGAAGGTAGACAAAAATGCTGGAGTAATTCAGCGGGTGAGGCAGCATCTATGGAGCGAAGGAATAGGTGACGTTTCGGGTCGAGACCCTTCTTCGGGTCGAGACCCTTCTTTAGTCTGAAGAAGGGTCTCGACCCGAAACGTCACCTATTCCTTCGCTCCATAGATGCTGCCTCACCCGCTGAGTTTCTCCAGCATTTTTGTCTACCTATCATTTTCACTGTGGTCGGGGACTACTGTGGTACCATCTCTCAGCACATCAGATGAATAATTAAGGTGATGGATATAGCGATTAATTAGTGTGTTCGGGCAGTGCTATTCATAGCCTCGCATTAATTATTTGCTCTGTTACCGCATTGTTATGCAACAGTATCCATCGTACAGGAATGGGTCAAAGCAAAGATCCTACAGCGAGCAAGATAGTCCACTCGACGAAAAAGACGTAGTACGGTCATGGGCAGATTCATGGGTAATTTTAGGCCCCATTTCCGTAACCGGCTTCCGTCTCCACACCAAAGATCCCGTAGCGGAGCAAAGATACTAGTGCGGAGACGGAAGCCGGTTACGGAAACATCCTCGTAAAAATAAAAATTCTTTGGGAAAAATCTTCTCCTCATTTTCAGAATTTTAATTTATTAACACAAACTGTTCCCCCGCAACGTTGATTACACTGCGGGTCGGGTCGGGTCGGGTTATGGAAATGGATGAAGAAAAGACCCATGTTCCGTTCCGTTGCGTACTACACGTCAGCCCATTGCATTTAGCAGGCGTGGTCTATCTTGCTCCACTATAGGGTCTTTGGGTCAAAGTGTCTGCCAGGAGCCATCTCCGTTAAACTGCAGACAATGGCTGCAGCAGATACACCATTGTTATTACATGGAATTCACTGGGATTTAGACTCTAGACTTTATAGAGATGCAGCGCGGAAACAACCCAATAGGCCATTTAGGACCAAGATGAGGAAAATCTTTTTCACCCAGGGAGTTGTGAATCTGTGGAATTCTCTGCCATGGAAGGCAGTGGAGGCCAATTCATAGAAACATAGACACATAGAAAATAGGTGCAGGAGGAGGCCATTCGGCCCTTCGAGCCAGCACCGCCATTCATTGTGGTCATGGCTGATCGTCCCCTATCAATAACCCGTGCCTGCCTTCTCCCCATATCCCTTGACTCCACTAGTCCCTAGAACTCTATCTAACTCTCTCTTAAATCCATCCAGTGACTTCGCCTCCACTGCCCTCTGTGGCAGGGAATTCCACAAATTCACAACTCTCTGGGTGAAAAAGTTTTTTCTCACCTCAGTCTTAAATGACCTCCCCTTTATTCTAAGACTGTGGCCCCTGGTTCTGGACTCGCCCAACATTGGGAAAAAATTTCCTGCATCTAGTTTGTCCAGTCCTTTTATAATTTTATATGTTTCTATAAGATCCCCCTCATTCTTCTAAACTTCATTGTGGCCCCTGGTTCTGGATTCACTGGATGTTTTCAAGAGAGAGTTAGATAGAGCTCTTAGGGCTAAAGGAATCAAGGGATTTTGGGAAAAAGCAAGAATGGGGTACTGATTTTAGATGATCAGCCATGATCATATTGAATGGTGGTGCTGGCTCAGAGGGCCGAATGGCCTACTCCTGCACCTATTTTCTATGTTTCTATGTTTCTAAACTAAGCTAAACTAAACTGTATGGAGTGCAATTTCACGGCTGTGTTTGCGTTTGAGTTCAGTTTATTGTCACGTGTACCGAGGTACAGTGAAAAGCTTTTGTTGCGTGCTAACCAGTCAGTGCAAAGACCACACAAGATTCAAGATTCAAGAGAGTTTATTGTCATGTGTCCCAGATAGGAGAATGGAATTCTTGCTTTGCTTCAGCACAACAGAATATAGTAGGCATGAATACAGAACAGATCAGTGTGTCCATATACCATTGAATATATATATACACGCATAAATAAGCAGATAAAGTGCAATAGGCTATCAATGTTCAGATTTTTGTTTGAGTTGAGTTTAATAGCCTGATGGCTGTGGGGAAGCAGCTATTCCTGAACCTGGATGTTGCAGTCTTCAGGCTCCTGTACCTTCTACCTGAAGGCAGTGGGGTGATGAGTGTGTGGCCAGGATGGTGTGGGTCTTTGATGATGCTGCCAGCCTTTTTGAGGCAGCGACTGCGAGAGATCCCCTCGATGGTGGGGAGGTCAGAGCCGATGATGGACTGGGCAGTGGTTACAACTTTTTGCAGTCTTTTCCGCTCCTGGGCGCACAAGTTGCCGAACCAAGCCACGATGCAACCGGTCAGCATGCTCTCTACTGTGCACCTGTAGAAGTTTGAGAGAGTCCTCATGATTACAATCGAGCCGTCCACAGTGTACAGATACATGATAAAGGAAGCAAGGTGAATAACGTTCAGTGCAAGATTAAGTCCAGTAAATTGCAATCAATGATAGTCCGAGGGTCTCCAATGACGTAGATAGTAGCTCAGGACTGCTCTGTGCTTGTGGTAGGATGATTCAGTTGCTTGACAACAACTGGGAAGAAACTGTCCATGAATCTGGAGGTGTGCGTTTTCACACTTCTGTACCTCTTGCCCGATGGGATAGGGGAGAAGAGGGAGTGGAGGCTTTGCAGAGGGTGATGAGTGCTTGGAACATTCTGGAAGGGCAGGTAGTGGAAGAAGATATGTTGACGGTGTTCAAGAAGATTTTTTCCCATCGATATCAAAAAAGTAAATACTTGGACACACTCAATGACAGAGTCTCCATATCACTCTAGGGTAGAGAATCCCAAAATTCACCAGACACTAGGTAAAGAAATTCCTTCCTATTTAGGGCAGTCACGGTGGCGCAGCGGTAGAGTTGCTCCCTCGCAGCATCAGAGTCCCGGGTTCGATCCTGACTACGGGTGCTGTCTGCACGGAGTTTGTACGTTCTCACCGTGACCTGCGTGGGTTTTCTCCGGGTGCTCCGGTTTCCTCCCACACTCCAAAGACATGCAGGTTTGTAGGTTAATTGGCTTCAGTAAAAATGCAAATCGTCCCTAGTGTGTGTGGGATAGTGCGAGTGTACAGGGTGATCGCTCGAGAGAGAATGCAAGGGTTACTTGAAATTAGAGAAATCAAAGATACCGCTTGTAAGCTGCTCAAGCCTCAAAATAAGGGAAGGGATTGCATGCCATTGGGCCACATGAGTGACAAGGGTGTGGGATCCGAGAATGTCGGATGGAGTTTTGTATGGATCATGTATTGTATATATTTATTTCTCGAATAAAGTCTATTTTGAAATAAAAATCAAGCAAAATATGAGGTGCTGTTCCTCCATTTTGGGTTTTGGCCTCACTCTGACAGTGGAGGAGGCCCAGGACAGGAAGATCAGTGTGGGAATGGGATGGCGAATTGAAATGTTTGGAGATCAGGAAGGCCAAGGCGACATTTATATCCAAGTAGTTTATATATATCAATAATAACAGCGGTCCTCCCAGCACAGATCCCTGCGGAACTCCACTGGGTACAGGCCTCCAGCCAGAATAACACCATTCCAGCATAACCCTCTGTCTTCTATGAGTAAGCCAGTTCTGAATCCAAATGACCCACTCACCCTGGATCCCATGCATCTTAATATTCTCTATTGGCCTACCATGAGGGACTTTATCAAAGGCCTTACTGCCTTACAGTCATCGAACACATTTGTCACTAGGGTTGCCAACTGTTCTGTATTAGCCGGGACATCCCGTATATTGGGCTAAATTGGTTTGTCCCGTACGGGACCGCCCTTGTCCCGTATTTGACTGCTGCTACTCGGGTCGAGGGGGCTGTCGGGTCGGAGCCCCACGTCCGGCCCCACCTCACCCGTCCCGACGTAGTGCAGCCCATGGAGTGCAGCAGCAGCAGCAGCGCCTCGCCCGTGGCCCCGTCGGTCAGCAGCCCGGCCAGCTGTCCGAACTTCGGACATTTACTTACCGCCGACACCACCACCACCCCGCCTCTTCATGGCCAATCATGGGTTCATGAGTTGGATGGGGCCGCCGGACGCGGCCCGGTACAAAACTCCTCAGCTGGCCCCGCCGGCTGGGCTTTGTGTGCAGTCCAGCACCCGGGCCAACTCATCATTCACCCAGCCACGGCCCAGTCGGTCAACGAATTGCCGTCGGGAATTTGTCCCTTATTTTGACCTTTTGTCCCTTATTTGGGAGTGAGAAAGTTGTCATCTCCTCATAAAACTCAATCAAGTTCCTAAGACCTACTACGTACAAAGCCATGCTGACTGTCCTTAATTAGCATATACGTTTGTAAGGATGAGAAAACCCACTGAAGGTCAGAGATCTCCTTTACTACGACCTGGAATGTTCATTCATAAATTCTAAGTCAGGAATGTCCATTCATAACCGTACGGTCTCAGGTGTCAATTCATGAGCTGCACACTTGAGGAGTTCATTCATGAAATTGGAAATCGGATATCTCCATTAATAAGTTGCATACCCAAGGTGGTAAACGCTCGACAGAGGTGAATGGATATAAATACCAAGTCGTATTATCACAGGGGAATGTGGCATAAATGTATTAACAAAGAAAAGCCAGCGGAAACAGGAAATTTGAAAACTAAGAGTTTTACAAAGAATGAAGAAGTCTTAGATAATTTTTTTTAATACAGTGTGGAAACAGGCCCTTCAGGCCACCGAACCCACGCCGACTAGCGATCACCCGTACGCTAGTCCTATACAAGACACTAGGGCCAATTAGCCTACAAACCTGCATGTCTTTGGGATAATAGACAATAGACAATAGGTGCAGGAGTAGGCCATTCGGCCATTCACTGTGATCATGGCTGATCATCCACAATCAGTACCCCGTTCTTGCTTTCTCCCCATATCCCCCTGACTCCGCTATCTTTAAGAGCCCTATCTAACTCTCTCATGAAAGCATCCAGAGAACCGGCCTCCACCGCCCTCTGAGGCAGAGAATTCCACAGACTCACAACTCTCTGTGTGAAAAAGTGTTTCCTCATCTCCGTTCTATATGGCTTACCCCTTATTCTTAAACTATGGCCCCTGGTTCTGGACTCCCCCAACATCGGGAACATGTTTCCTGCCTCTAGCGTGTCCAAACCCTTAATAATCTCTAGTAATGTTTCAATAAGATTCCCTCTCATCCGTCTAAATTCCAGAGTATACATGCCCAGCCGCTCCATTCTATCAACAAATGACAGTCCCGCCATCCCTGGAATTAACCTTGTAAACCTACGTTGCACTTCCCTCAATAGCAATAGATGTGGGAGGAAACCGGAGCACCCGGCGAAAACCCACGCGGTCACGGGGAGAACGCACAAACTCCGTACAGACAGCACCCGTAGTCATGGATCGAACCCGGGTCTCTGGCGCTGTGAGGCAGCAACTCTACCGCTGCGCCACCGTTCCGCCTTACAGTCCAGAATTGGAATTCAAGATTTCACGGTTGACAATAGACAATAGACAATAGGTGCAGGAGTAGGCCATTTGGCCCTTCGAGCCAGCACCGCCATTCAATGTGATCATGGCTGATCATCCCCAATCAGTACCCCGTTCCTGCCTTCTCCCCATATCCCCTGACTCCGCTATTTTTAAGAGCCCTATCTAGCACCCTCGAAAGCATCCAGAGAACCTGCCTCCACCGCCCTCTGAGTCAGAGAATTCCACAGACTCACAACTCTCTGTGAGAAAAAGTGTTTCCTCGTCTCCGTTCTAAATGGCTTACCCCTTATTCTTTTTCACATAACATACATATTTTTGAATCAATTAACTAAAATGTATCCAATTCCCAACAGAAAAATAATTAAACGTGTTTTAACATAATTTTAAATAACTTTCAAACTCAAATTTTTAATTAACGCATATTTTAGTAAGAAAGCAGCCAACATAATCAAAGACATGTCCCAGGACAGGGACAAATCAAAGCTCATGCCAGGTGTGGAGGACGTTTACCAGATAGTGGCCGGATTAGTGGGTGGTAAATCACCTTTGTGTCAGTGAAGATACTGTAGCAGCACCATACACCACTAGATTCCTAACAG
>JAXLNO010003175.1:0-175000 GCA_038087875.1 Malacoraja senta
GATATGTTGAAATATTTTATGTAATTTTGTTTTTGAATAATGTAACCTATGTATTACTTTAAATTGTATTAAAGAATGTCTGGCATTTAATGAACATTGATGTATGTGTTGTAAACTTTCTTCCCAAGTATCTTTCGTTATTATTTGATTTAATTCTTTTTCCCATGTTTGTCTGTGTAAGTCCGTCGATGGAATGTCACTGTCTAATAAGATATTATATATATAAGATATTAATTTTTCTGTATTAGGATGTTTATTCCAACAATCGTCAAGAATTTCTGAATTTCTAATTCGAAAATTTTGAGTATTCGATTTTACATAATCTCTGAGTTGAAGATATCTGAAATAATCATTTCCTCGGAGTCCATAAGTCTGTTGCAACTCCTGAAATGTCAGAAAAGTGCCTTCCTTATAAAGTTGTGCCATATTTTTAATTCCATAATTCTTCCATTGTGTAAAACCCCTGTCCAACCATGAGGGCTTAAACAAAGGGTTATTCACAATTGGGAGAAAAAGTGATAAATTATCTAATTTTAATGTCTTTTTTAATTGTTTCCAAATTCGTATGTCACTAAATATTATAGGGTTTTCCCTATAATTTTTTTTGTTTAATTTAGATGTAGCAAATAATATCGAACCGATATCAAAAGGCAAACAATCTTCCTTTTCCATTTTAAGCAATCTGGTTGTTGATCTATTTCTTCCAACCAGAAATTCATATTTTTAAAATTAACTGCCCAAAAATAAAACAGAAAGTTGGGTAAAACCAAGCCTCCATTTATTTTTGATTTACACAAATGTCTTTTGTTTATCCTATGATTCTTATAATCCCAGATAAAATCATTAACAATGGAGTCCAATTTTTTTTTAAAGTTTTTTGACAAATATATCGGAATTGTCTGAAAAAGGTATAATATTTGCGGTAAAAAAAGCATTTTTATGGCATTAATTTTGCCAACCATTGAGATAGGAAGTGTTTTCCAATATTGAATATTCTTATGTAGTTTATTCAGTAATGGGGGGAAATTTGCTTTAAATAATGATGTATATATCTTAGTTACATAAATACCTAGGTATTTAAATTTTTCATTTACTATTTGATATGGAAATTGTTGTATTATCTGTTTGTTATGTTCCCTTATTGGCATAATTTCACTTTTATTCCAATTTATTCTGTATCCTGAGAGTGAACCAAATTGGGTTATTAGCTCTAATAAGTTTGGAATACTAATTTCTGGTTTTGTAATGTAAATTAGTACATCATCTGCGTATAGAGAAATTTTATTCACTGTGTCCTTTGTGATATACCCATATATTTCCGGATGACCCCTAACTCTTTCTGCGAGTGGCTCAATAGCAAGTGCAAATAATAATGGAGATAACGGGCATCCTTGTCTACAACCTCTAGATAGGCTGAATTTAGATGACAACCTTTGGTTTGTTAATATTCTAGCCGTAGGATTTGTATATAACAGTTTTATCCATGTGCAGAATTTCTCCCCTAGCTGCATATTTTCCATCACCGAAAATAAATAAGACCATTCAACCTGATCAAATGCTTTTTCAGCGTCAAGTGAGATTATTGCTAGATCTTCATTAATAATTCTCTTAGAATAAATAATATTAAATAATCTTCTTAGATTATAATATGAGTACCATTTCTGAATAAAGCCTGTTTGGTCAGGGTGTATTAATTTATTCATCACTGTACTTAATCTATGCGCTAGTATTTTAGTTAATATTTTCTGATCTGTATTTAAAAGTGCAATTGCTCTATATGATCCCGGATCTTCCGGATCTTTATCAGCTTTAGGAATAAGTGTTATTATAGATTCATTTAAAGTATCTGGAAGTTTCTGTTGAGTATAGATATGCTCATACAGCCTTTGTAAACGTGGGCAGAGCAAGTCATAATTTTTTTAATAAAATTCAGAGCCTAAACCATCTGGTCCTACTGCTTTACCATTTTTTAAAGAGCCAATAGACTCCTCAATATCCTTTATCGTAATCTCCCTTTCTAATAATTCTCTATCATTTGAATCTAAACCTTTTAAATTACATTTTAGTAAAAAATCTGCTATTCCTTCTGATTGTGCTACAGTTTTAGTTGAATAAAGGTTATGATAGTATTGGAGAAATCTTTCATTTATGTCCTTGGGCATTTTTAATAATTCTCCTGTCTCTGTTCTAATTTTATGAATTATTTTTCCCCTTCCATTTTTCGTAACTGACGTGCTAATAGTTTTTGTGGTTTGTCTCCAAATTCAAAATGTAATTGTTTGGTTTTTTGATAAAGTGTTATTACTTGTTCTGAATACATTTTATTTAATTTATATTTCAATACCACAATTTTATTATGTTTTGAAATAGATGGCATTCTCGCATTTTCTATATCTAGTTGCTTGATTTCGCTTTCCAATGTTTGTTGTTTAATCCTGTTCTCTTTATTATAAAATACTTGAGCAGAAATTAATGCACCTCGAACAAACGCTTTAAACGTTTCCCACATAAGAGAAGTAGGTGTGTCAGGGTTATCATTTATCTAAAAAAATATTTGAATCTGTTTAATAATATATTCCTGGCATGATCTTTCGTTCAAAATTTGTGGGTTAAATCTCCAATATGTTTGTTTCTCGGACATTCCATTTAATTTAATCATGAATGTTACAGGTGCGTGATCTGAGATTATAATATTATGGTATTTTGAGTTATAAGTAAATGGGATAAACGTGGAGTCAACTAAAAAATAATCTATTTTTGAGTATGTTTTGTGTACTGGTGAGTAAAATGAATATTCCCGTCCAGTTGGATTTTCTATTCTCCAGACATCCTTAATATTAGTGGTATTAATAAATGAATTTAGAAACACACTTGATTGAGATTTTACTTTTTTTTGCCTTGATGATCTATCTAAGTATGAATCTAATGTACAATTGAAGTCTCCTCCAATTATTAATTTATATTGTGTAAATTCAGGAATTTTATTAAATGTTTTATTAAAAAACATAGGGTTATCAAAATTAGGCCCATATACATTAAGAAGAATCACTTTTTCTCCATTTAACTCTCCAACTAATATAATATATCTACCATCAATATCCGCTATTGTTGATGAATTCGTAAAAGGTTTGCCCCTCATCCTTCTAAACTCCAGTGAATACAAGCCTAGTCTTTTCAATCCTTCCTCATACAGTATGACAGTCCCGCCATCCCAGGGATCAATTTCGTGAACCTACGCTGCACTGCCTCAATCACAAGGATGTCCTTCCTCAAATTAGGAGACCAAAACTGTACACAATACTCCAGATGTGGTCTCACCAGAGCCCTATACAACTGCAGAAGAACCTCTTTACTCCTATACTGAAATCCTCTTGTTATGAAGGCCAACATTCCATTAGCTTTCTTCACTGCCTGCTGTACCTGCACGCCAACTTTCAGTGACCGGTGTACAAGGACACACAGGTCTCGCTTTACCTCCTCCTTACCTAACCTAACCCCATTGAGATAATAATCTGCCCCCTTGTTTTTGCCGCCAAAGTGGATAACCTCACATTTATCTATATTATACAGCATCTGCCACGCATCTGCCCACTCACTCAACCTGTTCAGGTCACCCTGCAACCTCCTAACATCCTCTTCACAGCTCACACTGCCACCCAGCTTTGTGTCATCCGCAAACTTGCTAGTGTTGCTCCTAATTCCCTCTTCCAAATCATTAATATATATGGTAAACAGTTGCGGCCCCAACGCCGAGCATTGCGGCACTCCACTCGCCACTGCCTGCCATTCTGAAAAGGACCCGTTCACTCCTACCCTTTGCTTCCGGTCTGCCAACCAATTTTCTATCCATGTCAACACCCTACCCCCAATAAAATGTGATCTAATTTTGGTCACCAGTCTCCCGTGCGGGACCTTATCAAAGGCTTTCTGAAAGTCTAGATACACTACATCCACTGGAAATCCATGTTGACTTGGACTAATCCTTTTACTGCTATCCAAATGCCCCATTTTACTTCGGAGTCATGCGAGTGACTACGTGAAGACCCCGCCAGTACGCATGCGTGTCATATCGTCTATCGCATTGCGTACGACTGGCGGGGGGCATGATGCTCCTGCTAGCGGTCAGACCTGAAGGTAAGTTTTTAAAACTTTTTCCAGGTTATGTCTTCTTGCAGGAACCTCTACTTAGAGGTCCTGCTAAAGTCCGGGGCGAAGTCTGGATGGAGGGGGGAACCCCAGTCACGTCTACAGGGAATCCCGGTCACGACCTCGGGGAATCCTGCCCACGGACCAAGGGAACCCGCTCGGAAGAACGCGGAATGCGGGTAGCGGGCGGCGGTGTATTTGCCTTTCGAGCCGCTGGCGGTGGAGCCAGCGGCTTCATACTGGTGCCGGTGGCACCTGGACAAACACTGCGGGGATTCCCCCCGACTATGTATATCGCCGCTATCCCTTTTATAGGGACCGCGGGGATATCCCGGCTGCAGTTACTGCGGGGATACCCAGCTCGGGGGGGGGGGGGGGAAGCCCCGACTGTAAACATGTAACATAAACCTGTAAGGGACCGCGGAGGAAATCCCGGCTATAGCTACAACGGGAATACCAAGCTCGGGGAAGAAAAACCCGACAATGAACGTCGCGGAGAAGCCCTTCTACAAGGACCGCGAGGGAAGCCCGGCTGCAACGACTACGGGAATATCAAGCTCGGGGGAGAAAAACCCGACTATGAATATCGCGGGGAAGCCTTCTACAGGGACCACGAGACCAAGCTCGGGGGGTGGGGTGGGGGGAGGAGCGTTACCCTTCAGCGGAAGGTTTAGAACAGGACCAGCAGGTAAATTCTTTACTCGTTTTTGTTCAATTTTCTGTGAGAATTGGTTACAGGAAAGGAACCATGGACTAAGTCCAAATGGACCGCATCCAGACTGACTGCGGAGGACCGTGGAAGTGCGGGCAGTCAGCAGCGGTCGGCTGCACCAGGATCGCTTTTCGATCAACAGTCTCTGACCTGGCACCTGCACAGTCCGAATCGACACCACAGACTGGCGGGAAGGCCAAGTAGAAGTCGGACAGGCCCGAAGGCTCGGACGAGTCGGGCTGTGAAGACTCACCGCAGCGACTGTGATCGCATATCCCGCATGGAGTGGTTGATGGAGCAGATGCACGAACGTGACATGCTCCGGTATATGGAGACTACTCACAATGGAATCCTAGGACGCCCATGGCAGCACCTTATAGAGGGCTGCATAATGGATCTCCCTCGACAGAGGGGAGCATTAGGAGTCACTGCTGGGCTGACTCTGAAGACAGGGGTTTGGCTGAAGATACCACAAGTGTGCTGGAGGTGCAGGAACAACACAACCAGCAGCAGGAGCAGGCTGTGAATGACAACTACCAAATACCCAGCACCAGGGAACTGTGTTTCTCTCAGTGTCCCTGCGGTGAATAGCTATCTGTGGACCCAAATTTGCAGGACTGTGTAAGACCAGTAACACACAACCACTGATACTGCCATTTGGGGGCAACCTGTTGAAACAGGTCAAGAAGGTCGACGAGGGCCGTTGGGCTCATGAAGGCCACATCATCAGGCAAGACCTCACATCTCCGGCGGCAGCACCCCAATGCACCCACCAGCAAACCACGATACACTTAAGCTGGTGAAAGCTTTAAGGCCGTACAACCAGGACAAAGGTCTTTTTCAGGCCACGGCTCAGAACGGCCTTCCTGGAAGATGCGCCAACCCCGTACTCAAGCTCCTCTACCTCCCAGGAGCAGAAGGTGCAAAAATCATGCACACATGGTTGAGGCAGCTCCTGGGTCGGGTTGCATAAGACCTCCCATTCGGATGTGGAAGGATGAAGCTGATTGAGGCAACTCCTGGAAGTTCCCCATCCGGCAGTGTGAAGGTATGGAGCCACATCGATGATGCCTCCTGTCACGGATACAAGTTGGTAATATTTACACTGGTTTAAATATTTACACTGATTTGGGATGACATGAGATTAGTTTATACTGCACAGCAGGTTTGGTTGGAGTTGCCTTTCAAGGCAGGCTCGCAATTTTGGGAGATGTGGACTGTTCATTGTCAACAGCTTCAACCCGCATGTGCAGTATAGACATTTCTGAATAACTTCCATGTGATCATTTCCGCTCACAGGCTTCGGAGATATTTGAAATTTAGCTGGATGAGGCAATGATACACTCAGAAGCGTTGCAAAATGGGCTAACTTCAGCTCCCAGGTTATTTACCAAATCACTACAATCAGTGCTTCGACTGCACAGAGCGAACAAACAAGTGTTATGGCCAAACCTGGATGATATTGAACATACTGTATTTTGCTAAATTAGCCTTATCAGCCACATAGCTATATTTGAGAAATTGGGTTTCTCATCCGTCCAGTTAAATTTAAGTTAAGTTGATACGAACTGAAACTATTGATTAATGGGATACAATTAATCCATTCATTTCTCTGAGACAAAAGATTAGACCTCTGCTATTCCCAGCTGAAACTATCAAAGTCACAATGGTGGACGAACAGTATTCAGCGTTGCTCCACTAAACCTTTCATCTGTAAATCTTCAGTCAATTCCAAACTGATGCTATTACTCAGATGAAAAATTACTAATACCATCTCTAGTTACGGAGGTAAATGGGATTAGCATGAGTTATCAACTGTTCAGTTATGGTATCAACTGTCAATGGACAACGGGTGCATTCTGTGCATTAAAGGGTGTATGAATATGCATAATCTGCATCCACAAGTCCAAGGCGATACACTTTAGTGGTGGTATATGTTAATCACAAGGGTGCAATCAAATCAAAGTATCCGGTGATAGTTTACCTAACCGCATTTAGCACTGGTGTATTATCATGTAAAATCAATGACAACACAGAATGGATGTGCGATCACAAAGTATTTAATGACATTGTGGCTCGATGGAACACTAACGATCGAGATGTTTGCATCCAGGCTCAATCACCAGTTGCAGAAAAATACGAGGCATATCAATGGCGATGGGTGCCGTTGGAGAGGTCGCAGAGGGAGGAGCTCCACCCGAGCGGTAGGAGTTAAAGAGGAGCACGGGGCTTGCTTCTACAGAGGCCCGAGAGCCGTTGGAGAGGTCGCAGAGGGAGGAGCTACACCCGAGCGGTAGGAGTTAAAGAGGAGCGCAGGGCTTGCTTCTACAGAGGCCCGAGAGCCGTTGGAGAGGTCGCAGAGGGAGGAGCTACACCCGAGCGGTAGGAGTTAAAGAGGAGCGCGGGGCTTGCTACTAAAGAGGCCCGAGAGCTGCTGGAGGGGTCGCAGAGGGAGGAGCTACACCCGAGCGGTAGGAGTTAAAGAGGAGCGGGGGGCTTGCTTCTACAGAGGCCCGAGAGCCGTTGGAGAGGTCCCAGAGGGAGGAGTAACCCAAATCTGTAACGTTCCAAGTTCCACTTCAAAAACAAGTGGGTTTGAGGAAGCCGCTGATTGGTGGAAGCAGACAAGAGGGAGCAGCTGATTGGGAGTCAGATCCCTGCTGATTGTACTGTATTGTAGCAGTTTGTTTTGTATTGTAGCAGTTTGTTTTCTATTGTAGCAGTTTGTTTTGTATTGTAGCAGTTTGTTTTGTATTGTAGCAGTTTGTTTTGTATTGTATCCTAGGTAAGGGGAGTATGAGGGCCAGGGCAGTTTACTGTTCTGGATGTCAGATGTGGGAAGTCATGGAATCTGATAGCCCTCCAGACGTCCACATCTGCGCCAGGTGTATCGAGATGGGGCTCCTAATGGACCGTATTAGGAACCTGGAGCAGCGGCTCGATGACCTCCGTCTGGTCAGGGAGAGCGAGGAAGTCATTGAGAGGAGTTACAGGGATGTGGTCACTCCAAGACCACAGGAGGCAGGCAAGTGGATCACGGTTGGGAGAGGCAAGGGGCACAGGCAGGGACTAGAGAGTACCCCGGTGGCTGTACACCTTGACAATACGTACTCCTGTTTGAGCGCTGTTGGGGTGGACAGCCTACCTGGGGGTAGCGACAGCGGCCGGGCCTCCGGTATAGAGGCCGGCCCTGTTGCTCAGAAGGGTAAGGGAAAGAAGAGGAGGGCAATACTAATAGGGGACTCTATAGTTAGAGGGTCAGACAGGCGATTCTGTGGACGCAGTCGGGAGACCCGGATGGTAGTTTGCCTCCCTGGTGCCAGGGTCTGTGATGTGTCTCAACGTGTCCAAGATATCCTGGAAGGGCAGGGAGAGGAGCCCGAGATCGTGGTACATATAGGTACCAATGACATAGGTAAAAAAAGAGAAGAGGTCCTGAAAGGAGAATTTAGGGAGTTAGGAGGGGAGTTAAAGAGAAGGACAGCAAAGGTAACAATCTCGGGATTACTGCCTGTGCCACGCGACAGTGAGAGTAGGAATGGAGCGAGGTGGAGGATAAATGGGTGGCAGAAGGCAGGGATTCAAATTTCTGGATCATTGGGACCTTTATTGTGGAAGGTTCGACCTGTACAAAAAGGATGGGTTGCACTTGAACCTGAGGGGGACCGATATCCTGGCGGGGATATCTGCAAAGGCTACTGGGGAGACTTTTAACTAGAATGATTGGGGGGAGGGACTCAAATAGAGAATGCTATTAGACAGTGTGTGAGGCAGGAGGCAGAGGAGGAAAGCACTCAGACCCAACATGTAGGGGGGAAAGAAGAAAACAATAATAAACAGAGAATAAGAGGTGGTGGGGTTCTTAAATGGGTGAGCAGAGAAACAGAGGGGTGTAAAATGCGGGCGGAAGCAATAGGTAACAAGGTGAAAAGTAAAAGTGGCTGGCAGACAAATCAAAAAGGGCCACTTTTCAACATAATTGTATAAGGGGTAAGAGCGTTGTAAAAACAAGCCTGGAGGCTTTGTGTCTCAATGCAAGGAGCATTCGTAATAAGGTGGATGAGTTGAACGTGCAGATAGCAATTAATGATTATGATATAGTTTGGATCACGGAGACATGGCTCCAGGGTGACCAAGGCTGGGAGCTGAACATCCAGGGATATTCAATATTCAGGAGGGATAGAGAGAAAGGAAAAGGAGGTGGGGTAGCGTTGCTGGTTAGAGAGGAGATTAACGCAGTGGAAAGGAAGGACATTAGCTTGGAGGATGTGGAATCGGTATGGGTAGAGCTGCGAAACACTAAGGGGCAGAAAACGCTGGTGGGTGTCGTGTACAGGCCACCTAGCAGTAGTAGTGAAGTTGGGGATGGAATCAAACAGGAAATTAGAAATGCGTGCAACAAAGGCAAAACAGTTATAATGGGTGACTTCAATCTACATATAGATTGGGTGAATCAAATTGGCAGGGGTGCTGAGGAAGAGGATTTCTTGGAATGTATGCGGGATAGTTATCTAAACCAACATGTAGAGGAACCAACGAGAGAGCAGGCTATTCTAGACTGGGTATTGAGTAATGAAGAAGGGTTATTTAGCAGTCTTGTTGTGCGTGCCCCCTTGGGCAAGAGTGACCATAATATGGTTGAGTTCTTCATTAGGATGGAGAGTGACATTGTTAATTCAGCAACAACGGTTCTGAACTTAAAGAAAGGTAACTTTGAGGGTATGAGACGTGAATTGGCCAAGATTCACCAGGGATAGTATCAAAGCAAAAGATGATGCGTACAAATTAGCCAGAAAAAGCAGCATACCAGAGGACTGGGAGAAATTCAGAGACCAACAGAGGAGGACAAAGGCCTTAATTAGGAAAGGGAAAATAGATTATGAAAGGAAACTGGCAGGGAACATAAAAACTGACTGCAAAAGTTTTTATAGATATGTGAGGAGAAAGAGATTAGTTAAAACAAATGTAGGTCCCTTGCAGTCAGAAACAGGTGAATTGATCATGGGGAACAAGGATATGGCGGACTAATTGAATAACTACTTTGGTTCCGTCGTCACTAAGGAAGACATAAATAATCTGCCGTAAATAGCAGGGGGCCGCGGGTCAAAGGAGATGGAGGAACTGAGTGAAATCCAGGTTAGTCGGGAAGTGGTGTTGGGTAAATTGAATGGATTAATGGCCGATAAATCACCAGGGCCAGAGAGGCTGCATCCCAGAGTACTTAAGGAAGTAGCTCCAGAAATGGTGGATGCATTAGTGATAATTTTTCAAAACTCTTTAGATTCTGGAGTAGTTCCTGAGGATTGGAGGGTAGCAAACGTAACCCCACTTTTTAAGAAGGGAGGGAGAGAGTAAACGGGGAATTACAGACCAGTTAATCTAACATCGGTAGTGGGGAAACTGCTAGAGTCAGTTATTAAAGATGGGATAGCAGCACATTTGGAAAGTGGTGAAATCATTGGACAAAGTCAGCATGGATTTACGAAAGGTAAATCGTGTCTGACGAATCTTATAGAATTTTTCCAGGATGTAACCAGTAGAGTGGATAGGGGAGAACCAGTGGATGTGTTGTATCTGGACTTTCAGAAGGCTTTCGACAAGGTACCACATAAGAGATTAGGATACAAACTTAAATCACACGGTATTGGGGGTTCAGTATTGATGTGGATAGAGAACTGGCTGGCAAACAGGAAGCAAAGAGTAGGAGTAAACGGGTCCTTTTCACAATGGCAGGCAGTGACTAGTGGGGTACCGCAAGGCTCAGTGCTGGGACCCCAGCTATTTACAATTTATATTAATGATCTGGACGAGGGAATTGAAAGCAACATCTCCAAGTTTGCGGATGACACTAAGCTGGGGGGGCAGTGTTAGCTGTGAGGAGGATGCTAGGAGACTGCAAGGTGACTTGAATAGGCTGGGTGAGTGGGCAAATGATTGGCAGATGCAGTATAATGTGGATAAATGTGAGGTTATCCACTTTGGTGGCAAAAACGGGAAGGCAGACTATTATCTAAATGGTGACCGATTAGGAAATGGGGAGATGCAGCGAGACCTGGATGTCATGGTACACCAGTCATTGAAAGTAGGCATGCAGGTGCAGCAGGCAGTGAAGAAAGCGAATGGTATGTTGGCCTTCATAGCAAGAGGATTTGAGTATAGGAGCAGGGAGGTTCTACTGCAGTTGTACAGGGTCTTGGTGAGACCACACCTGGAGTATTGCGTACAGTTTTGGTCTCCAAATCTGAGGAAGGACATTATCGCCATAGAGGGAGTGCCGAGAAGGTTCACCAGACTGATTCCTGGGATGTCAGGACTTTCATATGAAGAAAGACTTGATAGACTTGGCTTATACTCGCTAGAATTTAGGAGATTGAGAGGGGATCTTATAGAAACGTACAAAATTCTTATGGGGTTGGACAGGCTAGATGCAGGAAGATTGTTCCAGATGTTGGGGAAGTCCAGAACAAGGGGTCACAGCTTAAGGATAAGGGGGAAATCCTTTAAGACCGAGATGAGGAAAAACTTTTTCACACAGAGAGTGGTGAATCTCTGGAACTCTCTGCCACAGAGGGTAGTTGAGGCAAATTCATTGGCTATATTTAAGAGGGAGTTAGATGTGGCCCTTGTGGCTAAGGGGATCAGGGGGTATGGAGAGAAGGTAGGTACGGGATACTGAGTTGGATGATCAGCCATGATCATATTGAATGGCGGTGCAGGCTCGAAGGGCCGAATGGCCTACTCCTGCACCTATTTTCTATGTATCGATGTATCTATGTAAGATTGACTGGCAATTAGTTTTAAAAGGGTTGACGGTGGATTTGCAATGGAAGGCATTTAAAGACTTCATGGATGAACTACAAAAATTGTTCATCCCAGTTTGGCAAAAGAATAAATCAGGGAAGGTAATGCATCCGTGGATAACAAGGGAAATCAGGGATAGTATCAAAGCAAAAGATGATGCGTACAAATTAGCCAGAAAAAGCAGCATACCAGAGGACTGGGAGAAATTCAGAGACCAGCAGAGGAGGACAAAGGGCTTAATTAGGAAAGGGAAAATAGATTATGAAAGGAAACTGGCAGGGAACATAAAAAACTGACTGCAAAAGTTTTTATAGATATGTGAAGAGAAAGAGTTTAGTTAAAACAAATGTAGGTCCCTTGCAGTCAGAAACAGGTGAATTGATCATGGGGAACAAGGATATGGCGGACCAATTGAATAACTACTTTGGTTCCGTCTTCACTAAGGAAGACATAAATAATCTGCCGGAAAGAGCAGGGGGCCGCGGGTCAAAGGAGATGGAGGAACTGAGTGAAATCCAGGTCAGTCGGGAAGTGGTGTTGGGTAAATTGAATGGATTAAAGGCCGATAAATCACCAGGGCCAGATAGGCTGCATCCCAGAGTACTTAAGGAAGTAGCTCCAGAAATAGTGGATGCATTAGTGATAATTTTTCAAAACTCTTTAGATTCTGGAGTAGTTCCTGAGGATTGGAGGGTAGCAAACGTAACCTCACTTTTTAAGAAGGGAGGGAGAGAGAAAACGGGGAATTACAGACCAGTTAGTCTAACATCGGTAGTGGGGAAACTGCTAGAGTCAGTTATTAAAGATGGGATAGCAGCACATTTGGAAAGTGCTGAAATCGTTGGACAAAGTCAGCATGGATTTACGAAAGTTAAATCGTGTCTGACGAATCTTATAGACATTTTCGAGGATGTAACTAGTAGAGTGGATAGGGGGGAACCAGTGGATGTGTTGTATCTGGACTTTCAGAAGGCTTTCGACAAGGTACCACATAAGAGATTAGGATACAAACTTAAATCACACGGTATTGGGGGTTCAGTATTGATGTGGATAGAGAACATGGCTGGCAAACAGCAAGCAAAGAGTAGGAGTAAACGGGTCCTTTTCACAATGGCAGGCAGTGACTAGTGGGGTACCGCAAGGCTCAGTGCTGGGACCCCAGCTATTTACAATTTATATTAATGAACTGGATGAGGGAATTGAAAGCAACATCTCTAAGTTTGCGGATGACACTAAGCTGGGGAGCAGTGTTAGCTGTGAGGAGGATGCTAGGAGACTGCAAGGTGACTTGGATAGGCTGGGTGAGTGGGGAAATGTTTGGCAGATGCAGTATAATGTGGATAAATGTGAGGTTATCCACTTTGGTGGCAAAAACGGGAAGGCAGACTATTATCTAAATGGTGGCCGATTAGGAAAAGGGGAGATGCAGCGAGACCTGGGTGTCCTGCTACACCAGTCATTGAAAGTAGGCATGCAGGTGCAGCAGGCAGTGAAGAAAGCGAATGGTATGTTGGCCTTCATAGCAAGAGGATTTGAGTATAGGAGCAGGGAGGTTCTACTGCAGTTGTACAGGGTCTTGGTGAGACCACACCTGGAGTATTGCGTACAGTTTTGGTCTCCAAATCTGAGGAAGGACATTATAGCCATAGAGGGAGTGCAGAGAAGGTTCACCAGACTGATTCCTGGGATGTCAGGACTTTCATATGAAGAAAGACTTGATAGACTTGGCTTATACTCGCTAGAATTTAGGAGATTGAGAGGGGATCTTATAGAAACGTACAAAATTCCTATGGGGTTGGACAGGCTAGATGCAGGAAGATTGTTCCCGATGTTGGGGAAGTCCAGGACAAGGGGTCACAGCTTAAGGATAAGGGGGAAATCCTTTAAGACCGAGATGAGGAAAAACTTTTTCACACAGAGAGTGGTGAATCTCTGGAACTCTCTGCCACAGAGGGTAGTTGAGGCAAGTTCATTGGCTATATTTAAGAGGGAGTTAGATGTGGCCCTTGTGGCTAAGGGGATCAGGGGGTATGGAGAGAAGGCAGGTACGGGATACTGAGTTGGATGATCAGCCATGATCATATTGAATGGCGGTGCAGGCTCGAAGGGCCGAATGGCCTACTCCTGCACATATTTTCTATGTATCTATGTATGTATTCTCGTTACACCAGGGAGGAATGTTCATTAATGTCTTCCTCCATTTGGCCTCATTAGACCGGTCTTGCAAAATTCAGCAAGTTTCCCGCTTCCGGCATTTTCGTAGTGCCTGCCTGGTTTATACACCCATGGTTCCCGCTGATGTGGGGAATGATCATAAAACCTTACATGGTTGTTTCTGGACACAAAACATTGTTGGTTCAGCTGTGATGTGGAAACCATCCTCTGCATCATATAATCAATTCATTGACTTGCAGACTCTGAGAGACCGTTCCTGCGGCTCGGGTTGTTAAACCAAAAGCCTTGGAGGTGCTCACTGCAGATTGCAGGGATAGCACCAAATAGCAGCATTCCTCATAAGGAGATGGGAGGTATTGTTTATGCTTATTTACATTTAACTCGGCACGGATGACTGATGCCTTGAAATTCAGTTTATATGGCATTTTATAGCATTAAGTTAAAGTTCCATTTACTGTGCCTGAAGTACCTTCTCATCATTTGGCTGCGGGGAACAGAAACCTCTCTCGGGTCTCACCCTCTGACATCTAGATTATGAAGGGTATCGTCAACTTAAAACCTCCCAGGCCTACGGACGGACGGACGGACGGACGGACGGACGGACGGACGGACGGACGGACGGACGGAGCTGAGCAGTCAAAATGCCACCAAAGAAGAACGAGGAAATTTAGGATATAAAGAAGGCGCTTGATTTTCTGTCTGAGGAGATGGCTACTGTCTCTAAGCAGCAGAAAATGATAATTAATTTGATGAGTGAAATTAAAGAACTAAAAAAACAAAACGAGGAGAAGGATAAGAGGATCGCCAGCCTAGAATGCCGTGTAACAGACCTGGAGCAGTACACCCGCATGAATGACATTATTGTCAGCGGACTGGAGACCAGGCCCCGGTCCTACGCCAGAGCGGTAACAGCAATGGCCGAAGGGGAGCCCACCGCTCCAGACATGGACTCCGTGGAGCAACAGGTAACTGCTTTCTTTCATAGCAAAGGCATATCCATATCCAACACAGCATGTCATCCTTTACCTCGAAAAAAACAAAGTGTCAAACCAGCCGTTATAATTCGTTTTCCGAACAGAAAACACAAAAATGCATTGCTCAGACAAGGGAAAAAGCTCAAGGGATCTGATGTTTATGTGAATGAGGCCTTACAAAAAAAAAATGCAGATATCGCCAGAAGCGCACGCATCCTAAGGAAGCAGAAAAAAATCCAGTCAACCTGGACAACAAACTGTAAGGTGTTCATAAAGCTAAACGGGTCACCAGAGGAGGCTAAGGTGCTGACCATAAGATACATCGAGGAGCTGGACAAGTACCAGTGACTCCAGAACAGTGACTGTGTCTATCAGTGGGATTGACTTGAACTATTATGACCATGGACACTTGTGAAGAGTTTGACTGTTTAAACTTGATAACAGCTGGAAATGAAAGGGACAATGCTGACTGTGATGGTTGGAACTTTAAATCATTTAAATTCACTGATCATAATATGCATGATTTTGAACAAGATATTGACCCTGAAAATAATTTTCTGAACAATATAAACAATAACTGCTGGTATTACTCTGAAGATCAATTCAACATGAACATAAAATCAGATCATGGAATGTCAATAATTCATTTCAATAGCAGAAGTTTATATGCAAATTTTCACAACTGCACAAGACTGCACAAATAATTTATAAAGCAAAAAATAAGCTGCTATCTGTAAACATACAAAAACTGTTCAGAGACAGAGAGGGGGGTTATAACTTTGGAGGGAAACTAAACTTGAAACAGCATTATGCACGGACCAATTTAAAAAAGTATGTGTATTTCCATTTGTGGGGTGGTTTTGTGGAATGGTCTTGACGAAACGATTGAACAAAGTATGAATATAATGCAATTTAAAAAAATGTACAAAAGATATGGTGAGTGACATTGTTAATTCATTGTTAATTCAGAAACAACGGTTCTGAACTTAAAGAAAGGTAACTTTGAGGGTATGAGACGTGAATTGGCCAAGATTGACTGGCAATTAGTTCTAAAAGGGTTGACGGTGGATATGCAATCGAAGGCATTTAAAGACTGCATGGATGAACTACAAAAATTGTTCATCCCAGTTTGGCAAAAGAATAAATCAGGGAAGGTAGTGCATCCGTGGATAACAAGGGAAATCAGGGATAGTATCAAAGCAAAAGATGATGCGTACAAATTAGCCAGAAAAAGCAGCATACCAGAGGACTGGGAGAAATTCAGAGACCAACAGAGGAGGACAAAGGGCTTAATTAGGAAAGGGAAAATAGATTATGAAAGGAAACTGGCAGAGAACATAAAAACTGACTGCAAAAGTTTTTATAGATATGTGAAGAGAAAGAGATTAGTTAAAACAAATGTAGGTCCCTTGCAGTCAGAAACAGGTGAATTGATCATGGGGAACAAGGATATGGCGGACCAATTGAATAACTTTGGTTCCGTCTTCACTTAGGAAGACATAAATAATCTGCCGGAAATAGCAGGGGGCCGCGGGTCAAAGGTGATGGAGGAACTGAGTGAAATCCAGGTTAGTCGGGAAGTGGTGTTAGGTAAATTGAATGGATTAAAGGCCGATAAATCACCAGGGCCAGATAGGCTGCATCCCAGAGTACTTAAGGAAGTAGCTCCAGAAATAGTGGATGCATTAGTGATAATTTTTCAAAACTCTTTAGATTCTGCAGTAGTTCCTCAGGATTGGAGGGTAGCAAACATAACCCCGCTTTTTAAGAAGGGAGGGAGAGAGATAACGGGGAATTACAGACCAGTTAGTCTAACATCGGTAGTGGGGAAACTGCTAGAGTCAGTTATTAAAGATGGGATAGCAGCACATTTGGAAAGTAGTGAAATCATTGGACAAAGTCAGCATGGATTTACGAAAGGTAAATCGTGTCTGACGAATCTTATAGAATTTTTCGAGGATGTAACTAGTAGAGTGGATAGGGGAGAACCAGTGGATGTGTTGTATCTGGACTTTCAGAAGGCTTTCGACAAGGTACCACATAAGAGATTAGGATACAAACTTAAATCACACGGTATTGGGGGTTCAGTATTGATGTGGATAGAGAACTGGCTGGCAAACAGGAAGCAAAGAGTAGGAGTAAACGGGTCCTTTTCACAATGGCAGGTAGTGACTAGTGGGGTACCGCAAGGCTCAGTGCTGGGACCCCAGCTATTTACAATTTATATTAATGAACTGGATGAGGGAATTGAAAGCAACATCTCCAAGTTTGCGGATGACACTAAGCTGGGGGGCAGTGTTAGCTGTGAGGAGGATGCTAGGAGACTGCAAGGTGACTTGGATAGGCTGGGTGAGTGGGCAAATGTTTGGCAGATGCAGTATAATGTGGATAAATGTGAGGTTATCCACTTTGGTGGCAAAAACGGGAAGGCAGACTATTATCTAAATGGTGGCCGATTAGGAAATGGGGAGATGCAGCGAGACCTGGGTGTCATGGTACACCAGTCATTGAAAGTAGGCATGCAGGTGCAGCAGGCAGTGAAGAAAGCGAATGGTATGTTGGCCTTCATAGCAAGAGGATTTGAGTATAGGAGCAGGGAGGTTCTACTGCAGTTGTACAGGGTCTTGGTGAGACCACACCTGGAGTATTGCGTACAGTTTTGGTCTCCAAATCTGAGGAAGGACATTATAGCCACAGAGGGAGTGCAGAGAATGTTCACCAGACTGATTCCTGGGACGTCAGGACTTTCATATGAAGAAAGACTGGATAGACTTGGCTTATACTCGCTAGAATTTAGGAGATTGCGAGGGGATCTTATAGAAACGTACAAAATTCTTATGGGGTTGGACAGGCTAGATGCAGGAAGATTGTTCCCGATGTTGGGGAAGTCCAGGACAAGGGGTCACAGCTTATGGATAAGGGGGAAATCCTTTAAGACCGAGATGAGGAAAAACTTTTTCACACAGAGATTGGTGAATCTCTGGAACTCTCTGCCACAGAGGGTAGTTGAGGCCAGTTCATTGGCTATATTTAAGAGGGAGTTAGATGTGGCCCTTGTGGCTAAGGGGATCAGGGGATATGGAGAGAAGGCAGGTACGGGATACTGAGTTGGATGATCAGCCATGATCATATTGAATGGCGGTGCAGGCTCGAAGGGCCGAATGGCCTACTCCTGCACCTATTTTCTATGTTTCTATGTTTCTATGTTTCTATATATCTTTGAAAAGTGCAGTAATGAGGAAGGAGAATGTAAATCTCACAGATGTTAATGGTGCTTGTTCTTTTTGTTCTTTTCTTTTTTTGTTCTTTTTTTCTTAATAGCTTGATTGGAGTAGTTTTATTTGAATTGTCTGTTTAGTTTATTTTATTGAATTTTGCATTTGTTAATGGTGAAGAATGGGGGTAGGACTTGACAAGCATAGACTTCTTCCTATCCCTTTTCGAACGAGTCTAATGTGTATTATGTTGAAATTGGCTTTTGATTTTTTAATTTATGTATGTACATATATGTTATGTATATGTGCATGTGTGCATATGTGTATATGTATGTATGTATATATGTACATGTATATGTATGTATGTGTGTATGTATTTATGTATATATATGTATATATATAATTTTCCTTTATTTATTATTCATTTTCATCTTTTCTTTTCTTCTTTTCTTAATCGTTCGAAATAAAAGATATCAAATCAAATAAATATATGGGTTGTTAACATTATGCTACGTCATTTCGCCGATGGGCTCCAACAACATCCCTGCCCTTGGTCAAACTCACTTACTAGTGGTTATGCCATGGCGCTGAGTACAGCACAACGGGTCCAGGCATTGCTACACTTGACACCAGTATGTCAAGGTCCCTAAGAGCCTTATAAACTCTGACTAGAAATATTGTTAGTTACATAAAACCTCGTTAGAAGGTATCACTACAGACCTTCTCCAGGTGGTTAAATGGGTCTGGCTTATACAGGAGTGAACATTGACATTTTGAGTCCCACTCCACCAGGACCGCAACACCTCAGCAGCAGGTTTATGGACCACATCCTAGCGGCTGCAGGATGGTCAAACTAACGATCTGTCCAAATATTCAGAATAAACCCATTGCCAGATCGGGGGTATTTGCCAACTCTATGTTAGGTCTGTTTCATAACTTCCTCCCGGTTGAGGGAGGTTACTATTGCCACTATTGTTCATTAATAGCATCAACATGTCTATATCTATGTCATGTCTAAATGCATTATTAAGGTTCACTCATCATTGGCCTACCGATGCAGTGTATGGCGCCTGGACTCGTTTCCACGGCATGAAATCACAGAGCTTTAAAATCTTCACGTTATCACTCACGTGACTCCGAAGTAAAATAGAAAGATTACATAGATACATAGATACATAGAAAATAGGTGCAGGAGTAGACCATTCGGCCCCTTCAGGACCAGGACCCTTCTTCAGACTGCTTGGCGTGGGGGGGGGGGTGGAGAAAGTTAGAAAAGAGAGGTGAGATTGGCCGCCTTAGATTCCCTTCCCTCTACAGATGCGGTCTGACCCACTGAGTTCCTTCACCACTTTAGAGGGAATGGACAGATGACGTTTTGAGTCAGGAACCTTCTTCAGAGTGGAGAGGGTGGGGGGGGGAAGCTGGAAAAGAGAGATGGGGGCTGGACATGAAAAAGGTTACTTATTATACCAAATAAACAGGTTCGCTTCTTAATAAACAGACAACACACAAACGTTTGGTAGAACAGTTCAAACCTTACTTATTATCGGCCGATGGAAGGAAGCGAGAACTAGTCAAGTGAGCAATGCATACACTTCACTGTCCTCATCCCCTTCTACGAACAACAGAATGACATCGTATTATATAGTGTTTCTTTGTCACCTTAGCACATTCCACAAACCATTAGTCATGGTCCGGAGATACAGAGAATAAAGGTTACTACAGGATGCGCCCGAGTGGTCTCGTCACATCAAAGGCATCTTGTCATATGGTACAAGGACATTACATCTCAAAGGCCTCGGACATTTGTTATTGCCCCTTAATAAAACTAGTTCCCTCTCTCGTCACCTCCTCCCTCATAAACATCGGACATTTGGTACAAGGCATTTTACATATCAAATAGGTCAATCTAGCTTCTTCTCTGCTTCCTCTCTCGTCACTTGGGAGACAAATGTTATAGTATTCATTATCTCAATACCCCGCAACCTGAGGCAACTTAACTTGCCTTTCTGTATTATTCTACTGGAGAAAAGCCTGATTTGAGACTAAATATAAGCTGTAAGCTTCTCTTATATATATTTTTTAATCATAATTCAGCTTTATCATTCCATCCTTTTATCAAAATCTTGATAATAACTACAGTCCTTGCTGAGTACATACGAAAGACCATAAGAATCTCATCAGGCAAATTCTCTTACTGTCTGTAGTCAGTGTATCTTTGCTGCGCTTGTCATGTTTGACTCCAATCTTGTTTAAAAGGAGGTGTGTACCATCCTTTAAATGTGGGTTAGTCCGCAAGTTTGCCATTCTGAAGAAAGTCCAGTCCATGTGGGCCACCCCAGAATAAAAGGAGGGTCAATAACCCATTGTCCTTTCTTGTTTCCACAAACTGTTCACAGTCAATCAAATGTATCCAACGACGATGATCTTCAATCTTCACGGCAGTTTATGTTGTTGATAGCACTTGGTTGTTCCTTTCAACACAATCTCAATTTCTTCTTGTCCGAGCACATGGTCATTTTGAAGCCTTTATGGACTCGTCGCTGTGCTCACTGGTTTTCAGCCCAGCTCCTCTAACCTGGGAATGCAGATCTGGCAAGACATGGGTTAATTGCTGTGCATACATAATTAGTTAATTGCCCAGGGCCTGTAGGTGGCTTCCCCCCACTCTCCAGGGGGTGGGCACAGCAGCCTTTCCTGTATCAATAAAAAATGTTGTAAATCCTGTTTCTCTAGCTGCAGTTGAATGACCCCAATCTACTCTGAAGAAGGGCTTCGGCCCAAAATGATGCCTATTTCCTTCGCTCCATAGATGCTGCCTCATCCCCTGAGTTTCTCCAGCATCTGCAGTTCCTACTTAAACACTTCCCTGTGAACTTATTCTTTAATCCGATTATAACCGAAGAGGCTCTCCCCACCTAAATATTAAATTCTCCAAATATGTTCTCTTCCCCAATCTACTTATCTTCTCACCTTTTATCCCTCATTGTGAGTTCCCTCAAACCCCCTTTAGTAAGCCATAAGACAATTTTGCATGTACATTCATTTCCCTTACACAGCACATCCTTCAACACCGTTGTTTGTCTGCAGATCGTAATCTTGCTTCATTTGCATTTTGAAGGATAACCTCTGTTATCACATCAAAACAACTTTCCCAAAAGAACTCACTCAGAATCAGTAATCAATAATATATTTTCTTTTTCTCTGTAATTTTGAGATTTCCAATCTCATTAAACACTTTAATCGGGATGAGTCTCTTTTTGAACTTGGCTCAAAAGATTTATAACAACCAACACATTTTATCATTCGAGTATAGCTCCGCCCCCCATTCATGGCAGTGTCTTAAAGGAACACACCATAACCTGTCTGTTCATTTGCATTTTAAAGGACAAACTGTTCTTAAAGGGACACACACCTTTGCTCATTGCTTCAAATTTCACACATTCCACATACAAAAAAACATTGTTTTACAAGCAGTACATACACAAAAACATTGTTTTACCAGCAGTATATAATATTTCATCTTCAAAGACGTCTCTTTGTAATTTACTTTCCCTTTTTCTGACAAGACTTCTGTTTACCAGAATCCTGGTTACCTAACCCTAATTGGACATCCATCATGATTAGTCACACTCCCCATGACTTTCAGTCTCCCTACCCTAACCTCATTTCTCCACCGAATTTTTCTTCATCCCCAATTTTTTTTATAACATAGCTGCTTGTCAGAAAAAGGATTCCCCCGGGGTAATTTTGTTTTGCAATGCCCCATTGGCTCTTTCCACGATCCCAGATGCCTGTGGGTGGTGTACACAGTTATTGCTGTCGGATATTAAAATGTGCACATATTTCCTTATTAATAGTGGCAATAAAATGGGGACCATTGTCCGAGCTTATGACAGTAGGTAGGCCAAACCTGGGAATAACTTCTCTTAACAACAATGTTACTGTAATTTCAGCAGTATTATTAGTGGTTAGTCAAGTCAAGTGAGTTTATTGTCATGTGTCCCTGGTAGGACAATGAAATTCTTGCTTTGCTTGAGCACAACAGAACATAGCAGGCATTTACTACAAGGCATTCTATAAATATATACACAATGGTCAATATACTGATAAAGTGCAAATAACAGGATTGGCTAGTAAAGTTCAGTGTTATGTCCGAGCCAGGTTTAATAGCCTGATGGCTGTGGGGAAGTAGCTGTTCCTGAACCTGGTCGTTGCAGTCTTCAGGCTCCTGTACTTTCTACCTGAAGGTAGTAGGGAGATGAGTGTGTGGCCAGGATGGTGTGGGTCCTTGATGATCCTGCCAGCCTTTTTGAGGCAGCGACGGTGGTAGATCCCCTCGATGGAAGGGAGGTCAGAGCCGATGATGGACTGGGCAGTGTTTACTACTTTTTGTAGTCTTTTCCTCTCCAGGGCACTCGTTGCCGAACCAAGCCACGATGCAACCGGTCAGCATGCTCTCTACTGTGCACCTGTAGAAGTTAGAGAGAGTCCTCCTTGACAAACCGACTCTCCGTAATCTTCTCAGGAAGTAGAGGCGCTGATGTGCTTTCTTAATAATGGCATCATTGTTCTCAGACCAGGAAAGATCTTCAGAGATGTGCACGCCCAGGAATTTGAAGCTCTTGACCCTTTCAACCATCGACCCGTTGATATAAACGGGACTGTGGGTCCCCATGCTACTCCTTCCAAAGTCCACAATCAGTTCCTTGGTTTTGCTGGTGTTGAGGGCCAGGTTGTTGTGCTGGCACCATATGGACAGTTGCTCGATCTCTCTTCTATACTCTGACTCATCACCATCAGTGATACGTCCCACAACAGTGGTGTCATCAGCGAACTTGATGATGGAGTTCGCACTATGTCCGGCTACGCAGTCATGAGTATAGATTGAGTACAGCAGGGGACTGAGCACGCAGCCTTGAGGTGCTCCCGTGCTAATTGTTATCGAGTCTGACACATTTCTACCAATACGAACAGACTGTGGTCTGAGAGTGAGGAAGTCGAGGATCCAATTGCAGAGGGATGCGCAGAGACCCAGTTCTGCGAGTTTGGTAACCAGCTTGGAGGGGATGATTGTGTTAAATGCCGAGCTGTAATCGATGAATAACAGCCTGACATATGAGTTTTTGTTGTCCAAGTGGTCCAGAGCGGAGTGGAGGGCCAGCGAGATCGCATCCACCGTTGATCTGTTGTGGCGGTAAGCGAACTGCAGTGGGTCCCGGTTTTTGTCGAGGTAGGAGTTGATCTGCGTCATGATCAACCTCTCAAAGCACTTCATCACCACAGGCGTTAGTGCCACAGGTCGATAGTCATTGAGGCACGTTACCTTACTCTTCTTGGGCACCGGTATAATTGATGCCCTTTTGAAGCAGGTGGGGACCTCAGACCTCAGAAGTGAGAGGTTGAAAATGTCTGTAAAAACTCCAGCCAGTTGGTCCGCACAGGTTTTTAGAACGCGACCAGGTATACCATCAGGTCCAGGCGCTTTTCGAGGGTTCACCCCTCTGAAGGATTTCCTGTAGAGGATTTCCGGTAGAGCTTCAATCCACCTGCTAAATAAATCTAAAATCACTAAGCAATATTTATAACACTGGGCTCTTGGCATTTCAATAAAATCAATCTGTATGCATTCAAACGGTCGTGATGGCATTGGCGTCACCCCTGAGGGTATCTTAATTGGTTTGCCTAGATTACTTCGTTGGCAAATATTACATCCAGAGGCCTGCTTCAGTGCCTCTTGCCGAATTTTCGGTTGCCATCACGTTTCCTTTGTCATGCTTATCATTCCGTCCTTACCAGCATGGGTAAGAGAGTGAATATATGTTAGTCAGACGGGTAAAAATGCATCGTATACACTACCTTGTCCAAGCGGGGTGAGCCGAATCAATGGCACAGCCCTCTTGTTTCCATAGTTATTTTTATATATGAGAGGCGTCCCTCTGTAATGTACATACCTCCCTCCCTCCCTCATGTTTGGCAGGACCGTTCTATCTGCTAGCATCTGTTTACCTGCTGTCACTAAGCATTTGGATGCATAGGCTGTTTGTTTGGATACACTATTGGCAAACTCATTGCCTTTTGTTATAGGGTCCCCAGCACCAGTGTGTGCAGCACATTTAATAATGGTCAGCTGTTCTGATATCATCAATGCCTTAAGCAAATAACGCACAGAAAGGCATTCCCGTGCTCCCAATCCTGGGGAGCTTTGTAAGGTCGGAACTTCAAAGTATAGGGATATTACTGACGGAGCTGTCACAGGTAAGTATGCCATCGCTACTGGTAGGACGTAGGGAGGTGGACATCTCCCAGGATTATATACTGTAACTCCTCATCTTCACTACCAAACAGGGTCCTCGTGCCAGACATGGTCTCCTCCAGAGGATTTACCAGTACTGGGTTTATTTTTACTAACCATCACCTGTTTCTCACCTCCTGCCTGTCTTTTAATTATTTTCTCTTGTTCCTCTTCCCACTGGCATTCTAGTTGCAATACTTCCCATTATTTCCTAGTGCCATCCTTATTTCTTAACACTATCCCTTTCTTTCATGCAACTTCGATCTCTACTCTCCTCATGCTTCTTCTCTGCTTCCGCTTTCCATGCTTTAATTCCTTTCTTCCATTTCTTTCCTGCCTTCCTCTCCCATATCAACATCTCTGCTTTTTTAATTGTCTCTAAATTCGATGTGCCCCTTACTGGCCAGACTTCATCCCCTAACCGTTTGGTCAACTTGTAACTGAACATACTAAATTTCTTATTATACTTAGGATTCAAATAACACATATGTTGGACTGTTACCAAGAGTATTCCCCATAGATAGATAGAGAGAGAGAGAGAGAGAGAGAGAGAGAGAGAGAGAGAGAGAGAGAGAGAGAGAGAGAGAGAGAGAGAGAGAGAGAGAGAAAGAGAAAGAGAGAAAGCAGACTTCTCAATTCTTAACCGTTGCAAATATATCAACCAGGCAGACCCGCTAATCGACACCCCAGTTTCTCAACTTGGCAGACTTCTTAACTCTTTAAGAAACAACGCCCAAGTATTTCAACCAAGCAGACCCTCTAATCGAGTTTACTGTTCTGGCTGTCAGATGTGGGAAGTCATGGAGTCTGATAGCCCTCCAGACGTTCACATCTGCGCCAGGTGCTTCGAGAGGGGGCTACTAAGGGACCGTGATAGGAACCTGGAGCAGCAGCTCGATGACCTCCGTCTGGTCAGGGAGAGTGAGGAGGTCATAGAGAGGAGTTATAGATAGGTGGTCACTCAAAAACCACGGGAGACAGACAAGTGGGTCACAGTTAGGAAGGGCAAGGGGCAGAGGCAGGGACTAGAGAGTACCCCGGTGGCTGTACACCTTGACAATAAGTACTCCTGTTTGAGTGCTGTTCGGGGGGACAGCCTGCCTGGGGGTAGCAACAGCGGCCGGGCCTCCGGTACAAAGACCGGCCCTGTTGCTGAGAGGGGTAAGGAAAGGAAGAGGAGGGCATTAGTAATAGGGGACTCTATAGTTAGGGGGTCAGAGAGGAGATTCTGTGGACGCAACCGGGAGACCAGGATGGCAGTTTGCCTCCCTGGTGCCAGCGTCTGGGATGTGTCTGAACGTGTCCCAAGATATCCTGAAATGGGAGGGAGAGGAGCCCGAGGTCGTGGTGCATATAGGTACCAATGACATAGGTAGAAAAAGGGAAGAAGTCCTGAAAGGAGAATTTAGGGAGTTAGGAAGAGAGTTAAGGAAAAGGACCGCAAAGGTAACAATCTCAGGATTACTGCCTGTGCCACACGACAGTGAGAGTAGGAATGGAGTGAGGTGGAGGATAAATGCGTGGCTGAAGGACTGGTGCAGTGGGCAGGGATTCAAGTTTCTGGATCATTGGGACCTCTTTTGGGGAAGGTGTGACCTGTACAAAAAGGACGGGTTGCACTTGAACCCGAGGGGGGTCAATATCCTGGCGGGGAGATTTGCAAAGGCTACTGGGGAGACTTTAAACTAGAACGGTTGGGGGGAGGGACTCAAATAGAGAAAACTAGTAGACAGTGTGTGAGGCAGGAGGCAGAGAAGGGAAGCACTCAGACCCAACATGTAGGGGGGGGGGAGAAGAAAAAGATAATAAACAGAGAATAAGAGGTGGTGGGTTACTTAAATGTGTGAGCAGAGAGACAGAGGGGTGTAAAATGAGGGTAGAAGCAATAGGTAGCAAGGTGAAAAGTAAAAGTGGTAGGCAGACAAATCCAGGGCAAAAATAAAAAATGGCCATTTTTCAACATAATTGTATAAGGGGTAAGAATGTTGTAAAAACAAGCCTGAAGGCATTATGTCTCAAGGCAAGGAGCATTCGTAATAAGGTGGATGAGTTGAATGTGCAGATAGCTATGATATAGTTGGGATCACGGAGACATGGCTCCAGGGTGACCAAGGCTGGGAGCTGAACATCCAGGGATATTCAATATTCAGGAGGCATAGACAGAAAGGAAAAGGAGGTGGGGTAGCGTTGCTGGTTAAAGAGGAGATTAACGCAATAGAAAGGAAGGTCATTAGCTTGGAGTATGTGAAATCGATATGGGTAGAGCTGCGAAACACTAAGGGGCAGAAAACGCTAGTGGGAGTTGTGTACAGGCCACCTAACAGTAGTAGCGGAGTTGGGGATGGCATCAAACAGGAAATTAGAAGCGCGTGCAACAAAGGTAAAACAGTTATAATGGGTGACTTCAATCTACATATAAATCAAATTGGCAGGGGTGCTGAGGAAGAGGATTTCTTGGAATGTATGCGGGATAGTTTTCTAAATCAAAATGTAGAGGAACCAACGAGAGAGCAGGCTATTCTAGACTGGGTAGTGAGTAATGAGGAAGGGTTAGTTAACAGACTTGTTGTGCGTGGTCCCATGGGCAAGAGTGACCATAATATGGTTGAGTTCTTCATTAGGTTGGAGAGTGACATAATTAATTCAGAAACAAGGGCTCTGAACTTAAAGAAAGGTAACTTTGAGGGTATGAGGCGTGAATTGGCCAAGATAGACTAGCCATTGATTCTTAAAGGGTTGACGGTGGATATGCAATGGAAGGCATTAAAAGGCTGCATGAATGAACTACAAAAATTGTACATCCCAGTTTGGCAAAAGAATAAATCAGGGAAGGTAGTGCATCCGTGGATAACAAGGGAAATCAGGGATAGTATCAAAACAAACGAGGAAGCCTACAAATTAGCCAGAACTAGCAGCCTACCAGAGGACTGGGAGAAATTCAGAATCTAGCAGAGGAGGACAAAAGGCTTAATTAGGAAAGGGAAAATAGATTATGAAAGAAAACTGGCAGGGAACATAAAAACTGACTGCAAAGGTTTTTATAGATATGTGAAGAGAAAAAGTTAGTTAAAACAAATGTAGGTCCCTTGCAGTCAGAAACAGGTGAATTGATCATGGGGAACAAGGACATGGCAGACCAATTGAATAAATACTTTGGTTCTGTCTTCACTAAGGAAGACTTAATTAATCTGCCGGAAATAGCAGGGGATCGGGGGGCCAATGAGATGGACGAACTGATTGAAATCCAGGTTAGCCGGGAAGTGGTGTTAGGTAAATTGACTGGATTAAAGGCCGATGAATCCCCAGGGCCAGATAGGCTGCATCCCGGAGTACTTAAGGAAGTAGCCCTAGAAATAGTGGATGCATTAGAAACATAGACATAGAAAATAGGTGCAGGAGTAGGCCATTCGGCCCTTCGAGCCTGCACCGCCATTTGATATGATCATGGCTGATCATCCAACTCAGTATCCCATCCCTGCCTTCTCTCCATACCCCCTGATCCCTTTAGCCACAAGGGCCACATCTAACTCCCTCTTAAATATAGCCAATGAATTGGCCTGAACTGCCTTCTGTGGCAGAGAATTCCACAGATTCACCACTCTGTGTAAAAAATGATTTCCTCATCTCAGTCCTTAAAGTCTTCCCTCTTATCCTTAAACTGTGACCCCTAGTTCTGGAATTCCCCAACATCGGGAATAATCTTCCTGCATCTAGCCTGTCCAACACCTTAAGAATTTTGTAAGTTTCTATAAGAACCCCCCTCAGTCTTCTAAATTCCAACGTGTACAAGCCGAGTCTATCCAATCTTTCCTCATATGAAAGTCCTGCCATCCCAGGTCTCAGTATGGTGAACATTCTCTGTACTCCCTCTATGGCAAGAATGTCTTTCCTCAGATTAGGAGACCAAAACTGTACGCAATACTCCAGGTGTGGTCTCACCAAGACCCTGTACAACTGCAGTAGAACCTCCCTGCTCTTATACTCAAATCCTTTTGCTATGAATGCTAACATACCATTTGCTTTCTTCAACGCCTGCTGCACCTGCAATCCTACTTTCAATGACTGGTGTACCATGACACCCAGGTCTCGTTGCACCTCCCCTTTTCCTAATCAGCCACCATTCAGATAATAATCTACTTTCCTGTTTTTACCACCAAAGTGGATAACCTCACATTTATCCACATTATACTGCATCTGCCATGCCTTTGCCCACTCACCCAACCTATCCAAGTCACCTTACAGCCTCCTAGCATCCTCCTCACAGCTAACACTGCCCCCCAGCTTCGTTTCATCCGCAAACTTGGAGAAGTTGCATTCAATTCCCTCATCCAGTTCATTAATATATATTGTAAATAGCTGGGGTCCCAGCACTGAGCCTTGCAGTACCCCACTAGTCACTGCCTGCCATTCTGAAAAGGACCCATTTACTCCTACTCTTTGTTTCCTGTCTGCCAGCCAGTTCTCTATCCACATCAATACTGAACCCCCAATACCATGTGCTTTAAGTTTGTATGCTAATCTATTATGTGGGACCTTGTCGAAAGCCTTCTGAAATTCCAGATATAACACATCCACTGGTTCTCCCTTATCCACTCTACTAGTTACATCCTCGAAAAATTCTATAAGATTCGTCAGACATGATTTACCTTTCATAAATCCATGCTGACTTTGTCCAATGAACTCATCACTTTCCAAATGTGCTGCTATCCCATCTTTAATAACTGACTCCAGAATTTTCCCCACCACCGATGTTAGACTAACTGGTCTGTAATTCCCTGTTTTCTCTCTCCCTCCCTTTTTAAAAAGTGGGGTTACATTAGCTACCCTCCAGTCCTCAGGAACTACTCCTGAATCTAAAGAGTTTTGAAAAATTATCACTAATGCATCCACTATTTCTGCGGCTACTTCCTTAAGTACTCTGGGATGCAACTTATCCGGCCCTGGGGATTTATCGGCCTTTAATCCATTCAATTTACCTAACACCACTTCCCGGCTAACCTGGATTTCACTCAGTTGCTCCATCTCATTTAACCCCCGGTCCCTTGCTATTTCTGGCAGATTATTTATGTCTTCCTTAGTGAAGACAGAACCAAAGTAATTATTCAATTGGTCTGCCATGTCCTTGTTCCCCATGATCAATTCGCCTGTTTCTGACTGCAAGGGACCTACATTTGTTTTAACTAATCTTTTCCTCTTGACATATCTATAAAACTTTTGCAGTCAGTTTTTATGTTCCCTGCCAGTTTTCTTTCATAATCTATTTTCCCTTTCCTAATTAAGCCTTTTGTCCTCCTCTGCTGGACTCTGAATTACTCCCAGTCCTCTGGTAGGCTGCTTGTTCTGGCTAATTTGTAGGCTTCCTCTTTTGTTTTGATACTATCCCTGATTTCCCTTGTTATCCACGGATGCACTACCTTCCCTGGTTTATTCTTTTGCCAAACTGGGATGAACACTTGTTGTAGTTCATCCATGCAGTATTTAAATGCCTTCCATTGTGGGCATGCATGTGCAGCAGGCAGTGAAGAAAGCGAATGGTATGTTAGCATTCATAGCAAAACGATTTGAGTATAGCAGCAGGGAGGTTCTACTGCAGTTGTACAGGGTCTTGGTGAGACCACACCTGGAGTATTGCGTACAGTTTTGGTCTCCTAATATGAGGAATGACATTCTTGCCATAGAGGGAGTACAGAGAAGATTCACCAGACTGATTCCTGGGATGTCTGGACATCCATATGAGGAAAGACAGGATAGACTCGGCTTGTACTCGCGTGGAATTTGTATGATTGAGGGGGGATCTTATAGAAACTTACAAAATTCTTAAGGGGTTGGACAGGCTAGATGCAGGAAGATAGTTCCCGATGTTGGGAAAGTCCAGAACAAGGGGTCACAGTTTAAGGATTAAAGGGGAAATCATGTAGGACTGAGATGAGAAAAACATTTTTTACACAGAGAGTGGTGAATCTCTGGAATTCTCTGCCACAGAATGTAGTTGAGGCCAGTTCATTGGCTATATTTAAGAGGGAGTTAGATGTGGCCCTTGTGGCTAAAGTGATCAGGGGGTATGGAGAGAAAGCATGTACAGGATACTGAGTTGGATGATCAGCCATGATCATATTGAATGGCGGTGCACGCTCGAAGGGCCGAGTGGTCTACCCCTCCACCTATTTTCTATGTTTCTATGTATCTATGAAACGCCGCTCCAGGCCCCGATGGTAGGCCGCGAGGACGGGTCGAGATGCTGCTCGTAGGAAAGCCGCCTCTCCGTCCAGGTAGGGACTAGGAAAAGCAGTTTCCCCCTTCGCCCCTCCACCCTCCACATAAAAAGACTAGTCCTCAAAAATTAAACATACTAAACATACTAAAAATAAAAAAGAAGCGAAAAAACGGACAGCTGCAGGCAGGGCAGCCAGACCCAACGGGACGGCGCCCCCCTATTTAGGAGCCCCCACCTCCCCTGCCGACCTGCCTGTCCTTTCTATAGGATGGAGCAGGTCACTAATTGGAGCAGGTCCCATCATCCCTCTGACGGGCAGCGCCAGCGGCCAATGGGAGCTGATCTCGCCCCCTCCCCCTCTGACAGGCAGCACCAGCGGCCAATGGGAGAAGGTCCCGCCTCACCGGCCCGACGTCATAAAATAACAGCTCCCGCCCCCTCCTTGCGTCTGCCTCCCCCCCCGTCCCCCATGCTGGAGTAACTCAGTGGTGACGCAGTATCTTTTGAGAGAAGGGATAGAATGCTTCTGGAGAGTGGGGGCGCCTATCGGCAGCGGCTCGACTGCAGTCCGTCTGTCTTTTTTAATTTTTGTCTCGTTAAATGTATGTTTTTGATTCTAGTTTTTATTATTTTTTAGCTGTGTATATGTGCGGTTGGGGGGGGTGCGTTTAATCTCTTCCCTCTACGGAGACCCGACTTTTTCCCTGTCGGGTCTCCGATGTCGTTGGGCCTAACATCGGGGAGCCGGCGGCGGCCTCCAACCGGGGCCAACCTGGGGGCTCCAGTCGCGGAGCCTGCGGACTCGCCATCGCGGAGCTGGCCGACCTTGGAGCGGGAGGAGCTGTGGTGGCGCGCGGCTGCGACCCAACTTCAGAGCTTCGGAGTCTCCGGCCACAGGCCCGGTGGACAGGAACATCGGGAGCTCGCAGGTCCATGGTGGGAGACAGCTTTTCGGAGCCCCGCAGCGGTAACTTCTCCCGCCGGAAACGTAGGGTGTAAATGACTCGGAGCGGGGCCTAACATTGCCCGGCGCGACTTAAACGGCCACGGGACTTACCATCGCCCTCCGGGGACTTTAAAATCGTGTGCCCCAGTTCGCCTCGACGCTGCAGTTGGACTGCTGGACCGCGGGAGAAGAACAAAGGGAAGAGATAAGACTTTTGCCTTCCATCACAGTGATGAGGTGTTGGAGATTCATTGTGATGGATGTTTGTGTAAATTGTGTTAAGTGTGGGTCTTGGATTTTTTTTGTAATGTTTAGACTATAGAAATGCAATTTCGTTCAAACCAAGCTGTTTGAATGATAATAAAATTCATTCTATTCTATTCTATTCTATTCTATTCTAGGTGATGATTCGAAAGATCAATCTTCAAAACACAGTTAATAGTTTCTTTATTGTCGAAGCAAAACAGTAAGATATTCATCCAACCTTCTTCTCGTACATTTTAATAGAAAGATTAAACGAGAACTTACCGTTTGAAATTTGATCTTTATTTTATGAGAAGTTGAAGTGAAGGACTATGTGAAGAGCCCGCCAGCCCACTTGCACAAACTTAATCTATAGAAAGATTAATAACTCTCGACTTACCAAATGATATTTATAAGATTCAGGGTTGGGAGTGGAGGGCACGTAGTCCCTCACTTCAACTTCTCTTAAAATAAAGATCAAACTTCAAAAGGTAAGTTCTCGTTTAAGTTTTCTATTTTATATCAAAATCTCGTGAGCCACTACGTGAAGCCTTCGAAGCTCTGTGGTTTCATGCAGTAAACCAATCTGTGTGTGAAACACTTAAACAGCTAAACCATGAATGTTAGAAAAGACATGGGTTATTAACAACATGATGCTAACTTACATACATGTCCCTTGACCTTAATCGAACAACAGTACCAATTGGCTTTGAGTTAGACAATAACTCATGCTACATTGTTCAGAAGTCTATCTGCAATCATCCGGACATATTCGACCAAAATTTATAACTTTGAAAGTGCCCTATGTAAGCCTCTTGCAGTTGCAAGAAGATGATCAAATGGGAATATCCATTTTATTGGCTGCTAATGAGTCAGCCCCCTTGGAAGAGTGAGACTTGAAATTATTTGAATTCACACCCGCTATTTGCTGCTTACCCTCTATTCATGTTGAGATCGTCTGCACCAGCAATCTCTTGAGAAAACTATTAAAATTACAATGACGAAACTATCCTTCATCTCATAGGTACTAGTAAGCTCAGTGTACTTGTATACATAATAACACCCCAATGTCCGATCTGGTGGGCATGCTGTCAACTCCAAATTGTACCCAACCGTGCCCGTTTTCCTTTATGAGATCATTCCCATAACAAGCTACCCTCATGTCAGTTATGACCCAGAGACCGAGCTGGAGATTGAGTAAATACTGTGTTCTTTGTGCTGAAATCAGTTGCTAAAAGCATAATTAACCTAAAAGATACTGCTCCCATTAGGAATACAGCAGATGAATATCTGCATAATAATTTTTACTGATACACATTCCGCACTATGAGGTGTACAATAGTGTTCCGGTTGGCGGCGCGACTCACGTTGCAGCCGCCCCTACAGCCTGTCTGTCTTTTTATTACTTTTTTGGTCTAGTTAAATGTAGTTGTCGTTTTTTTAAATACTGCTTTTAACTGTGTATGTGTGGGGGCGGGGGGGGGAGAGCGGGAAACTTTTAAAATCTCTTCCCTGCACGGGAGACCCGACCTTTTCCCTGTCGGATCTCCGTTGTGGTTGGGGCCCAGCACCGTGGAGCGGCCTCCAACCGGAACGACCTGGGGGTTCCAGTCGCGGAGCCTGCGGACTCACCATCGCGGAGCTGGCCGGCCTCGGAACGGGAGGAGCTGTGGTGGCTCGCTGCTGCAGCCCGACTCCGGAGCTCGGAGGCTACAGCTGCAGGCTGGTGGACGGGACATCGGGAGCTCGCGGGTCCGGGTGGAGACCGCTTTTTGGAACTACCGCAACGCAACTTCTACCGCCCGTGTCGCGGGGTTGGAACGACCCGGATCGGGGCCTTACATCGCCCGGCGCGTCTTTAATGGCCGCGGGACATTCCAACGCCCGCCGGGGGCTCCAACATTTGGACATTTAGACCTGGCGCGGGGCCGTACATCGCCCGGCGCGGCCTTAATGGCCGTGGGACTTACCATCGCCCACCTGGGGTTTCAACATCGGGAGAAAATTGGTGCATAGGGGAGAGAAAAGACTTTGCCTTCCATCACAGTGAGGAGGTGATTCACTGTGATGGATGTTTGTGTAAATTGAATTGTTTGTGTGTCTTGTAGGAATTGTTTTGTTTGTATGGCTGTAGAAACAGAGTTTCGTTTGAGCCTCATTGAGGTTCAAATGACATGTAATAAATATTGTATTGTAAATTGTATTGTCTAGGCTTTAGAGTGTTCATATAAAAGACACCTTGCATAACGTTAGTCAACAGTGGGTGAATAACTAATCATTTATTGTCCCACTTATAGTACTAGAGAGAATGACAAAGCAGCACGAGCAGTGTCAATTGTGCTATAATATAATCGCTTCTCTAAGCCCAAACTGAAAGGTCCACAAACCTCTGCTACTTCTGTTTAAAAGTAGCTCAGACGTGTCTTCTTCACAAACTTTCCATCTGTTATAATGACGTCCTTTAGGAGGGCAGAGGGGACAGTGTTGAGGGGGCAGGTAGTAGATTTCATGGCGGTGATCAGTTTTACAAGGGACGGTAGAGTAACGGGTTGGAAACTGTCTAATTTTGAAGAGCAGAACAATGAGACAGCCAGGTCACAGGTGGGAGGGGAAATATTCGTTCTTATATTCTTTACCTTGCTGGTGAAAAATGTGGTAAATTCCTCGCACTTAGCAGGGGACCCAGTTAGGCTGGTGTTGGTGGCAGGACAAATGATGGAGGTGATGGTGCTAAAGAGGACCTTGGAATTTTGCGCGTTTTTGGAGATAAGGGTGGAAAAATATTTAGTTCTTGCAGATTTTACGGCTTCCTGGTAATTGACAAGATTATTTTTCAGGAGTTCAAAGGAAATTTTAAGCTTATCAGATTTGTACTTCCGTTCTGATTTTCTGCATTCTCTTCTTAGGGCTCTGGTGGTATCATTGAGCCACGGCTCGCCTTTAGGCTTGGGCTTTTTCATTTTAAGAGGAGCAACAGAATCCAGGACGGAAGAGCAGGTATTATTGAATAAAGAAATTAGGTCGTCGGTACTGAGATGAGGGGTGGACGCCTCAATAGTGCAGATGTCGGGGGCGGCTATGAGACCCTCAGAGAACTTACTGGCCGTCATGGAGTTCACGTAGCGGGAGTACCGAGCAGGGAGATGGGATTTTGAGGGAGAGAAAGGCAGAGATATATCAAATATAATAGCACTATGGTCAGACAGGCAGGCATCAATAATATCTGTGTTACGAGTTGGGAGACCAGACGAAAGCAGTAGGTCTAGTGTATGGCCAAGCTTGTCCGTGGGTCCAGTGGTGAATAGAGACAGATTGAAGGACTCAACCAGGTTCATAAATTCACTCACAAGAGGCTTCGTGGGACAGCAAACGTGAATGTTAAAGTCACCAAGAATCAGGACCTTGTCAAATTTGGGCAACAAGCTAGCAATAAGATCACCAAATTGTGAGATAAAGTCCTTATGCATCTTTGGTGGGCGATACACAAGAACAATTAAAAGCAGACAGTTTAGACCAACTATGATTAGTTGATGTTCAAAACTGGAAACCTGATCAGTGTTCAGAAGGCGGCAGTTGAAATTATTCTTAAACACAGTGGCTAGGCCCCCACCGCGACCTGAGAGCCTGGGCGAGCTGAAAAAGTTCCACGAGTGGAGCAAGCTCACCAGGATTTTTTTTTTTTTAATTTTTTTTTTATTAGTACGGTAAATTACAATAATACACAACACATATATCTTAATACATTTTTGTACCGCTTCATTTTTTTGAGCTTACAGAAAGAGATAGAAGAAAAGTAAAGAAAGTGCGCAAGAGTCGTGAAGTGCAAGAGAGTGTTGGGAAAAGAAAGCCCCTTAGAAAAGAAGTTAGAGAAGGAAGTAAAGTAAGAAAGTAGACCCTAGAAAAGAAAGAAAAAGAAAGTAGGAACAATCGCTCTATTATGACATTATACTCCGCAGAAAGGGGACTACCAACCAAGTCTGTTTTTGTTGTTTTACCTCCCATTACCAGGTCCTGATACCATTTATTTATCTATTTATTTTTTAAATTACTATTGCACCTCATGCTTGTAATAGGTCCAGAAACGTAGACCACGTCTTTTGGAATTGGTCTGCTTTACCTGCTAAGAGGAATCTCATCTCTTCCAGATGTAATGTTTCAAACATATTTGATGTCCACATTTTTATTGTTGGTGTGGGCGCATTTTTCCAGAATTTAAGTATGAGCTTTTTTCCCATTATTAGCCCGTAATTGAATAAATTCTTCTGATACACGTTTAATTCAGGGATACCTTCCGATATTCCAAAAATGATCCATTCTGGTTTTGGTACCAGTTTTATTTTAATTAATTTTGAAAAAATATCAAATATTTCATACCAGAATTTTTGGATTTTTGTACAAAAAACAAAAGAATGCGCTATGGTAGCTTCTTGACACAGACATTTATCACAGATTGGTGAAACATAAGGAAAGATTTTATTTAATTTAGTTTTTGAATAATATAGTCTATGTAATGTTTTGAATTGGATGAGCGTATGTCCTACGTTGATCGAACATTTATGCACCTGTAGTAAATGATTATCCCAGCTCTCTTTTGAAATTTTTATAGCTAATTCTTGTTCCCAGTCTCTTCTAATTCCATCTGTTGTGGGTGTTTAAAATGATATTATATAAGTACGATATTAGATTAGCTGATTCCGCCTTTGTCTTCATTGTTTCATCTAGTAAGTCGGAAGGCATATTATGATAGTCTTTTGTGTATTTTTTCAGATAATCACGAATTTGAAGATATTTAAAATATTGGTTATTTTTCAAATTATATTTCAGTTGTAGTTGTTGAAATGATAGTAATTTTCCCAATTCATACAGATCTTCGAGCGTTTTGATTCCCATTCTGCAAGCTCACCAGGATTAAGCCAGGTTTCAGTGATCAGTAGGTAGTGCAATCCACGTGCGGTGACGAAGGTTTTATTCAGCACTGATCTCGCATTGATCAGGGCCACTTTTGCAGGGACTGCAGGTGAGTTTAGGGCCGGTAGCGGCTCCCACGCCAGCAGGCGGAGGTTCAGGGGGACCACGCCGCTGTGCTTCACACAGGGCCTGGCTGGGAGCCCGTGTGCCGACAGACCTGGGACCGGGAGGATCGACCGGAGAAAGGCATACCTGGGCTCGAGGGACCGCCGGTGGATGGAGCGGTAGGGCCGACCAGCTCTGGGCGAGGTAAGCAGATGTTAAACGGGCGCGGGCGAGGTTCTTCAGCCTTACCAGGGCGCCCGCGCGTTTACTCCGCCTCCAGGCTCGGTGCGTGCGGCGGCCGCCACAAGGCCGAGCCCATACACCTATCGGGAGCCGAGCGAGGAGCGAACGGTAAGTGAAACCTTGTCCGGTGGTCTGTCGGGGGTTCAGTCGGATGCTCAGTCCGGGGATCGGTCCAAGGCTTAGACCGGGGCTCTGTCGGAGGCCCAGTCCGGTGTCTTGTCCGGGGCTCAGTCCGGGGACACGGATGAAGATCTCGACGACAGAGGCTCGGCTCGGTGCGGGGCTTTGTCCGGGGCTCGGTGCGGGTCTTCGTCCGGTGCTCGGTGCGGGGCTTTGTCCGGGGCTCAGTGCGGGGCCTCGGGTGAAGACCTCGACGACCGTGGCTTGTATATTTAATAATGTTTGCCGTTCGTACGCCAGCTTTGACTGCAGGCCATACGAACGGTAGAGATTACCTTTAACGGGACTTTGTTCAGACGGGAGACAACGGGCAGCCAAACACAACGGCGCGGCCATCTTGTGGAAGGAGATATATTAAGAGAGAGTTAGATGTGGCCCTTTGGGCTAAAGGGATCAGGGGGTGTGGAGAGAAGGCAGGTATAGGATACTGAGTTGGATGATCAGCCATGATCATATTGAATGGCGGTGCAGGCTCGAAGGGCCGAATGGCGTACTCCTGCACTTATTTTCTATGTTTCTGTTTCTATGTTCCAACGTCGGAGTTCCATCATCCCGGCGTGAGGGCCTGAACATCGGGCCGCCCGTGGCGACGACTGCTAGGGGTTCGGGAACCCCCCGACCACGGGTGAACAACGGAGGAAGATGACCGAATTTTAGAGCCTTCCCTCACAGTAGAAAATTTTGATTCCGCTGTGTGGGGATGTCTGTGCTCTTTATTATTCATATGGCTGTATGGTGACAACACATTTCACTGTATCAATTGGTACATGTGACAAATAAATGTATCTTGTATCTTTGAAGTAGTGTGGAGGTGTGCGACTGCCCTACGACTACAGATATGCATGGCGGCGAGAATAATTTCTTATTATTTCTGGAGATGGTTGGCATTTTCTTTCGTTATTAAAAGAACAACCTGAATTCTGAAGAATTGCAAAGAGCACAATTGTCAAAGTTCGTCTCTTAAAGAAGCAACAAAATTGTTAAAGGTAAACCAAAGCAAATCTTTTAATCAATTTGTCAGATGGGAGTGGTGAGATCTACAAAGAGAACACACGTTGCTCAGTGCTTCTCGGGCTCCACTCAAAGACTTTCTGTTTTTCAGCAGATCTCCATTTTTAATTTACAAACCAAACTTGACCAAATTAGGGCAAGTTTGGTTCGTAAATTTTAGATTTGACTATTAGCTCTTACAACCTCACTCAGACAATGGAGAAATTATCCTGCCCTTTCACAGTGAGGGCAGGATAAACTCGCTTTATTTGTTACGTAAGGCACAAATGCGTCAAAGTCTGAATATGGCATGACTGGAAGATTCTGCAGCCTTTCAGAATATAGGAAAAGCTGGGTCTAAATCAAGCTCATCCAATAACAAGTTATTACTTACCTCTGGAGCGCCAGCTATTTTTTTCAATCTTGGCTTCTTTACGGCCTTCAATGAAGCACATGCTATTACGCAGGCTTCCATCTTAATGTCTTTATTAAAATGACAACCTGTCCTTCATATTGTGCTCCATATACTTTACAAAGTCATTCAGACTTGGCACCGAGCCATTCTTTTGTTCCACTAGACATGCTTTTTATTTTTGTATTTTATTAGAAGTATTGTACATTACAGTAATCTGCAATAACGTAAGTTTATACTTTTCTTGTACCACTTCTTATTTTAAACTTTAATAAGAGAAAAGGATAGAAAGAATTAGTAAATATAGTAAGTGAGTGATTGAAAGAGTGGTCCAGGAACACCCATATGGACCTAAACCACAAGAAATAGTTTAAAAAAAAAGAGAAAAACCCAAAAGGAGGAAAAAGAAAAAAGAAAACATAAGATAAGGTAGGACAATATGAAAGGGATGTAATTACTTCATATCTTTACTCACCCCTCGCCAGGTCCTGAAACCATTTATTATCAACATTTTGTTGCACCCTATGTTTGTAATAAGTCGATAAATGGAGACCAAATCTTTTGGAATTGGTCTGGTTTACCTGCAAAGAGGAATCTCATATCTTCTAGGTGTAACAATTCCGACATATTAGAAATACACATTTTTGTCGTTGGCGTGGGAGCATTTTTCCAAAATTTCAGAATACGTTTTTTTGCCGATATTAAGCCATAATTAAGAAAACTCCTTTGAAACGAAGTCAGCTCCAAACTTGCTTCTATTGTTCCAAAAATAATCAGTTCTGCATTCGGTTTCAGTTTTATTTTAAATAATTTAGTGAAAATTTCAAAAATTTCATTCCAGAATTTTTGGATGTTTATACAAAAAACAAAAGAATGTGCTATAGTTGTTTCTTGGGTTAGGCATTTATCACAGATAGAAGAGGTATTTGGGTAAAATTTACTTCATTTTACTTTCAAATAGTATAATCTATGTAAAATTTTAAATTATATTAGAGTATGTCTTACGTTAATCGAGCATTTATGCACATATAACAGGTGTTTATCCCAACTCTCTTTCGAGATTTTTATGGCTTGTTCCTGTTCCCATTCTCTTCTAATCCCATCAGATGATGGAATTTCTATGTTTAAAATGGAATTATACAGGTATGATATTAAATTAGCTGATTCCGCTTTTATATTCATTATCTCATCTAATAGGTCAGGAGATATATTTTGATATTCTCGTGTATTTTTTTTCAAATAGTCACGTATTTGAAAGTATTTAAAATATTGATTACTACTCAAGTTGTATTTAAGTTGTAATTGGTGAAATGTTGAAAAAAAACTTCCATTATCATACATATCTCCAAACGTTTTAATTCCTACTCTATCCTGTAAAATGACTTGGTTCCTACACAGAGTCTTTTACTGATGGTTTATTAAATCACTAACACACACCTTGCAATAGCTGTCCGTGGTCATCACTGGAGCTAGAGAGAGGGCTGGAGGTGGGAACCTTACAATTATAGGAGAGACAATGGGGAGTGGTTAGTAGTGGTGAGGTCACTAAGTTAAAGGAACATGCACTGATCTACATCCCTCCTCTTGGAAACAAAACATGGCAATACACAGAGCGACCACGGCTCATACGCTAGGATTACAAACCGCGCTGGGAACAGTTAATTGTGTCATAACACAGCTAAGCGAGCTCCCCGTAACGGACAGGCGGCTTGACCAACCGGCCATAGCGGGTGCGCAACCCGCATTCCCCCTCAACCGCAGGAGCAGAAGGGACAGAGTCAGGGAAAGAGGTGGGAGAGCCGCGCGGGGAACGAACTGGAGACGGAGGAGTACAGCGAGGCGAAACGGGCACGCTGGCAGGCAAGGCAGGGGAAAGAGGCTTGTGAGCGTGGGGCATAGAGAGCTGGGAGGGCAGTTTCCGCGACATGCGAGGAGTGACAGGGGCTGGCGGAGCCTCGGGCAGAATGGAAGGGATAGGTGGCTGAAACGGGTCCGCGGGAGGCGGAGGAGGCTCGTTGACGAGCAGGAGGTGCTGGCGTGACCGACGGTAGATAGCGCCCTCATAGTCGACAAGGTATGACCGGGGAGAGCCGGCATTACCAACCACTACGGCCAGCCTGTAGTGCCCGGAGGGGGACTGCATCCGAACCACCTGGCCCGGGAACAGGCAAGGAAGCGGCCGGGCCGACTTGTCAAAGGAGCGCTTCTGGATGGCTTTCTTCTCGATGATGCGCTCTGTGACAGCAGCAGGGTTCTGGACTGAGGGTTTGAGGGACTGTTGCGAGACAGGGAGAGGTGGTCTAGTGGTGCGGGACATGAGGCGTTGGGCAGGTGAACCGAGCGCGGGGTCGCGGGAAATGTTGCGGAGGTTGAGGAGGGCAAGGTAGAAGTCGGAATGTGAAAGGCGGCAGTGTTCCAGCAGCTCCTTGGCACTGCGGACGGCGTGTTCCGCAAGGCCATTGCTCTGCGGATACTCAGGGCTGCTGGTGATGTGACGAAAGTTCCAACGGGCAGCAAAGGCACGGAACTCGGCGCTGGAGAACTGGCTGCCGTTGTCCGATTGGAGGGTCACCGGGGGTCCATGGGTGCAAAAGTGTTGGCGAAGCTTCCCGATGACGGCGGCAGAGGTGATGGAAGGCAGCTGATCCACCTCAAACCAACTGGAGTACGAGTCCACCAGGACCAGGAAATGCTTGCCACGCCATTCGAAAAGGTCCGTGGCAATATACATCCACGGTAGCTCGGGGGCCGGCTGCTGCAGGAGGGGCTGGCGCTGCTGATGAGGCAGGAGACTGTTACAGGCAGCGCAAACGGAGACCCTGTCACGGATGTCCTGAGCCATGCCTGGCCAGTAGAATTGGCTCTGGGCCTGGGACAAAGTGGCCTCCACCCCGGGGTGGCCATTGTGTGCAGTTTGAAAATAGTGATCCCGCAGAGCGGCCGGCACCACGACCTTGTGACCCTTCACCACCACGCCGTCATGTAGCACTAGTTCATCACGAACCAGGAAGTAGGGGAGGGCACCAGCCGGCAGGGAAGAGCGTCGGTCAGGCCAACCACGGCGGATAACGTCCGCAAGTTCTTGCAGGGCAGGATCATCAGCAGTGTGTTTGACCAGGGACTGCATCTGCTGGGATGGAACAATGTTAACATTCAGTACCATCAGGTCAGAGGATTCGTACGGGTGGCGGGCAACTGAAGGGAGCGGCGCACGGGACAATGTGTCGGCCACAAACATATCTTTGCCCTTGCGGTACACAATCCGGAACGTGAAACGCTGGAGCTGCAGCATCATCCGCTGCAACCGGGAAGAGGCAACATGGATAGGCTTATTCAGAATAGTGACCAGTGGCTGGTGGTCAGTCTCAATGGTGAAGGTGTTGCCCAGAATGTAATCCCTAAACTTGGAGCAGGCGAACACCACGGCAAGTAGCTCCTTCTCGATCTGTGCATAACGTTGCTCGGCAGGGGTCATGGTGCGAGAAGCGTAGGAGACAGGTAGCTGCAGGCCGTCATAAAGCTGCAGACATGCGGCACCGAGACCGAACTTAGAGGCATCACAAGTGAGGACAATTGGTCTGTGCAGATCGAAGAACTTGAGAGTCGGTGTGTGTGTGAGCTTGGACTTCAGAGCCACGAACGCCAACTGGTGATGCGGGAGCCAGATCCATGTGGAGTCCTTTTTGATCAGCTCCCTCAGGGGAGCACTCAGTTCGCTGAGGTCAGGTACGAACTTCCCCAGGTAATTGACCAGGCCCAGGAAGCGCTGCAGGCCGGGAACGTCAGTAGGAGCGGGCATCTCGGTGACTGCTGATGTTTTCTGGGGGTCAGGCTTTAAACCCCCTGCCGTGAAAACGTGACCAACGTAAGTGACTTCCGGGACCCGGAACCGACACTTCTTGGGGTTGAGCTTGAGATTGATTTTACGAGCCCTGTCCAGGACTTTGCGGAGGTGCAGGTCGTGCTCAGCGACGTCCCTCCCGTACACCAGGATGTCATCCACGATGATAGCGCACGGCAACCCAGCGAACAGCTGTTCCATGGTGCGCTGGAAAACCTCACTAGCCGAGTTGATCCCAAACGGCATACGGAGGAAACGGAACCTGCCGAAAGGTGTGATGAAGGTGGTCAGGAATGAGGAACGTTCATCTAAAGGGATCTGCCAGAATGAGCTTTTGGCGTCTAAAACAGAGAAGACAGTGGCAGGACCGACCTGTGCAGCGACGTCCTCCACCGTCCGCATGGGGTAGTGCGGGCGCTTGATGGCCAGGTTCAGGTCCTTTGGATTAATGCAGATCCGGATCTCGCTCTTATCCTTCTTGGCAGCGACAACCATGTTTGAGACCCACCTGGTGGGAGCGCTCATCTCCTTGAGGATGCCCATGGTCACCATATCACGCAGAGTAGATTCCACGCGGCCCTTCATAGCGAAGGAGACGCGGTGGGCCGGTCGAACCACCGGGTCGACACTCGGGTCGACAACGATTTTATAGTCACAGGGCAATTTGCCCAAAATGTCATCAAAACGGTCGGGGTATTCGCCCAGGGGGTCCATGGGGGCCTGCACCAGGTGAATTCCGCGGTGGAAAGAAACCAAACCAAGGTCCTGGCACGCACAGGCGCCCAGCAGGGTGACGTCAGAATCCAGCAGGTGGAAGGTGAGGGGCCGAGAGGTCTCAAGGACTGTGCAGATAAGCGTGGCCTTCCCCACTGGAACTAGAACTCCTCCCCCATAGACATGAAGTCGGGTGTCATCGGGAGTAACTATCTCCCCAGATCTTATCCGCTTGAAAAGGCTGATAGACATAACATTTGAAAATGCACCAGTATCGACCTTGGCAGAGAATGAATGACCATTAACAGTAACATGCACAGAGGGATCTGTTATCGTAGCAGGTGCACCCAAAAGCAAAAACACTGTTGAATCACCATGGGAGGAGCTCCTATCAAAGTCCGACTGGTACTGATAACCAAGCGCGCTATCAGGGTCTGCAAGGTTATTTAAATTCCTCCTTGGAGCAGGGAGCGGCTTATCACGGGACCGACAAGCCGCCGAAAAGTGGTTCAGTTTGCCACAGGAATTACAAGTCTTACCCTGCGCGGGGCAAACGTTGAATTGGTGGAAAGAAAAATTACAATTGGGGCAACGGCGTGGGGTGACCTTAGCGGGCATTGCGGCGGGGTTTCGTCGTGGCGGACCAGCGTTCCGCCGGCGGCGGTTGAGACACGGAGCTAACAGCAGAGGCCATACGAGCGGAATACATAGCCTCCCTTAGTGTCAAATCAGGTTTCATAAGGAGCTCGTCACGCAGCTTAGCGATCAGGAGACCATTGACGAGGACATCCCTGATCAATTCGTCCGTGGAGATTGTTTCAAGGCGACAGCGCCGAGCCATATGACGCAAAGAGGCAATAAAAGCGTCAATATGCTCGCCGGGATTCTGCCGCCTCTGGAAGAATTTAAAGCGTTCAATAATGTTATTGGTAGGGATATCACAGAGGGCAGTGAATTTATCAATGAGACATACCGGGTCCCGACGGTCTTCTCCGGGGGCGAAGTCGAATGAAGCATAGTGATCCATGGCCTCCGGGCCGGCGAGGTTGAGCAGCAGGTGAGCCTGCACGGCAGGGGTGGCATTAGGATGAGCGATGGCTGTGTAATGTTCAAAGTCGCGCTGGAACACAGTCCAGCGGTGGACAATGTCCGTGTCAAAGACCAATATCTCGGGTCGACGACAGGAATTGGACATAATGAAAACGGGGGGAAGACGTGAACAACTGGGAGAAAGCAAAGAGTAAAAAGAAGAAAAAAAAAACCGATAAACAGGAGACGCGGGTCTACCACTTCGACACCATGTAAAATGACTTGGTTCCTACACAGAGTCTTTTACTGATGGTTTATTAAATCACTAACACACACCTTGCAATAGCTGTCCGTGGTCATCACTGGAGCTAGAGAGAGGGCTGGAGGTGGGAACCTTACAATTATAGGAGAGACAATGGGGAGTGGTTAGTAGTGGTGAGGTCACTAAGTTAAAGGAACATGCACTGATCTACATATCCCAATTTGTAAAAGATTTATCTATCATAGAAGGTTTAAACGAAGGGTTATTCATTATAGGTGGGAAAAGTGATAGATTTCTTAATTTTAAAGGTAATTTTATTTGTTTCCAAATTCTAATTGTACTATGAATAATTGAATTTTTACTGTATATTGTATTCTTCATTTTTGTTGGTGAGAGAAGGATCGCTCTTATGTTAAAAGGGGAACAATCCTCTCTCTCCATTGCTATCCAATCCACCTGCTGGGCCGAATTGTCCAACAGGTGAATCATATTTTTGACATTTGTGGCCCAGTAATAAAATAAAAAATTAGGGAGCGATAATCCGCCAGATTCTTTAGGTTTACACAAATGTTTTCTTTGGATTCTGTGGGATTTATAGTCCCATATAAAGTTTGTAATGTCAGCATCCAATTAAAAAAAAATGTTGGTAAATATATCGGTATTGACTGGAATAGATATAAAATTTGTGGTAAAAAGATCATTTTTATAGCATTTATTCGGCCTATAAGAGACATCAGAAGAGTTTTCCAGAATTTAATCAGTATGTTTAATTTATTGAGTAAGGGCATATAGTTTGCATTAAATAAAGATTTATATTTTCTAGTAATTTCAATTCCCAAATATTTAAATTTTTCTGAAGCGATTTTAAAAGGGAATTTTAACAGGTGTGTTGGGTCTTGAGGTTTAATCGTCATAATTTCACTTTTATTCCAATTTATTCTATATCCTGAAAAGGATCCAAATTCCTCTATTAAATTTAATATATTTGGTATACTGATTTGTGATTTTGTGATATAAAGTAGTACATCATCTGCGTATAATGATATCTTATTATTTGAGTATTTTGTATTATACCCATGGATATTCGGATGTATTCTAATACTTTCCGCTAACGGTTCCATTACAAGGGCAAATAGCAGAGGTGATAATGAACATCCCTGTCTATTTCCCCTTGATAATTGAAATTTCGGCGACAAAATATTATTAGTTAATATTCTGGCTGTAGGCCTATTATATAATAATTTTACCCAAGCGATAAAATACTCTCCCATTTGAAATGGGCTGATGTGGAGGCTTTGGGGAAGGTGCAGACATGGTTAACCAGAATGGTTTGAAAACAAGGACTGCAGATGCTGGTTTACAAAAAAGGACACAAAGTACCGGAGTAACTCACGGGACAGGCAGAATCTCTGGAGAGAAGGAATGGGTGACTGAAAAAATGACCCTGAAGCGTTACCCATTCCGTCCAGCATTTTGTGTTTACCTAAACAGCGCCTATCTATCCACGTGGTGGTGTGCCAGCAGGCTGGATGAGCAGGTGAAACTCTTGCCACACTCAGCGCACACAAAGGGTCTCTCTCCGATGTGTAACCGCTGGTGCTTCTGCAGCCCCCGTGCTCTCTTGTCACAGTGGGAGCAGCTGCTCGCCGACGTGGATCCGCCAGTGCGGCCGCAACCCCCTCGAGCTGTCAAACTCCTCACCGCAGTACGGGCAGTCATAGGGCTGGCCACTGGTGTGCACGCGCTGGTGAGACAGGGCATGGGAGGCCATGGCAAAGCGCTCTCCACACACCGGGCTGGGGACGGGACGGTCGCCGGCGTGCACCCACTGGTGGTACAGCAGCTTCATAGAGATGGTGAAGCCCTTGCCGCGTTCGGCGCAGGAGTAAGGCTGCTCGCCGGTGTGGGTGCGCTGGTGCTTCAGCAGTTTGCCGGACTTGGTGAAGCCCTTGCCGCATTGGGCGCAGATGGAAAGCCGCTTGCCGGTGTGGGAGCGCTGGTGGGACAGCAGGCTGCTGGACCTGATGAAGCCCTTGCCGCAGTTGCTGCAGGTGTAGGGGCGCTCGCCAGTGTGGGTGCGCTGGTGGGTCATCAGGTTGCTGGACTGGGTGAAGCCCTTGCCACACTTGGCGCAGGTATAGGGGTGCTCGCCGGTGTGGGTGCGCTGGTGGCACAGCAGGTGAGTGGACTGGGTGAAGCCCTTGCCGCATTGGGTGCAGGTGTAGGGGCGCTCGCCAGTGTGGGTGTGCTGGTGCACCAGCAGGTGACCGGAGTGGCTGAAGCACTTGCCGCAGGTGTAGGGGTGCTCCCCGGTGTGGGTGCGCTGGTGGGACAGCAGGTGACCAGAGTGGGTGAAACTCTTGCCGCACTACGAGCAGTTGAAGGGGCGTTCTCCCGTGTGAACCCGCCGGTGGATCTCCAGCTGGCTCGGGCTCTGCCAGGCCTTGCCACACCCGTCGCACTCACAACGCTTCTCCTTGTTGTACCCCGTCATGTGGTCCTCTGTCGAAGCTCAGCCCCTCGAAGGTCAGCCCGCACACCGAGCAGATGGAGGGGGGGGGCTCACCGGAACCCTGGTCGCCCTCAATGGCCGCGCACGTCCCCATCTCTCCGTCCACAGCAACGGCTCCTAAACCCTGCAGGAGAGGAAAACAGAGGGTCAACAAGCTGGCAAACAGGACATTACTAGCACATATTTGGTGCTTTTATGGCGGAGGAAACCGTTATATAATACTGCACGGCACAGTGGCGCAGCGGTACAGTTGCTGCCTCAGCGCCAGAGACCCTGGCTCGATCCTGACTACGGGTGCTGTCTGTGCGGAGTTTGTACGTTCTCCCCTTGACCTGCGTGGGTTTTTACTCCGGGTGCTCCGGTTTCCTCCAATATTTCAAAGACGTTTAGGTTGTAGATTAATCGGCCTCCGCAAAATTGGTAAATTGTCCCTAATAATATTTATAATAATAATACATTTTATTTGTGGGCGCCTATACAAAAGTCTCAAGGACACCTTACAGAATATAACAGAGAAACATAAATCGAAGTAAAATAAGTTATAAAGACATCACCAATACACAATTTAAAGACAGAATTCGATTCAAGGACATTAAAAAAAAATCAGAAACACAATGTGAAGAGAGAGCAGCGGCAGCTAAACCGCGCCAGCGTCCACTCTCCCTTCCGACCGCCATCTTGGACACAGACTAACATAGACACTATACACAAAAATCATCCCCCCACAATGGTTACCACTGTGGGGGAAGGCACAATGTCCAGTCCCCGACCCCAGTTCACCCAAAGTCCGGCCTGTTGAGGTCTCCGCTATTGTCTCTACGGCGGCCCGATGTTCCTGGCCGTTCTCGCCGGGTGCTGTTGCCCCGGCGTCGGGAGAGTCCTCTCAGCGGCTGGGCCACCTGGAACGGCCGATTCCCTACCTGCGTAAGATAGTGCTAGTGTACGGGGTGATCGCTGGTCAGCGCGAACTCCACGGGCCAAAAGAACTATTTCCACGCTGCATCTCTAAACTACATTAATCCAAAGGTTCTCAACCCAAAACATCACTCATTCATTTTCTCCACAGATGCTGCATGACCCGCTGAATTACTCCAGCACTTTCTCTCCATCTGGCTCTCTCTCTCACTCTGTGTCTCATTCTGCCTCTCTGTCTCTGTCTCTCTCTCTTTCTCTCTCTCTGTCTCTCTGTCTCTCTCTCTCTCTCCCTCCCTCTCTTCCTCCCCCCCTCTCTCTCTAACTCTGTCTCTCTCTCTGACTCTCTCTGCCTCTGTGTTTCTCTCTCTCTGTCTCGATCTTTCTCACTCTCTCTGTCCCTCTGTGTGTGTGTCTCTCTCTCTCACTGTCTCTCTCTCTCTCTCTCTCTCTCTCTCTCTCTCTCTCTGTGTCTCTTTCCCTCACTCTGTCCCTTTCTCTCCCCGTCTCTCTCTCTGTTTCCCTCTCTCTCTGTCTCTCTCTGCCTCTCTCTCACTCTCTGACTCTTTCTCTCCCTGTCTCTCTCTCTGTTTCTCAATATCTCTCTGTCTCGCACTCTCCGTCTCTCTCTATCTCTCGGTCTCTGTCTCCCAGGGGCCACAGTCTTAGAATAAAGGGGAGGTCATTTAAGACTGAGGTGAGAAACAACCTTTTCACCCAGAGAGTTGTGAATTTATGGAATTCCCAGCCACAGATGGCAGTGGAGGCCAAGTCACTGGATGGATTTAACAGAGTTAGATAAAGCTCTAGGGGATGGTGGAATCAAGGGATATGGGGAGAAGGCAGACACGGGTTATTGATAGGGGACGATCAGCCATGATTACAATGAATGGCGGTGCTGGCTCGAAGGGTTGAATGGCCTCCTGCAGTACCCATTTTCTATTTTTCTATCTATTTTCCCTGTCTCTCTCCCGGTCTGTCGCCCCCTCTCTGTTTCTCTATCTGTCTCTGTATCTGTCCCCCTCTGCCTCTCTGTCTCTCTCTGTGTCTCATTCTCTCTATCTCTCTCTGTCTCTCACTTCCTCTCACTCTCTCTCTCTGTTTCTCTCTATCTCTCTCTCTGCCCCCTCTCTCTCTCTCCCTCTTTCTCTCCGTTTCTCTCTCTCTCCTCTTCTCTCTCTCCCTCTGTCTCTCTCATTCTCTCACTCTCTCTCTCTCTCTCCCTCTGTCTCCCTCTCTGTCTCTGTCCGTCTCTCTCTCTCTCTCACACTCACTGTCTCTCCCTCTCTGCCTCTCCCTCTGGCCCCCTCTGCCTCTCTGCCTCTCTCTGTGTCTCTCTCTCTGTGTCTCTCTATCTCTGTGTGCCTCTGACTCACTGTCTCTCTCTCTTTCTCTTTCACTCTCTCTGTTTCTGTCTCTCTCTCTCTATCTCTCTCTGTCTCCCTCTCTCTCTCGCTGTTTGTCCATCTCTCTCTCTATCTCTCACTCTGTCTCTCTCTCCCTCTCTCTCCCTCTCACTTGATCTGTCTCCCTCTCTCTCTCTCTCTGTCTGTCTCTCTATCTCTCTCTCTCTGTCTCTCTCTCCCTCTGTCTCCCCATCTCCCTGTCTGTCTCTGTCACTCTCTCTCTGTCTCTCTCTCTCTCTCTCTTTCTCTCCCTCTCCATCTCGCTCGCTCCGTCTCTCTGTCTCGGTCTCTCCCTCTCTTTCATCCTCTGCCTCTCTCTCTCTGCCTCTGTCTGTCTCTCTTTCTGTATGTCTCCCTCTCTGTCTGTATCTCTCTGACTCTCTCACTGTCTCTCTCTCTCTGTCTCTCTCTCTCTCACTCTCTCCCTCACCGTCTCTCTCTCTCTCACTGTCTCTCTCTGTCACTCACTCTCTGTCACTCACTCTCTGTCACTGTCTCTCTCTGTCTCTCACCCTCTCGCTGTCTCTCTCCCTCTCACCCCCTCTGTCTCTCTCTCTCCCTCTGCCTGTCTCTCTCTCTGTCCCTCTCTCTTTCTATCTCTCCCTCTTTCTCTGTTATCACCCTGTCTCTCTCTGTCTCCCCCTCTCTCTCTGTCTTTGTCACTCTCCCTCTCTGTCCCTCTCTCTCTCGCTCTCCGTCTTTCTCTATCTCTCTCTCTCCCTCTCTGTATCCCTCTGCCTGTCTCTCTCTGTCTCTCTCTCTATCTATCTCTGTCTCTCTCTCTCTCTCTCTCTCTCTCTCTCTCTCTCTCTCTCTCTCTCTCTCTCTCTCTCTCTCTCTCTCTCTCTCTCTCTCTCTCTGTTTCTCACTCTCTGTCTCTCTGTCTCCCTCTCGCGGTCTGTGTCCATCTCTCACTCTCTCTCTCTCTGTCTCTCTCTCTCTCCTTGTCTCTCTGTCTGACTCCGACTCTCTCTCGGCCTCTCTCTGTCCCTCTCTGTCCCTGTTTCCCTCTCTCCCCTCACTGTCTCTCTCTTTCTCTCTCTTTCTCTCACTGTCTCTCTGTTTCTCTCTATCTCTCTCTGTCCCTCTGTCTCTCTCTGTCCCTCTGACTGTCTCTTTCTCAGTCTCACTCTCTCATTCTCTCTCTCCCTGTCTCTCGCTCTGTCTCCCCTCCCTCTCGGTCTCTCTCTCCATCTCTCTGTCACTGTCTCTCTCTCTATATATATGTCTCTCATTCTCTCTCTGTTACTCCCCTCTCTCTTACTTTCTCTCTCTCTATCTATCTATCTATCTATCTCTATCTCTCTGTCTCCAATTCTCTCTCGGTTACTCCCCCACTCTCTCTCTCTCTCTCTCTCTCTCTCTCTCTCTCTCTCTCTCTCTCTCTCTCTCAGGAGAAAACACTGATTGGCTCTAGCCCGAGTGGGAGGAGAGTTAGAAGTGAGTCAGAGGGGGAAAACAGTTGAAAACTGAGGAATTTGGTTTATAAATTGGTAAATTAGGCAATTTATCAGTCAATATAAGCAAGACGGCTCTAAGGGAGCGGCAGCGAGGGAGCGGCCTTGTGAGGGAGAACGCTGGAGAGGGAGAGACGAAAGAAGGAGATGTCAGGCAAGCTGATTCAGTGCGATGTTTGCAGTATGTGGGAGGTCAAGGACACTGCTGGTGCCTCTGGCAGCTACAAATGTGAGAAGTGCATCCAGGTACAGCTCCTGAAGGACCGTGTTGGGGAACTGGAGAAGCAAGTGGATGACCTCAGGTTCGTCCGAGAAACGGAGTCATTCCTCGACAAGTCCTACAGTAACATTGTTACACCTAAGGTACTGGAAGAGAGAAAGTGGGTGACGGTGCGAAAGGGTGGGAAACATGTAATGCAAACGTCCCCGGGTGTTATACCTCTTGTGAACAGGTCTACCCACTTAGAAGCTGTCGGGACAGAAGACGTTATTACACTGAGCGGCAGATTGGCTTGCGAAGCAAGAAGGGCTGTTGAGCCAAAACCAATGAGGCCAACGTCAGGCAACGCCATTGTAGTTGGAGACTTCATTGTCAGAGGTACGGACAGGGGTTTCTGCGGCAAACAGACGGGATTCGAGGATGGTGTGCTGCCTTCCTGGTGCCAGGATCCAGGATGTCACGGACAGAGTGCAGAAAATCCTCAAGGGCGTAGGTGAACAGCCAGAAGTGGTAGTGCATGTCGGCACAAATGATGTCGGAAAGAAGGGGATAAATATTCTGCAGCGTGACTTTAGAGAGCTCGGAAAAATGCTGAAAAGCACGACCTCCAGGGTTGTTATCTCCGGTTTGCTTCCAGTTCCTCGTGCTGGCGAGAGCAGGAAAGGGAAGATATGGGACCTGAATGTGTGGCTGAGGAACTGGTGCAGGGGGCAGGGATTTAGATTCTTAGATCACTGGGATCTGTTTTGGAGTAAGGGGGAACTGTACAAAAGGGACGGATTGCATCTTAACAGGTGGGGGACCAGCATTCTAGCTGGCAGGTTTGCCACTGCTACACGGGTGGGTTTTAAACTTAATAAGGGGGGTGGGGTGTCAAATGGGATAGTCGAGGATGGAGTTAAAGGGAAAGGGTTTCTTAAATGTGTGAGCAGAGGGAGGTGTAAAATGGGGGTAGAAGCAATAGGTAGCAAGGTGAAAAGTAAAAGTGGCAGGCATACAAATTAGCCAGAAAAGCAGCCTACCAGAGGACTGGGAGAAATTCAGAGTCCAGCAGGGGAGGACAAATGGCTTAATTAGGAAAGGGAAAATAGATTATGAAAGAAAACTGGCAGGGAACATAAAAACTGACTGCAAAGGTTTTTATAGATATGTGAAGAGAGAAAGATTAGTTAAAACAAATGTAGGTCCCTTGCAGTCAGAAACAGGTCAATTGATCATGGGGAACAAGGACATGGCAGACCAATTGAATAACTACTTTGGTTCTGTCTTCACTAAGGAAGACATGAATCATCTGCCGGAAATAGCAGGGGACCGGGGGTCAAATGAGATGTAGGAACTGAGTGAAATCCAGGTTAGCCGGGAAGTGGTGTTAGGTAAATTGAATGGTTTAAAGGACGATCAATCCCCAGAGCGAGATAGGCTGCATCCCAGAGTACTTAAGGAAGTTGCCCCAGAAATAGTGGATGCATTAGTGATAATTTTTCAAAACTCTTTAGATTCTGGAGTAGTTTCTGAGGATTGGAGGGTAGATAATGTAACCCCACTTTTTAAAAAGGGAGGGAGAGAGAAAATGGGGAATTACAGACCAGTTAGTCTAACATCGGTAGTGGGGAAACTGGTAGAGTCAGTTATTAAAGATGGGAGAGCAGCACATTTGGAAAATGGTGAAATAATTGGACAAAGTCAGCATGGATTTATGAAAGGTAAATCATGTCTGACGAATCTTATAGAATTTTTCGAGGATATAACTAGTAGAGTGGATAAGGGAGAACCACTGGATGTGTTATATCTGGACTTTCAGAAGGCTTTCGACAAGGTCCCACATAAGAGATCAGTATACAAACTTAAAGCACACGGTATTGGGGGTTCAGTATTGATGTGGATAGAGAGCAGGCTGGTAGACAGGAAGCAAAGAGTAGTAGTAAACGGGTTATTTTCAGAATGGCATGCAGTGATTAGTGGGGTACCGCGAGGCTCAGTGCTGGGACCCCAGCTATTTACAATATATATTAATGATTTTGACGAGGGAATTGAATGCAACATCTCCAAGTTTGCGGATGACACGAAGCTGGGGGGCAGTGTTAGCTGTGAGGAGGATGCTAGGAGGCTGCAAGGTGACGGATAGGCTGGGTGAGTGGGCAAATGCATGGCAGGTGCAGTATAATGTTGATAAATGTGAGGTTATCCACTTTGGTGGCAAAAACAGGAAAGTAGACTATTATCTGAATGGTGGCCGATTAGGAAAAGGGGAGATGCAACAAGACCTGGGTGTCATGGTACACCAGTCACTGAAAGTAGGCATGCAGGTGCAGCAGGCAGTGAAGAAAGCGAATGGCATGTTAGCATTCATAGCAAAAGGATTTGAGTATAGGAGCAGGGAGGTTCTACTGCAGTTGTACAGAGTCTTGGTGAGACCACACCTGGACTATTGCGTACAATTTTGGTCTCCTAATCTGAGGAAAGACATTCTTGCCATAGAGGGAGTACAGAGAAGGTTCACCAGACTGATTCCTGGGATGTCAAGACTTTCATTATGAAGAAAGACTGGATAGACTTGGCTTGTACTCGCTAGAATTTAGAAGATTGACGGGGATCTTACAGAAACTTACACAATTCTTAAGGGGTTGGACAGGCTAGATGCAGGAAGATTGTTCCCGATGTTGGGGAAGTCCAGAACAAGTAAAAATGAACTTCGGTTAAAGTTTTCTCGGGTAACGGTTTGTGAGTAAACTTCCAGTTTAAGTATAAGGGGGAAATCGTTTAGGACCGAGATGAGAAAAACATTTTTCACACAGAGAGTTGTGAATCTGTGGAATTCTCTGCCACAGTAGGTCGTTGAGGCCAGTTCATTGGCTATATTTAAGAGGGAGTTAGATGTGGCCCTTGTGGCTAAAGGTATCAGGGGGTATGGAGAGAAGGCAGGTACAGGATAACGAGTTGGATGATCAGCCATGATCATATTGTATGGCGGTGCAGGCTCGAAGGGCCGAATGGCCTACTCCTGCTCCTATTTTCTATGTTTCTATCTGTCCCTCTCTCTGTCCCTCTCTCTCTGTATCTCTCTCTTTCTGTCTCTCCCTCTGTCCCACTCTCTCGGTCTCTGTATCTCTCTGTCTGCCTCGCTCTCTCCGTCTGTGTCTGTCTCTCTCCCTGTCTCCCTCTCTCTGTCTCTATCTCATTCTCTGTCTGTGTCTCTCCCTCTGTGCCTCTCGCTCTGTCTCTCTCTCTCTCTATCTATCTCTCTCTGTCTCTTTCTCTCACTCTCTCTCTCTATCTCTCTCTCTCTCTCTGTCTCTCACTCTGTCTCTCACTGTCTCTCTCAGTCTCTCTCTCTGTCTCTCCCTCTCTATCTCTCTCTGTCTCATTCTTCCTCTCTGTCTGTCGCTGTCTCTTGCTCTCTCTCTGTCTGTGTCTCTTTTTCTCAGTCTCTCTCTCCCTCTCTGTCTATCTCTCTCTCAGTCTCTCTCTCTCTTTGTCTTTCTCTCTGTTTCTCCCTCTCCGATCTTTCTCTCTCTCGCTCTCTCTGTATCTCTCTCTGCCTGTCTTTCTCTCTCTGTCTCTCGCTCTATCTATCGCTTTCACTCTTTCTCTCTCTCTCCCTCTCTCCCTCTCTCTCTCCCTCTTTCTCTCACTCTCTGTCTCTCTCTCTTTGTCTCTCTCTCCTGCCTCTCTCCCTCCCTCTCTGTCTCTGTATCCCCCTCTGTCTGTCTCTCTCTCTGTCTCTCTCTTGCCGTCTGTCTGTCTCTCCCTCTCTCCCCACTATCGCTTTCTGTCTGTCTCTGTCTCTCTCCCTTTGTGCCTGTCTCTCTCCCTATCTGTCTCCCTCTCTCACTGTCTCTCTCAGACTCTCTCTCCCTCTCGATCTCTATGTCTCTTTCTGCCTCTCTATGTCTCTGTCTCTCACTCATCGCTCTGTCTCTCTCTGTCTCTTTCTCACTGTCTCTTCTCTCGCCCCCTGTCTCTCTCTGTCCCTCTCTCAGTCTCTCTCTCTCTCTCTGGTTAAACATCTGTCCCTCTCTCTGTCCATCTTTCTCTGTCTCTCACTCGTTCTGTCTCTCCCTCTGCCCCCCTCTCTCTGTCTCTGTATCTCTCTGTCTGTCTCTCTCTCTCTCTGCCTCTCTCTCTCCGTCTGTGTCTGTCCGTCTCCCTTTCTCTCTCCCGCTCCCCTCTGTCTCTCTCTCTCTCTCCTTCTGTGCCTCTCTCTCCCTGTCTCCCTCTCTCTCTAGCTCACTCTCTGTCTGTCTCTCGCTCTGTCTCTCGCTCTGTCTCTCTTTCTCTCTCTCTCTCTGTCTCTCGCTCTGTCTCTCTCCCTCTATCTCTATCTCTCTTATTCTGCCTCTGTCTGTTGCTGTCTCTTGTTCTCTCTCTGTCTGTCTCTTGTTCTCAGTCGCTCTCTCTCTCTCCCTCTGTCCATCTCTCACTCTCTCTCTCTCTTTGTCTTTCTCTCTCTCTCCCTCTCGATCATTCTCTCTCTCGCTCTCTCTCTGTCTCTGTATCTCTCTCTGTCTGTCTTTCTCTCTGTCTCTCTCTCTGTCTCCGTCTCTCACTCTCTCTCTGTCTCTCTCCTCTCTCTCTGTCGCCCTCTCTGTCTCTCTCTCTCTCTCTGCCCCTGTCCGTCTCTCTCTATATATATCTCTCTCTCTCTCACTGTCTCTCTCTGTCTTTCTCCGTTTCTCTCTATCTCTCTCGGTGCTGGCTCGAAGGGCCGAATGGCCTACTCCTGTACCTATTGTCTATCAGTCTCTCTCTGTCTCTCTCCCTCTCTGTCTGTCTCACTGTCTGTCTCTCTCTGTCTTTCTCTCACTGTCTATGTGTCTCTTGCTCTCCTTCTCCATCCCTCTCTCTGTCTCTGTCTCCCCCTCTCTCTTTATCTCTCTTCACAGTCTCTCTCTCTGCCCCCCTCTCTGCTTCTGTCACTGTCTGTCACTCTGTCTCTCTGTCTCTCTGTCTGTTTCTCTGTCTGTCTCTCTGTCTGTCTCTCTCTCACTGTCTCTGACTGTCTCTGTCTATGTGTCTCTTGCTCTCCCTCTCCCTGTCTCTCTCTCTCTGTCTCTGTCTCCCACTCTCTCTCTCTGTCCCTCTCTCTCTGTCCCCCTCTTTGCCTCTGTCTCTCTCCATCTCGGTCTCACTCACTCTGTGTCACTCTCTGTGTCACTCCCTCTGTTCTCTCTCTCACTCTCCCTCTGTCTCTCCCTATGTCTCTCCCTGTCTCTCTCTCCATCTCTCTCTCCGTCTCTCTGTCCGCCTCTCTCTCTTTCTCTGTCTCTCACTTCCTCTCACTGCCTCTCTCTGTTTCTCACTCTCTCTCTCTCTCTGTCACTCGCTCTGTCTCTCGCTCTGTCTCTCTGTCTCTCTATCTGCTCTCTCTGTATGTCTGTCTCTCTCTATGTTTCTCTCACAGTCTCTTCCTCTCTGGTCCCCTCTATGTGTGTCTCTCTCTCTCACTCTCTCTCTTTCTCTTTCACTCTCACTGTCTCTCTGTCTCTATATCTCTCTGTCTCTCCCTGTCTCGCTCTGTCCGTCTCTCTGTCCCTCTCACCATGTCTGTGTCCGTCTCTCACTCTCTCTCAGTCTCTCTCTCTCTCTGTCGCTGTCTCCCTCTCTCTGTCTGTCTGTCTCTCCCTCTGTCTCCTCCTCTCTCTCTCTCTGTCACTCTCTCTCTCTGTCTCTCTCTCTCCCTCTCGCTCTCTGCCTCTCTCGCTCCGTCTTTGCCTCTGTCTCTCTCGTTCCGTCTCTGCCTCTCTGGGTCTCCCCCTCTCTGTCATCCTCTGCCTCTTTCTGGACTTTCAGGCTTTCGACAAGGTCCCACATAAGAGAGTAGTATACAAACTTAAAGCACACGGTATTGGGGGTTCCGTATTGATGTGGATAGAGAACTGGCTGGCAAACAGGAAGTGTATCTCTTTCTCTCTCTCTCTACCCATCTGTCTCTCTCTATCTCCCTCTGTGCCTGTCTCTCACCCTGTCTCCCTCTCTCTCTCTGTCTGTCTCTCACTGTCTGTCTCTCTCTCTGACTCTCTCTCTCTCTCCACTGTCTCTCTCTGTCCCCCTCTCTGCCTCTGTCTGCCTCTGTCTGTCTCTCTCTGTCTCACTCTCTCTGTCTATATTTCTCTCTGTCTATCTCTATCTCTCTCTGTCTCTCACACTCTCTGTCTCTCACTCTCTCTTTGTCACGCTCTCTCTCTGTCACTCTCTCTGTTTCACTCTCCCTCTGACTCTCTGTCTCTCCATCTCTCTCTCCATCTCACTGTCTTCCTCTCTCTGTCTCTCTATCCACCTCTCTCTCTCTATCTATCTATCTCTGTCTCTCACACTGTCTTTCTCTTAGTCTCTCTCTGACTGTCTTTCAGTCTCTCTCTCTTCTTTCTCTCTTCCTCTCTATCTCTCTCTGCTGTACCTCTCTCTACCTCTGTCTCTCTCTCTCCCCCCTCTGTCCCAATCCCTCTGTCTCTCCATCTCTCTCTCTCTCTCTCTCTCTCTCTGACTCACTCTCTCTCTCTGACTCACCCTCTCCCTCATTGTCTCTCTCTGTATCTCTCCCTATGTCTCCATCACTCTCTGTCACTCTCTCTCCGTCCTCTCCCTCTGCCTCTCTCTGTCTGTCTCCCTCTCTCAGTCTCCCTTTCTCTCTCCCTCTATCTCTCCCTCTTTCTGTCTCTCCCTCTGCCTCTCTCTGTCTCTCATTCTCTCTCTCTGTCTCTCCTTCTCTGTCTATCTCATTCTCTCACTCTCTCTCGGTCTCTCCGTCTCTCTGTCTCTCTCTTTATCTTTCTCTCTGTCTCTCTCTGACTCGATCTTTCTCTCTCTCGGTTTCTCTCTCTCTCTGTCTCTCTCTCGGTCTCTCTCTCTCTCTCTCTCTGTCTCTCTTTCTCTCTCCCTGTCTCTCTCTCTCTGTCTCTCTCTCTGTCTCTCTCTCTTGCTGTCTCTCTCTCTCGCTGTCTCTGTCTGTCTCTCTCTCTGTCCCTCTCTCTCTCTCTGTCTCCGTCTCTCACTCTCTCTCTGTCTCTCCCCATCTCCTCTCTCTCTCTCTCTCTTGCTGTCCGTCTCTCTCTCACTCTCTCCCTGTCTCTCTCTCCCTGTCTCTCTGTCCATCTCTCTCTATCTCTCTCTCTCTCTCTCTCTCTCTCTTCTCTCTCTCTCTCTCTCTCTCTCTCTCTCTCTCTCTCTCTCTCTCTCTCTCTCTCTCTCTCTCAATTTTTCAATTTAAAACTTTATTGGCATGATACAAAAAACATTGTTATATTGCCAAAGTATGAAACATGACATACATATTTAAGATGCATAAGTATAAATACAAGTATACAGTGCATAGATAGATATTTCCCTGTACATAAACTCGCAAGAGGCCTATAGCCTTTTATTGATTGCTACACGTTCTTGCAGCTGTAAGCAGTACAACAGGATAGCTAATTTAGCAATTCAATATTAATTTCTTAGTGTCAGTTAATGTCAATTAGTGTGTGCGTACATATGTGCATATTGGTCATTCACCGTCCCTCAGGTTATGGCATGCTGTTACGTATTGTGCACCAAGATGTGCCGTATTTCCTTCACCAAGGATTATTCTTAGTTTTGATGTATCGTCTAGTTTCTTAAAGTCAGGGGTTGCCTGACTGAGTTTGTCAAAGTATGTTTTCCTTGTTTTTTCATGTTTTTTCAAATGTTTTGCATTTTAGGAGGAAGTGCACCTCTGTTTCAACCTCATCTGTCAAACAGTGGCCACATATTCTGTTTTCTCTTGGTTGCCAGAATCTCTTCTGTCTTCCTTTTTCAACTGCCAAATAGTGGTCACTTAGCCTGTATTTGGTGAGGGTCTGCCTTTGTTTTATGTCTCTAACAGTTGAGAGATAGTCTGCCAATTTATAATCTCTTTTTAGGGCACGGTAGCATTCTAATCTGCTTTGGCTTTTGGTTTCTTTATCCCAATGTTCCAAATATGTTTCTTTACATTGTTTGATAATTTGGTTCACTCTAACTGGTGATTGGGGGTCAATATTGATCTGAGGCTGGTCAGGATTTAACTGGATAGGGTTTAACTGAATGGGGGTAGTTAGTCTCCGTACCAACTGACACAGGGAACTCTTTTCCGGGCTCCCCTCTTGTGTTTTTATGGGCTTTAAACTGGAGGGTATCCGGTGGGCTAGATTTAAGGTGATTACAAAAATTTAGTGCTCTTTCTGGATATTTATTATCAGTGGGTATCTGCCTAATTCTGCCCTACATGCGTTTGTTGGTGTTTTCCTTTGGATGCGGAGGATGTTCCGACAAAATTCCGCATGCAGGGCCTCCGTTGTATGTTTTTCCCATTTACTATAACTATGGTGACTGAGCGGCCCCATACTTCACTACCATAAAGCGCAATAGGCTGGATTACACTGTCAAATATTTTAAGCCAGATTTTAATGGGAATTTGGATGTTGTAGAATCTTCTTTTTATTGCATACAGAGCTCTTCGAGCTTTCTCTTTTAGTGCATTCACTGCCATATTGAAGCTCCCTGATGCTGCAACAGTTAGACCAAGGTAGGTATAGCTCATAGTGTGTTCGATAATAATACCATTGAGAGTAAATTTCTATTTATCTTCCTGACATCTGGGTTTTTTCTGGAAAATCATGATATTGGTTTTCTTTAGATTTACTGCCAGGGCCCAATTTTGGCAGTACTCATCAAGTAGGTCCAACTGTTGCTGCAGTCCCTGTTCTGTGGGGGATGATCTCTCTCTCTCTCTCTCTCTCTCTCTTCTCTCTCTCTCTCTCTCTCTCTCTCTCTCTCTCTCTATCTATCTCTCTGACTATTTCTATGTCTCTGTGTCTCACTCTGTTTAATTTGTTTAATTTGTGTTTATTGTATGTTTTGTTATTATTGGTTCTGTGTATGACTGCAGCCATCACAATTTCGTTCAGACCGAAAGGTCTGAATGACAATAAAGGAAACTTGACTTGACTTGACTCTGTCTCTCACTCCCTGTCTCTCACTGTCTCTCACTCTCTCTCACTCTCTGTCTCTCACATAAACGTAGAAAATAGGTGCAGGAGTAGGCCATTCGGCCCTTCGAGCCTGCACCGCCATTCAATATGAGCATGGCTGATCATCCAACTCAGTATCCTGTACCTGCCTTCTCACCATACCCCCTGATCCCTTTAGCCACAAGGGCCACATCTAACTCCCTCTTACATATAGCCAATGAACTGGCCTCAACTACCTTCTGTGGCAGAGAATTCCAGACATTCACCACTCTCTGTGTGAAAATTATTTTCTCTTCTCGGTACAAAAAGATTTCCCCCTTATCCTTAAACTGTGACCCCTTGTCCTGGACTTCCCCAACATCGGGAACAATCTTCCTGCATCTAGCCTGTCCAACCCCTTAAGAATTTTGTAAGTTTCTATAAGATCCGCCTCAATCTTCTAAATTCTAGCGAGTACAAGCTGAGTCTATCCAGTCTTTCTTCATATGAACGTCCTGACATCCCAGGAATCTGTCTGGTGAACCTTCTCTGTACTCCTCTATGGCAAGAATGTCTTTCCTCAGATTTGGAGACCAAAACTGTACGCAATACTCCAGGTGTGGTCTCACCAAGACCCTGCACAACTGCAGTAGAACCTCCCTGCTCCTATACTCAAATCCTTTTGCTACGAATGCAAACATACCATTCTCTTTCTTCACTGCCTACTGCACCTGCATGCCTACTTTCAATGACTGGTGTACTATCACACCCGGGTCTCGTTGCATCTCTCCTTTTCCTAATCGGCCACCATTCAGGTAATAGTCTACTTTCCTGTTTTTGCCACCGAAGTGGATAACCTCACATTTATCCACATTATACTGCATCTGCCATGCATTTGCCCACTCACCCCCCTATCCAAGTCACCTTGCAGCCACCTAGCATACTCCTGACAGCTAACACTGTCCCCCAGCTTCGTGTCATCTGCAAACTTGGAGATGTTACATTCAATTCCCTCGTCCAAGTCATTAATATATATTGTAAATAGCTGGGGTCCCAGCACTGAGCCTTGCGGAACCCCACTAGTCACAGCCTGCCATTCTGAAAAGGACCCGTTACTCCTACTCTTTGCTTCCTGTTTGCCAGCCAGTTCTCTATCCACATCAATACTGAACCCCCAATACCGTGTGCTTTAAGGTTGTATACTAATCTCTTATGTGGGACCTTATCGAAAGCCTTCTGAAAATCCAGATATAACACATCCACTGGTTCTCCCTTATCCACTCTACTAGTTACATCCTCGAAAAATTCTATATGATTCGTCAGACATGATTTACCTTTCGTAAATTCATGCTGACTTTGTCCAATGATTTCACCACTTTCCAAATGTGCTGCTATGCCATCTTTAATAACTCACTATACCAGGTTTCCCACTACCGATGTTAGACTAACTGGTCTGTAATTGCCCGTTTTCTCTCTCCCTCCCTTTTTAAAAAGTGGGGTTACATTAGCTCCCCTCCAATCCTCAGGAACGACTCCAGAATCTAAAGAGTTTTGAAAAATTATCACTAATGCATCCACTATTTCTGGGGCTACTTCCTTAAGTACTCTGGGATGCAGCCTGTCTGGCCCTGGGGATTTATCGGCCTTTAATCCATTCAATTTGCCGAACACCATTCCTGGCTAACCTGGATTTCACTCAGTTCCTCCATCTCATTTGACACGCGGTCCCCCGCTATTTCCGGCAGATTATTTTGTCTTCCCTTTGTGAAGACAGAACCAAAGTAGTTATTCAATTGGTCTGCCATGTCCTTGTCACCAATGATCAATTCACCTGTTTCTGACTGCAAGGGACCTACATTTGTTTTAACTAATCTCTTTCTCGTCACATATCTATAAAAGCTTTTGCAGTCAGTTATTGTGTTCCCTGCCAGTTTTCTTTCATAATCTATTTTCCCTTTCCTAATTAAGCCCATTGTCCTCCTCTGCTGGACTCTGAATTTCTCCCAGTCCTCTGGTAGGCTGCTTTTTCTGGCTAATTTGTACGCTTCATCTTTTGTTTTGATACTATCCCTGATTTCCCTTGTTATCCACGTATGCACTACCTTCCCTGATTTATTCTTTTGCCAAACTGGGATGAACAATTGTGGTAGTTCATCCATGCGGTCTTTAAATGCCTTCCATTGTATATCCGCCGTCAACCCTTTAAGAATCAATTGCCAGTCTATCTTGGCCAATTCACGTCTCATACCCTCAAAGTTACCTTTCTTTATGTTCAGAACCCTTGTTTCTGAATTAACTATGTCACTCTCCATCCTAATGAAGAACTCAACCATATTATGGTCACTCTTGGCCCAAGGGGCCGTGCACAACAAGACTGCTAACTAACCCTTCCTCATTACTCAATACCCAGTCTAGAATTAGGAGGTTGCAGGGTGACCTAGACAGGTTGAGTGTGTGACAATAGACAATAGGTGCAGGAGTAGGCCATTCGGCCCTTCGAGCCAGCACCACCATTCAATGTGATCATGGCTGATCATCCACAATCAGTACCCCGTTCCTGCCTTTTCCCCATATCCCCTGACTCCGCTATCTTTAAGAGCCCTATCCAGCTCTCTCTTGAAAGCATCCGGAGAACCTGCTTCCACCGCCCTCTGAGGCAGAGAATTCCACACACTCACAACTCTCTGTGAGAAAAAATGTTTGCACGTCTCTGTTCTAAATGGCTTACTCCTTATTCTTAAACTGTGGCCCCTGGTTCTGTACTCCCCAAATATCGAAAACATGTTTCCTGCCTCCAGCATTTCCAAACCCTTAACAATCTTATATGTTTCAATAAGATATCCTCTCATCCTTCTAAACTCCTGAGTGTACAAGCCCAGCTGCTTCATTCTCTCAGCATATGACAGTCCCGCCATCCCGGGAATTAACCTTGTAAATCTACGCTGCACTCCCTCAATAGCAAGAATGTCCTTCCTCAAATTAGGGGACCAAAACTGCACACAATACTCCAGGTGTGGTCTCACTAGGGCTCTGTACAACTGCAGAAGTACCTCTTTGCTCCTATACTCGATTCCTCTTGTTATAAAGGCCAACATGCCATTCGCTTTCTTCACTGCCTGCTGTACCTGCATGCTTACTTCCATAGACTGATGAACCCCCAGATCCAGCTGTACTTCCCTTTTTCCCAACTTGACGCCATTTAGATAGTAATCTGCCTTCCTGTTTTTGCCTTCAAAGTGGATAACATCACAATTATCCACATTAAACGTCATCTGCCATGCATCTGCCCACTCCCCCAACCTGTCCAAGTCTCCCTGTATTCTCATAGCATCCTCCTCACAGATCACACCGCCACCCAAATTTGCTAATGTTACTTTGAATCCCTTCATCCAAATTATTGATGTATATTGTAAATAGCTGCGGTCCCAGCACCGAGCCTTGCGGTACCCCACTAGTCACTGCCTGCCATTGTGAAAGGGACCGGTTAATCCCTACTCTTTGTTTCCTGTCTGCCAACTACTTCTCTATCCATGTCAGCACTCCACCCCCCAATACAATGTGCCCTAATTTTGCCCACTAATCTCCTATGTGGGACCTTATCAAATGCTTTCTGAAAGTCCAGGTACACTACATCCACTGGCTCTCCCTTGTCCATTTTCCTAGTTACATCTTTAAAAAATTCCAGAAGATTAGTCAAGCATGATTTCCCCTTCGTAAATCCATGCTGGCTCATACCGATCCTGTTACTGCTATCCAAATGTGCAGCTATTTCATCTTTTATAATTAACTCCAGCACCTTCCCCACCACCTTTGTCAGGCTAACTGGACTATAATTCCTTGTTTTCTCTCTCCCGCCTTTCTTTAAAAAGTGGGATAACATTAGCTACCCTCCAATCCACAGGAACTGATCCTGAGTCTATAGAACATTGGAAAATTATCACCAATGCCTCCACGATTTCTCGAGCCACTTCCTTAAGTACCCTGGGATGCAGACCTTCAGGCCCTGGGGATTTATCAGCCTTCAGTTCCATCAGTCTACCCAACACCATTTCCTGCCTAATGTGGATTTCCTTCAGTTCCTCCGTCACCCCAGATCCTCTGGCCACTACTATATCAGGAAGATTGTTTGTGTCCTCCTTTGTGAAAACGGATCCAAAGTACCTGTTCAACTCATCTGCCATTTCCTTGTTCCCCATAATAAATTCACCTTTTTCGGTCTTCAAGGGTCCTTCTTTGGTCTTAACTAATTTTTTCCTCTTCACATCCCGAAAGAAGCTTTTACTATCCTGCTTTATATTCTTGGCTAGCTTACCTTCATACCTCATCTTTTCTCCCCGTATTGTCTTTTTGGTTATCTTCTGTTGTTCATTAAACATTACCCAATCTTCTTGCTTCCCGCTCATCTTTGCTACGTTGTATGAATTCATTGGACAAAGTCAGCATGGATTTATGAAAGGTAAATCATGTCTGACGCATCTTATAAAAATTTTCGAGAATGTAACTAGTAGAGTGGATAAGGGAGAACCAGTGGATGTGTTATATCTGGACTTTCAGAAGGCTTTCGACAAGGTCCCACATAAGAGATTAGTATGCAAACTTAAAGCACACGGTATTGGGGGTTCAGTATTGATGTGGATAGAGAACTGGCTGGCAGACAGGAAGCAAAGAGTAGGAGTAAACAGGTCCTTTTCAGAATGGCAGGCAGTGACTAGTGGGGTAACGCAAGGCTCAGTGCTGGGACCCCAGCTATTTACAATATATATTAATGATTTGGATGAGGGAATTGAATGCAACATCTCCAAGTTTGCGGATGACACGAAGCTGGGGGGCAGGGTTAGCTGTGAGGAGGATGCTAGGAGGCTGCAAGGTGACTTGGATAGGTTGGGTGAGTGCGCAAATGCATGGCAGATGCAGTATAATGTGGATAAACGTGAGGTTATCCACTTTGGTGGCAAAAACAGGAAAGTAGACTATTATCTGAATGGTGGCCGATTAGGAAAAGGGGAGATGCAACGAGACCCGGGTGCAGGAAGATTATTCCCGATGTTGGAGAAGTCCAGAACTAGGGGTCACAGTTTAAGGATAAGAGGGAAGTCTTTTAGGACCGAGATGAGAAAATCATTTTTTACACAGAGAGTGGTGAATCTGTGGAATTCTCTGCCACAGAAGGTAGTTGAGGCCAGTTCATTGGCTATATTTTAGAGGGAGTTAGATGTGGCCCTTGTGGCTAAAGGGATCAGGGTGTATGGAGAGAAGGCAGGGATGGGATACTGAGTTGGATGATCAGCCATGATCATATCGAATGGCGGTGCAGGCTCGAAGGGCCGAATGGCCTACTCCTGCACCTATTTTCTATGTCTATGTCAATGACAACTCCGATCTACCCTTCTCCCTCTCTAGATCCCAGTGGTCAATAAATCTAAATACTTGCCCACTGCCCCAGCCCCTCAGCCACACATTCAGATCCCCTATCTCCCCATTCCTGTCCTCACTAGCACGAGGTACTGGAAGCAATCCAGAGATAACCACCTTAGAAGTTCTGCCTTTCAGTCTTCTTCCCAACTCTCTGAACTCATGTTGGAGAACCTCCTTCCTCTTCTTCCCAATGTCGTTTGTGCCGACGTGCACAACTACTGCCGGCTATTCACCTTCTCTCTCAAGGATGTTCTGAATTCGGCAGATGCGTGGCAGTTGCAGTATAATATAAATAAATGTGAGGTTATCCACTTTGGTGGCAAAAACAAGGGGGCAGATTATTATCTCAATGGGGTTAGGCTAAGTAAGAGGGAGGTACAGCGAGACCTGGGTGTCCTTATACACCGGTCACTGAAAGTTGGCATGCAGGTACAGCAGGCAGTGAAGAAAACTAATGGAATGTTGGCTTTCATAACAAGAAGATTTCAGTATAGGACTAGCGAGGTTCTTCTGATTTGAAGGTACACAAAAATGCTGGAGAAACTCAGCGGGTGCAGCAGCATCTATGGAGCGAAGGAAATAGGCAACGTTTCGGCCCGAAACCCTTCTTCAGGTTCAGTCTGAAGAAGGGTTTCGGCCCGAAACGTTGTCTATTTCCTTCGCTCCATAGATGCTGCTGCACCCGCTGAGTTTCTCCAGCATTTTTGTGTACTTCGATTTTCCAGCATCTGCAGTTCCTTCTTAAACTCTACTGATTTGAAGATTGAAAAGACCTGGCTTGTATTCACTGGAGTTTAGAAGGATGAGGCGGGTTCTCTGGATGCTTTCAAGAGAGAGCTAGATAGGGCTCTTAAAAATAGCGTAGTCAGGGGATATAGGGAGAAGGCAGGAACGGGGTAGTGATTGGGGATGATCAGCCATGATCACATTGAATGGCGGTGCTGGCTCGAAGGGACGAATGGCCTACTCCTGCACATATTGTCTATTGTCTTCGGTGATCCAACATTGGTTTTAACTAATTTTTTCCTCTTCACATACCTAAAGAAGCTTTTACTGTCCTGCTTTATTGTCTTGGCTAGCTTACCATCGTACCTCATCTTTTCTCCCTGTATTGTCTTTTTAGTTATCTTCTGTTGCTCTTTAAACGTTAACCAATCCTCTTGCTTCCCGCTCATCTTTGTTACATTGTACTTCTTCTCTTTAATTTTTATACTGTCCCTGACGTCCCTTGTCAGCCATGGTCGTCCCTTTCACCCCTTGGAATCTTTCTTCCTCCTAGGAGTGAACTGATCCTGCACCTTCTGTATAATTCCGGAAATACCTGCAATTTTTGTTCCATTGTCATCCCTGCTAGAGTATCTTTCCGGTCAACTTTGGCCAACTCCTCCCTCATGGCCCCATAGTCCCCTGTATTCAACTGCAACACTGACACCTCCGATCTACCCTTCTCCCTCTCCAATTGTAGATGAAACCTGACCATGTTATGGTCACTACCTCCTAATGGCTCATTACCCTCAAGGTCCTTTATCAAATCTGGTTCATTACATAACACTAAATCCAGAATTGCCTTCTCCCTGGTAGGCTCCAATACAAGCTGCTCTAAGAATCCATCACGAAGGCACTCTACAAAGTCCCTTTCTTGGGGTCCAGTACCAACCTGATTTTCCCAGTCTACTTGCATGTTGAAATCTCCCATAACAACCACAGCATTACTTTTACTACATGCCAATTTTAACTCCAGATTCAACTTGCACCCTATGTCCAGGCTACTGTTTGGGGGCCTGTAGATTAGTCCCATTAGGGTCTTTTTACCCTTACAATTCCTTAGTTTATCCATACTGACTCCACATCTCCTGTTTCAATGTCACCCCTTGCAAGGGATTGAATTTCATTTCTCACCAACAGAGCTACCCCACCGCCTCTGCCCACCTGTCTGTCTTTTCGATAGGAGGTATACCCTTGAATATTCAGTTCCCAGCCCTGGCCCTCTTGCAGCCATGTCTCTGTAATTCCCACAACATCATACTTGCCAGTTTCTAACTGAGCCTCAAGCTCGTCCACTTTATTCCTTATACTTGGCGCATTCATATACAGCACGTTGACCTCCGTATTCACGTCCCCCCTCGCACCGCTCTCAACTGGCCCTGACCTTACTCTTTTATCCCTTCTCAAACTCTCCTTCCCATTAATTCGAGAATCTTTTGTAATTTTTCCTGAACTCACTTCCCCTTCAACTCCATCTTTATACTCCCAATTTGTCAATCCCTCCCCCCACTATTTAGTTTAAACCCACATGTGTAGCCCCAGCAAACTTGCCTGCCAGAATGTCAGTCCCCTCCAGTTAAGGAGTAACCCGTCCCTTTTGTACAGGTCACCCCTACCCCAGAAGAGATCCCAGTGGTCAAAAGATCTAATTCCTTGCTGCCTGCACCAGCCCCTCAGCCACACATTCAGATCCCCTATCTCCTTGTTCCTGTGCTCACTAGTCAAGTCCAGTCAAGTCACATATATTTATATAGCACATTTAAAAAACAACTCTCGTTGGCCAAAGTGCTTTACATTTGTTATAAGAATAGCACAAACAAAACAAACTACATACATATATACACGCAGCCCTCACTCAGAGGACGTCAGGAAAGGCTTGAGAGTATAGATAAGTCTTTAGACTTGACTTAAAAGAGTCGATGGAGGGGGCAGTTCTGATGGAAAAGGGGATGCTGTTCTACAGTCTAGGGGCTGCAACCGCAAAGGCGCGGTCGCCCCTGAGCTTAGGCCTAGACCGTGGGATATTCAGCAACCCCAAGTCGGCCGATCTGAGGGGCCTGGAGGTGGAGTGGTGGGTGAGAAGACTTTTTATGTAGGTGGGGGCAAGCCCATTGAGGGCTTTGTAGACATAGAGGAGGATCTTGAATTTTATACGGAACCGCACAGGGAGCCAGTAGAGAGAGGCCAGGATCGGGGTGATGTGGTCCCTTTTTTGGGTGCCCGTCAGGAGTCTCGCTGCGGCGTTTTGGACCAGTTGCAGGCGGGACAGGGAAGATTGGCTGATGCCAGTGTAAAGGGAGTTGCAGTAATCTAGGCGGGATGAGATGAATGCGTCGATGATCTTTTCGAGGTCATCAAACTGGAGGAATTGTTTTATTTTAGCTATCGTCCGAAGCTGAAAGAAGCTAGCTTTTACCACGGCATTGACTTTTTTGTCAAATTTCAGTGCTGAGTCAAATATCACGCCAAGGTTTTTGACGTGAGGTTTGAGTAGTGGGGTAAGGCTTCCAAGGGTGCCTGCTATCATTTTGATTGAGTCCGAGGGGCCGAGAAGGATGACCTCAGACTTACTCTCGTTTAGTTGGAGGAAGTTCTGGGCCATCCAACACTTTATATCCTCGAGGCATTGGGTAAGGTTAAACAGATTTGATTGGTTTTGGGGCTTCAGGGGGAGATAGAGTTGTGTATCGTCGGCGTAGTAATGGAAGGAAATGCCGTGCCTTTCAATGATTGGCCTAAGGGGAGCATATACAGGGAGAAAAGAATGTGGCCAAGGATGGAACCTTGTGGAACCCTGCAGTAGCGATTAACTGGGGAGGAGAAAGATTTGCCTATGTTAGTCGAGGAACTCCTACCTTTGAGGTAGGAGATGAACCAGCTCAGGGCAGTGCCATCAATACCAACCCCATACCGGAGACGGTCAATTAGGATGGTGTGGTCGACAGTTTCAAATGCTGCGCTGAGGTCAAGAAGGAGCAGAATTGCACAGTCGCCGGAGTCAACGGTGAGCAGTAGGTCATTGTGTACCTTCAACAAGGCAGAGCTATGGTGAGCCCTGAAACCTGATTGGAAAGTTTCCAAGATAGTGTTTTGGTGAAGGTAAGGTGTAAGTTGACTTAAAATTACCTTTTCAAGGGCTTTTGAGAGGAGAGGCAGTTTAGAAATAGCATGAGGTACTGGAAGCAATCCAGAGATAACCACCCTAGAAGTCCGGCATTTCAGTCTTCTTCCCAACTCTCTGAACTCATGTTGGAGAACCTCCTTCCTCTTCTTCCCGATGTCGTTTGTGCCTACGTGCACAACTACTGCCGGCTGTTTACCTTCTATCCCGAGCATGTTCTGAACCACCGGTTACTCCTCAACAAGCTCCATGACATGACAGAGGACTTCCACTTAACCAAACTGATTCAACAGCTACTGGAAAACAGACGCTTCTATGTTGAGCTAAATGATAAACGCAGCAGAGGGAGGAAACACAAGAATGGCCAACGTCAGGGCAGCGTCCTTGCTCTGGTGCTGTTCATTGTGTACACTAATGATCAGCCAGTGTTCCCAGGGACGAGAAGTTTCATTTACGCTGACAACTTTGGAATAGCAGCACAGAGCACTCACATAGATGAGGTAGAAGCGACTCTCTCATCATCCTTAGACAACTTGACAAACTCTTAGGCCCCCTTTGGTCGTGGCTGACCATGGGTGTCTCCAGGGTGTTATTTCCTATATGGAGGACGCCTGTGCCTGACTGCTTAACGTGGGGAGACTGGTGCACAGACAGCCACCCCACGGTCCTTGACAGGTCTGGGTCAGGATCCAGTGGCTTGGAGTCCAAGATGACCGGAGACCCTTTTCTGCTGCATCCTTCATCCGCCTTCCCAGCCCATGTGACGCTCCATTAAGGTCAGCCATCGTCCTCTGCCTGTTCCACCGTTCAGGTCTTGGCTGGATTGCTCTTTGTCAGAGACCTCCACCTCGACCTTACCGCCATGGGTGGCCCCACCAGGAGCATAGCTCCAGACGGCATCGCTCTCAGGATCTCAGGTTCACGCAAGATTCTCCACCATGACAAGATGACAAGCTACTACAGGGACAACCAACTGAAGACAAACCCAGCGAAGACCCAAGTTAGCCTGTTCCACCTACGTAATTTCGAAGCTGGGAGGAAGCTGTCCTCATCATGGAATGGTGTCCCCTTGAGACACTGTGACTACCCTGTCTACCTTGGGGTCACTCGGGACCCAGCCCTCTCCTTCAAGCAACACATCGATAGGGTGACGGGCAAAGTGAGGATTAGGAACAGCCTCCTGCACAAGCTAGCAAACTCGTGGTTGGTTACCAATGCATCCACACTGTGGTCAACTGCTCTTGCGCTGTGCTACTCTGCTGCAGAGTACGCTTGTCCTGTTTGGGAGAGATCTTCTCATGCGAAGAAAGTTGATGCCGCCCTTAATGACAGCTGCAGATGCATCACTGGCTGCCTAAAACTAACAGAGGTGGATAGCTTGCATGTCTTGGCCAGTATTGCTCCACCAGGAATCCGCAGATCAGTTGCCGGTAGAACTGAACGTAGTAGGCAAGTTGAGGACACCTGCCATTCCTGTCACTCCCATCACCCAGCCCCAATACGGCTGAAGTCGAGGAAGAGCTTCCTTCACATAGTCCAGCCACTGTCACAGACTCCTCAAGCAACCAGACTAGCCTTGTGGGAAAAGAAACGCAGTGAAAACCTCCACCACGTAAATATGCCAATCCCAACCAAGGAACAGTTACCACCTGGTCACAGGTGTGACTGGAAGACCTGAAAGTCCCTCAATAGGCTTCGTACAAGGATGGGTCGATGCAAGACCAACGTGAGATGTCAGGACTTTCATATGAAGAAAGACTGGATAGACTTGGCTTATACTCGCTAGAATTTAGGAGATTGAGAGGGGATCTTATAGAAACGTACAAAATTCTTATGGGGTTGGACAGGCTAGATGCAGGAAGATTGTTCCCGATGTTGGGGAAGTCCAGGACAAGGGGTCACAGCTTAAGGATAAGGGGGAAATCCTTTAAGACCGAGATGAGGAAAAACTTTTTCACACAGAGAGTGGTGAATCTCTGGAACTCTCTGCCACAGAGGGTAGTTGAGGCCAGTTCATTGGCTATATTTAAGAGGGAATTAGATGTGGCCCTTGTGGCTAAAGGGATCAGGGGGTATGGAGAGAAGGCAGGTACGGGATACTGAGTTGGATGATCAGCCATGATCGTATTGAATGGCGGTGCAGGCTCGAAGGGCCGAATGGCCTACTCCTGCACCTATTTTCTATGTATCTATGTATCTATGTGAGCAAATGGGGCTATGCAGATGTGGCAGACACAGAATGTGAATGTGGAACATCTGTACAATCCATGCCACACCTACTAAGATGTCCACTTCTTGGTGAACAATGCTGCCTGGAAGATCTAGCAGTGGCAAACGAGAAGGTGGTTGACGGAAGATTATTTGTTGTACGTGACAGTTGGTAGGGTGGAAGGTGAGGACTAGGGGGGCTCTGCCCTTGTTACGAGTGGGGGGGAGGTGACAGAGAGCAGTGTTACGGGGTGTCGAAGAGATCCTGGTGAGAGCCTCATCTATAGTAGAAGAGGGGAACCCCTGTTCCCTGAAGAATGAGGACATCTCCGATGCCCTGGTGTGGAAAACCTCATCCTGGGAGCAGATGCGGCATAGACGAAGAAATTGGAATTGGGGATGGAGTCCTTACAGGAAGCAGGGTGGGAAGAAGTGTAGTCCAGATAGCCATGGGAGACAGTAGGTTTATAGTGGATGTCGGTCAGAAGTCTATCACCTGCGATGGAGATAGTGAGGTCCAGAAATGGTAGGGAAGTGTCGGTAACGGTCCAGGTGTATTTGAGTGCTGGATGGAAGTTAGTGGTGAAATGGATGAAGTCAGTGAGTTGTGTGTGGGTGCAGGAGGTAGCACCAATGCAGTCGTCGATGTAGCGGAGGTAGAGTTCGGGGATGTGGCCCTGGTATGTCTCGAACAAGGATTGTTCGACGTACCCTACAAAGAGGCAGGCGTAGCTAAGGCCCCTGCACGGCCCATAGCTACGCCTTGTATTTGGAGGAAATGGGAGGTCAAACGAAGTTATTAAGGGTAAGGACCAACTCCGCTAGGCGGAGAGTATCAGTAGACGGGGATTGGTTAGTTCTCCGGTCGAGGAAGAAACGGAGGGCTTTGAGACCCTCGTGGTGGGGGATGGAGGTGTAGAGTGACTGGACGTCCATGGTGAAGATGAGGGGATGGGGGCCTAGAGAACGGTATTCCTGGAGATGAAGGAGAGCGTGTGAGGTGTCTTGAACATAGGTAGGGAGGGATTTAACCAGGAGGGATAGGATGAGTCGAGATATGTGGAAATAAGTTCGGAATGGCACAAACAGGCAGAAACAATGGGTCTACCAGGACAGTCAGGTTTGTGGATTTTGGGGAGAAGGTAAAATCGGGCCGTACGGGGCTGGGGAACGATGAGGTTGGAGGCTTGGGGGGGGGGCAGGGAGTCGGAGTTGATGAAGTCAGTGATGGTGCTAGAGATAGTGGCCTGGTGCTCGTCTGTGGGGTCCAAGGATAAGCAGGAGGAGGTGTCTGAGAGTTGGCGCGTGGTCTCAGCCTTGTAGAAGTCAGCGCGCCAGACTACCACGGCACCTCACTTGTCGGTGGGTTTTATCACCCAGTCTGGGTTGTTGCAGAGTGAGTGGAAGGGGCTGTACGTTCAGAGGGGGAGAGGTTAGAGAGACAGGAGACTGGAAAAGTTGAGGCGGTTGATGCCCCGCCGGCAGTTTAAATTAAAAAGGTCTAAAGCCAGAAGATGGCCATGAGAGGGGATCCAAGAGGATGGGGTCCGTTGGACACAGGAGAAGGGGTCATCAATGGAGGGGCGAGGACTCCTACCCATGGAAGAACGCTGTGAGGCGGAGGCGACGGAAGAAGAGCTCCAAATCGTGGCTGGCGCGAAACTCATTGAGGCGGGGACGGAGGAGGACAAAGGTAAGGCCTCTGCTGAGGACCGACCGTTTGGTATCAGAGAGGGCGAGATCAGGGGGGGTGGTGAACACACGGCAAGGATGGCGGTCGGGGCTGGAGGAAGGCAGGTGAGTGGACTGAGGCCTAGTCGATTTCTGGTGATGGGGTGGTGGGTTGTCAGGGAGGAGGAGGGTATGAGGACTATAGTGTGGGTGGGGAAGAGCTGGGGTCACTTGGTTTGAGGGGGAAGGGGGAGTTCCTGGAGTTGCACCCTAGAGATCACATACAGGGGAAGCATGATGGGAAAAATGGCTAACATAGGATGTTAGGAAGGTAATAATTAGATAGTCATAGTGATATAACATGGAAACAGGCCCTTAGGCTCAACTTGCCCACCCCGGCCAACATGTCGCATCTACACCTGCCTGCGTTTGGCCAATATCCCTCTAACATTAGCAAATTTGCAGATGACGCAAAACTGGGTGGGAGAGTGAACTGTGAGGAGGATGCTATGACAATACAGGGTGACTTGGACAGGTTGGGTGAGTGGGCAGATGCACGGCAGATGCAGTTTAATGTGGATAAATGAGAGGTTATTCACTTTGGTGGCCAAAACAGGAAGGCAGATTATTATCTGAATAGTGTCAAGTTGGGAAAAGGGGAAGTACAAGGGGATCTGGGGGTCCTTGTTCATCAGTCACTGAAAGTAACCATGCAGATACAGCAGGCAGTGAAGAAAGCGAATGGCATGTTGGCCTTCATAACAAGAGGAGTGGAGTATAGGAGCAAAATTGTCATTCTGCAGTTGTATATGGCCTTAGTGAGACCACACCTGGAGTATTGTGTGCAGTTTTGGTCACCAAATTTGAGGAAGGACATTCTTGCTATTGAGGGAGGTTCACAAGGTTAATTCCCGCGATGGCGGGACTGTCAATTGTTGATACATAGATACATAGATACATAGAAAATAGGTGCAGGAGTAGGCCATTCGGCCCTTCGAGCCTGCACCGCCATTCAATATGATCATGGCTGATCATCCAACTCAGTATCCCTGGAGTGGCTGGGCTTGTATATTCTGGAATTTAGAAAGATGAACGATCTTATTGAAATACATAAGATTATTAAGGGTTTGGACACGGTAGAGGCAGGAAACATGTTCCCGATGTTGGGCGAGTCCAGAACCAGGGGCCACTGTTTAAGAATAAAGGGTAAGCCATTTAGAACGGAGATGAGGAAAACGTTTTCACACAGAGTTGTGAATATGTGGAATTGTCTGCCTCAGAAGACAGTGGAGGCCAATTCTCTGGAGGCTTTCAAGAGAGTTAGCTAGATCTCTTAAAGAATGCAGAGTGAAGGGATATGGGGAGAAGGCAGGAACGGGGTACTGATTGTGGATGATCAGCCATAATCACAATGAATGGCGGTGCTGGCTCGAAGGGCCGAATGGCCTACTCCTGCTCCTATTGTATATACCTGTCCTATCCATGCACCTGTGTAAAGGTTTCGTAGACATTGCGATAGTACCTGCCTCAACTAGCTCCTCTGGATGCTCGTTCCATACACGTACCACCCTTTGTGTGAAAAAGCCCTGATTCCACTAGTTCCTCCGGTGGTTCGGCAATAAAGGATGCCGGATTCAACAGGTCTATCTCGTATTTATTCTGGCGGGCCATAGTGAGGTGTTGACTCTGCAACTGTCCCAGCAGGGCCACAACTGAGTGAGAACTATACACTGTTATGTGTTGTTGTAGAGGCAAATTGGCAGCTGGCTACACTGTTGTAAATCGCAGTCAAAATCTGTGCATATGGGATGTCCCTGTGCTACCGGATCACGTTTTGATGAGTAATAGGCCACTGGTCGATGTTTATCTCCATGTTTCTGAGTAAGGACCACAGTGGAGCAATCAGCAAAGATTGTACAGTACAACTACAACAGTCGGCCGTAGAGTGGCCTTCCTAATGCTGGTGCCTGTATCAGAGACTCAAATGCTTCTTGAGCTTCCTCAGTCAATTGAAACTCGCCTCCATGCTAGTGTATGGCATCAGCTTTTTAGTGTCCAGAACAATGTTGGGTATCCACTGTCGGCAATAGTTTACCATGCCGAGCCACTGTCTGATTAGCCTTGCCTCTTGTGGTGCAGGGAATTCACAGGTCGGTTTGATTCGGCTGTTCTCCAGACCCCGCTTTGTTGCTGATAGTATCACGCCAAGAAGCTTCAACTTCTGCCGAGCCATTAACACTTTTGATTGGGAAACCACGTATCCCAATGATCACAGATGATTCAATAACTGAGTGTTATCCGCAGTTGCTTTGTTCATCCTGGCTGGCCACAAGCAAATCATCCACATATTGGACGAGGGGGGGAGCCACGCAAAGTCTAAGGGTCTGTAATTGTTCATGGAGACATCTGGAAAAATTCACAAACCCTTCGGGCAACCGAGTCCATGTATATTGTTGTTCGTTGTAGGTGAAGGTGAAGAGGTGCTGACTGTTTGATGCAAAGGTATTGAGAAGAGGGCCTGCTGTAAATCCACTAATGAAAAGATCTGTGCCTGTGCTGGGATTTGGGCTAAAATGTGAGCTGGATTAGGCACCATTGCATGGAGTGGTTCCACTATGGCATTAATGGACTGCAAATCCTGAACCAATCTATATTGATTCGGTTTCCCTGCTTTGGGTACTGCGAGGATAGGTGTATTACAACAGAATTGGCATTTGACCAGGATGCCCTGTTCCAGCAGTCCCTGGATTAATTTGTCACTGCTTGGTATTGCCTGCTGCTTCAGCGGGTACTGTCGTATGGAAGGAAGTGCTACATTTTTCTGGAGAGCTACCTGGATGGGATCAATCTCAACACATCCTACCTGAGTCGGGTCTTCTGCCCACACTCTGTTACCTCACTCCCCAGATGATGGCATAACTGCGTAGTAACCGTCCTTGGTGACTGATAAAATTGAACAGTACAATTATTCGGCAATTCTTGTTCATGGCTCGTGTTTGGATCCGCCAGGCTGATTGCTTGATAAACCATCGCTCCTAAATCCTTTGCATGAAATGGGAAATTCACTTTCTTTGTTATATGCGGGGCAACCTCAGAGTCCTGCTTCCACAATTCCTGAGGGTACCTCTGCTGTTCCCTGTGGTGATCACCAACGGATGCTGTACTACCTCGTTCCAGCATGTTACTTCGACTGGCATAGAGAAGGGGTATTGACAAAAAAGATGGGGCATTGACATGTAAAGCCGATACTTGTCAATCGCTACATTGATGATCTGATCCATGCCGGGTGTTCACTATGCCCTCTAGTGATATATAGTCAGTTAAGTAACTTGTTGTTTTCTCTACTTCATACAGTGGGTTGTAGAGATAACCATATAACATATAACAATTACAGCACGGAAACAGGCCATCTCGGCCCTTCTAGTCCGTGCCGAACATTTACTCTCACCTAGTCCCATCTACCTGCACTCAGACCATAACCCGCCATTCCTTTCCCGTCCATATACCTATCCAATTCATTTTTAAATGATAAAATCGAACCTGCCTCCACCACTTCCACTGGAAGCTCATTCCACACAGCTACCACTCTCTGAGTAAAGAAGTTCCCCCTCATGTTACCCCTAAACTATTGTCCCTTAATTCTCAAATCATGTCCTCTTGTTTGAATCTTCCCCACTCTCAATGGAAAAAGCTTATCCACGTCAACTCTGTCTATCCCTCTCATAATTTTATAGACCTCTATCAAGTCCCCCCTTAACCTTCTGCGCTCCAAAGAATAAAGACCTATCTTGTTCAACCTTTCTCTGTAACTTAGGTGCTGAAACCCAGGCAACATTCTAGTAAATCTCCTCTGTACTCTCTCTATTTTGTTGACATCTTTCCTATAATTTGGCGACCAAAATTGTACACCATACTCCAGAATTGGCCTCACCAATGCCTTGTACAATTTTAACATTACATCCCAACTTCTATACTCAATGCTCTGATCTATACTTAATGCTCTGATCTGTGGATACTGGTACGGGTTCTACTCCCCCACTCATCCAAATCAATCCTTGTCGTCTCTCTCTATTAAACCAAAGCCAACCATTAGATCACGCAAGCTGCTGCTCCAGTCCTCTTTAAGACTACGAAAGTGGATCTCATCACTCGTTTTGAGGTCTTTACACTGGCTTTCAGTCTGCCAAATAATTGATTTCAAAATATTACAGTTGTTTTCTGTGCCAGTTCGTGTCTGTCCCCTTATCAGTTCTAGCTACCCTAACGGTCCCCTCTTATCTGATTGTACTTTTCCACTAGAAGAAATACAAAGCCACAAGATCTGGTCAAGTATCCCAGCAAGCAATGCAATAGCAATTAGCTCTTTCATTCTTTGTGATTCCTTTCGGCGAAAAATTTCACACAAAACAATTAGATTCCCACAACACAAAATTTACACGGCAAAATGGGGGCCCAATTCCTCCATTCCCTGACCTGACAACACAACCCTTTTACCGCAGACCTGCGAGGTAAAACCTCCTCTGAGACCCCAGACCAAGCCCCCAAATGATAATTCCGGTATTTACCCCTTAGTCCGTTTAGTGAAAACACCGAATAGAATACTTTAAACATCCTTTATTTCACCCAGGTGACCTTGCTTTTCTGTCCTGCCCTGGGAAGTTCTCCCACTACAATCACAGAGAAACAAGTGCTCAAACAAAGGAATTAGCATATATATATATATAGTTGATATAGTGGGAGGTAACTTACAATGGGTGTTAATCTTCTAGACCGATAACTACAGTATCACATGGTTATATAGGTGGGGACAATCTTTCCACCAAATTACAATCAGACACAGCATAATACATCTTAGCAAATCACAATAGCATCGAACATCACACCGAAATATAGAAAATAAGTGCAGGAGGACATTCGGCCCTTCGAGCCTGCACCGCCATTCAATATGATCATGGCTGATCATCCAACTCAGTATCCTGTACCTGCCTTCTCTCCATACCCCCTGATCCCTTTAGCCACAAGGGCCACATCTATCTCCCTCTTAAATATAGCCAATGTACTGGCCTCAACTAGGATAGGATATGGATATTATACCTTTAATAATCCTTTGCAGGAAATTACAATGCCACGACAGCTTCAAGATAGACATAACACCACAAATAGCTTCCATACTTAACAAGTTTAAATACAAGTTAAAATACAAGTTAAAATACAATTAATTTTAAAAAAGTGCAGTTATTTATGCGCATTATATAACCTTATCGCAGCTGGTAAACAGGACTTCCTATGTCTCTCCGTTTTGCACATTGGTGCAATCAGTCTCAAACTGAAGCTGCTGCTCTTGATCACCTTCAGGGCATGGAGTGGGTGAGTGGGGTTGGTCATTATAGAACCCAGTTTTTTCAGAGTTCTGGCCTCTGCCACCTGCTGGACCGTTCGTTGCTCAGCCCCCACCACTGAGCCGGCCTTCCTGATCAGTTTGTCCAGTCTGTTTTTGTCCGCTATGCGAGCGCCATCTCCCCAACAGGCCACCGCAAAAAACAGAGCACTGGCCACCACTGAATGGTAGACACTGCACAGTAGGGGTTGGCAGATGTTAAATGCCCTCAGCCTCCTTAAAAAATACAGTCAGCTTTGTCCCTTCCTGTACACCGCCTCCATATGACACTTCCAGTCCAGCTCCCTATCAAGCTGCACAACTAGGTACCTGTGGTTAGCGACCACCTCCACCTCAATGCCCTTAATGGTGATTGGTGTTGCTTGAGTCTTCCTCCTCCCCCTCCTGAAGTCCACAACTATCTCCTTGGTTTTTGTGGTGTTAAGATGGAGGTTATTGAGTGCACTCCACTCCACAAAGTTACTTATTATGTCTCTGTACTCCTCCTCATTGCCCCCTTTAATGAGGCCGACAACAGCTGTGTCATCCGAAAACTTCTGCAAAAAGCAGCTGTTGGTGTTATATCGGAGATCCGCTGTGTAGATGGTAAACAGGAATGGAGCCAGCACAGTTCCTTGTGGAGCCCCTGTGCTGCTCAAGATGGTGCTTGAGACATGGTTGTTCTGTAGGCCCACGTACTGTGGTCTGAGGGAAAGGTAATCCAAACACCACAGTACCAGTGATGGATCCATTTTCATCTTCTCCATCTTCTCCCCTAGCAATCGGGGCTGAATTGTGTTGAAGGCGCTTGAAAAGTCAAAAAATGTAATCCTTACAGATGCATCAGTAGTGTCCAAATGTGTGTACACCCTCTGCAGCATGTAAATGAGGGCATCATCGACACTGATGTTAGGCTGATATGCAAACTGTAAAGGATCCATTTGATTTGACACACTAGTCCTGATGTAGGAAAGGACAAGTCTCTCAAATGTCTTCATAATATGTGAAGTGAGCGCTACTGGTCTGTAGTCATTGTGGTGAGTGGGATGGGTCTTCTTTGGGACAGGTACCAGGCAAGATGTTTTCCACAGCCTTGGAACCTTCTGTAGACGCAAGCTCAGGTTGAACAGGTGTGTTAGAATACCACACAGCTCTGAAGAGCAGGTCTTCAGTAGCCTTGGGCTGGTGTCATCAGGCCCCACTGCTTTCCCTGGCTTCAGTCTGTCCAGCATCATCTTGACCTGAGCAGTATGAAGAGTCATAGGTGGAGCTGCTGGTGGAGTGGGAGGTGGAAAGAGGGGACTCCGTACAGGTGACATCTCAGGAGTGATGGGGATGATGGAGAGAGGGAGAGGAAGTGGAGAGGAAGCAGCAATGGTCAGCAGACCAGGTGGTGGGGGCTGGGGTGGTGTGCGGCAGTCAAATCTGTTGAAAAATCTGTTGAGATCATCAGCCGGACTCTGTTCACCATCAGGCAGTGTACCACCCTTCTGCTTCATGCCCGTGATCTTTCGCATTCCAGCCCATACCTGCTTCACCCCATCTTGCTGCAGCTGTCGTTCTAATTTGAGCCTATAGTCTTCCTTCCCCTCCTTAATCCTCACCTTCAGTTCCTTTTGCAGTTCTTTGATTTTATTCCTGTCGCCCTCCCTGAAAGCCTTTTTCTTCTCATTTAGTAAGGCCTTCAGGCTGCTGGTAATCCACGGTTTGTTATTAAGGTAGCAACGAATTACCCTGGATGGCATCATGTCATCATAACAGAAATTGATGTAATGGGTAATGCATTCTGTTAGTCCGTCAATGTCTTCCCCATACTCCCCACAGAACACATCCCAATCTGTTGTCTCAAAACAGTACCTCAGGGCTTCATCTGCCTCAGGATACCAGTCTCTTGATGTTCTGGTGGTGACAGGCAGCCTCTTGGCAGCTGGGGTATAGGAGGGAGAGAGATGTAGCATGTTGTGGTCTGATCGACCAAGAGGGGGCAGTGCAGTACATTTGTATGCATTTTTCACATTTGCATACAAAAGATCCAGCGTTTTATCACCTCTGGTTGTACAGTCAACAAACTGTTTAAAAGTGGGCAAAGTCTTAGAGAGACAGACATGGTTGTAATCTCCAGACACAACAATGAACGCCTCTGGGTACTTGGACTGGAGTCCCGCTATAGTGGTGTGCAGCACGTCACACGCGACTTCCGCCTTGGCAGAAGTCGCGTGTGACTACTTTCTGTGGCAGAGAATTCCACAGATTCACAACTCTTTGTGTGAAATTTATTTTCTCATCTCGGTCCTAAAAGACTTCCCCCTTATCCTTAAACTGTGACCCCTTGTTCTGGACTTCCCCAACATCGGGAACAATCTTCCTGCATCTATCCTGTCCAACCCCTTAAGAATTTTGGAAGTTTCCATAAGACCCTTTTGCTATGAATGCTAACATACCATTCGCTTTCTTCACTGCCTGATGCACCTGCATGCCTACTTTCAATGACTGGTGTACCATGACACCTAGGTCTCGTTGCATCTCCCCTTTTCCTAATCGGCCACCATTCAGATAATAGTCTACTTTCCTGTTCTTGCCACCGAAGTGGATAACCTCACATTTATCCACATTATACTGCACCTGCCATGCATTTGCCCACTCACCCAACCTATCCAAGTCACCTTGCAGCCTCCTAGCATCCTCCTCACAGCTAATACTGCCCCCCAGCTTTGTGTCATCCGCAAACTTGGAGATGTTGTATTTAGTTCCCTCTTCCAAATCATTAACATATATTGTAAATAGCTGGGGTCCCAGCACTGAGCCTTGCGGTACCTCAGTAGTCACTGCCTGCCATTCTGATAAGGACCCGTTTACTCCTACTCTTTGCTTCCTGTCTGCTAGCCAGTTCCCTATCCACATCAATACTGAACCCCCAATACCGTGTGCTTTAAGTTTGCATACTAATCTCTTATGTGGGACCTTGTCGAAAGCCTTCTGAAAGTCCAGATATAACACATCCACTGGTACTCCCTTATCCACTCAACTAGTTACATCCTCGAAAAATTCTATAAGATTCGTCAGACATGATTTACCTTTCATAAATCCATGCTGACTTTATCCAATGATTTCACCACTTTCCAAATGTGCTGTGATCCTATCTTTAATAACTGACTCTAGCATTTTCCCCACTACCGATGTTAGACTAACTTGCCTGTAAACCCCGTTTTCTCTCTCCCTCCCTTTTTAAAGAGCGGGGTTACATTAGCTACCCTCCAATCCTCAGGAACTACTCCAGAATCTAGTTTTGACAAATTATCACTAATGCATCCCCTATTTCTGGGGCTTACTTCCTTAAGAACTCTGGGATGCAGCCTATCCGGCCCTGCGGATTTATCGGCCTTTAATCCATTCAATTTACCTAACACCACTTCCCGACTAACCTGGATTTCACTCAGCTCCTCCATCTCATTTGACCCCCGGTCCCCTGCTATTTCCGGCAGATTATTTATGTGTTCCTTAGTGAAGACAGAACCAAAGTAGATATTCAATTGGTCTGCCATGTCCTTGTTCCCCATGATCAATTCACCTGTTTCTGACTGGAAGGGACCTACATTTGTTTTAACTGATCTTTTTCTCTTCACATATCTATAAAAGCTTTTGCAGTCAGTTATTGTGTTCCCTGCCAGTTTTCTTTCATAATCTATTTTCCCTTTCCTAATTAAGCCCGTTGTCCTCTGCTGGACTGACATTTACCCAGTCCTCTGGTCGGCTGCTTTTTCTGGCTAATTTCTATGCTTCATCTTTTGTTTTGATACTATCCCTGATTTCCCTTGTTATCCATGTATGCACTACCTTCCCTGATTTATTCTTTTGCCAAACTGGGATGAACAATTGTGGTAGTTCATCCATGCGGTCTTTAAATGCCTTCCATTGCATATCCACCGTCAACCCTTTAAGAATCAATTGCCAGTCTATCTTGGCCAATTCACTTCTCATACCCTCAAAGTTACCTTTCTTTAAGTTCAGAACCCTTGTTTCTGAATTAACTGTGTCACTCTCCATCCTAATGAAGAACTCAACCATATTATGGTCACTCTTGCCCAAGGGGCCACGCACAAAACTGCTAACTAACCCTTCCTCATTACTCGATACCCAGTCTAGAATAGCCTGCTGTCTCGTTGGTTCCTCTACATGTTGGTTTAGAAAACTATCCCGCATACATTCCAAGAAATCCTCTTCCTCAGCACCCCTGCCAATTTGATTCACCCAATCTATATGTAGATTGAAGCCACCCATTATAACTGTTTTACCTTTGTTGCACGCATTTCTAATTTCCTGTTTGATGTCATCCCCAACTCTACTACTACTGTTACGTGGCCTCCCACTAGCGTTTTCTGCCCCTTAGTGTTTCGCAGCTCTACCCATATCGTTTCCACATCCTCCAAGCTAATGTCCTTCCTTTCTATTGAGTTAATCTCCTCTCTAACCAGCAACGATACCCCACATGTTTTACAAGAATGATGTCCAGTAAGCAAAGTGAAACCTAACTTCATCAGTCACGAGGTATCCAAGAGACAGAATACTTAACCCTTTAATCCTAGAGAATACCCAGTTCTGCATATTCTCAGATGGGGATGAAAAAGGAGCAACAAAGAGAGGTTCATGGAGGAAATGCCACTATTTGAGTCCTTAGCATCTTGGATAAGGGCACCAAGCTAACCACTGCACTTATGCAAGTGGGAGCTGACTATCTGGGACCGTTCAAGGCAGGGATTGAGGCATTGAGGTGTAAAGACTGACTGTTGGTAGTTCTTGGGGTGTATTTGCCTGCTTTAAACCAGTTTATTCCAAGTATATTATTTTGTTGTCTTATTTCTAATCAGGGTATAATTATCTCATTTAAGCACATTTTGTTTATTATCATTTTTGCATCTGTCTAGGTGTATTTAGCTTTAGTTTGAGCTTGATGACACTCTCAACCCCAGTCTCAGTGCATTTATTCAATTTTACTGACGTATTTCCCTAATTTCGCCCCTTTTGGAATATTTACAAAGTTTATCATCAGTGCACATATGTTGGTGGAGGTTGTCTCCAGTTCAGGTGTATTTACAACATTTAGCGTCAGTCCAAGGCTTTGATTTACTGAGCTCTAAACATATTTACCCAATTTGGCTGTAGACTGGTTGTCATTACCCAGCTTGACATGGAATTGGGAGTATTAGTACAGTGTTTCTTTGCACAGGGGTTTATGTTGGTAAGAATACTGGGTATGTGAAGGAGTATAAGGATGTAAATGAATGTGATACTGTCAGTGAAGAAGGAGCACGGCTGCAACTGATGATCTTCCAGGGATGCTTAAGAAAGAACTGCAGATACTGGCAAAATCGAAGGTAGACACAAAATGCTGGAGGAACTCAGCGGGTGAGGCAGCATCTATAGAGAGAAGGAATTGCCGTGTTTCGGGTCAAGACCCTTCCTCAGACTAATGTCGGGGGAGGGGGTAGGACAAAGAAAGAATGTAGGCAGAGACAGTGGGACGAGTGGGAGAACTGGGAAGGTCGATGGGATGGAGAGAGAGAGCAAGGGTTATCTGAAGTTAGAGGGGTCAAGGAAAGAGCATTCACGTTGCAACCCTGCTTTCACCAATCTTTCCACCACCACGCACAAGAAGCACAAGACAGACACCATTGTGTGCAGATGCCAAGACGTGTATTCAGCTCTGGCTGAACAACTTTTAACCTTGTGTGTGGACTCGATAGGAAATCCTGAAATTAGAGAAGTCAATGTTCATACCACTTGGGTGTAAACTACATAACCAAAATATAAGGTGCTGTTCCTCCAATTTGCGCTGCGCCTCACGCTGATAATGGAGGAGGCCTAGGACAGAAAGGTCAGATTGGGAATGGGAGGGGGAGTTGAAGTGCTGGGCGACTGGGAGATCAGCTTGGTTAATGTGGACTGAGCGGAGGTATTCAGCGAATCGATCAGCGAGCCTGCGCTTGGTCTCGCCGATGTAGAGAAGTTGACACCTGGAACTGCGGATGCAGTAGATGAGGGTGGAGGAAGTGACACCTTGCTGGAATGCTTGATTGTAATATAACAGTGATAAGGATAATATTTTTTATTTTTAATAAACCTTTATTGTCATTGTACTTAGAAATACAACAAAATTAGGAGAGCTACTCCTCATCAGTGCAACCAAAACAAGTTAAAACAAGGTAAAAACAAATCCAATACATCCAATACGTTATTTAACTGCTTAAAATAGTAGATACATTAGATTTATCACGGCTAGGTAGAACATTGGGAGAATATTCCAATTTAAAATTTAATACTTTAAAAGAATTTAAATTAAGAAGAAATATTAGCTGAGTGGTCTGTTTTACAGTGGAATGGATGACAGCATTTTCATGTCGTGTGGATATTTGAGGAATTTAGAGTTCTGATGGCCCAGGGAAAGAAACTGTTCTTGAGTCTGTTTGTCCGACTTTTGACGCACCTGTACTGCCTACTAGATGGCAGGAGGTTGAACAGGAACTGTCCAGGATGGAGGGATCTTGGAATATTTTCCTGGCTGTACAGAGGCAACGAGAGCTAGAGATGTCTTCCAGGGAAGGCAGAGGGCAGCCGATGATTTTCCGGGCAGTTTTGATCACTCTCTGCAGGGCTCTCCTGTCTGCTGCTGAGCAGCCGGCATACCACACCATGATACAATATGCCAGCACACTCTCGATGGTGGAGCAGTAGAAGGTCACCAGCAGCTTCTCCTCTAGACTGTTCTTCCTTAGCACTCTCAGGAAGTGCAATCACTGCTGGGTCTTTTTTTTATCACCGCTGAAGTGTTAGCAGACCAGGAGAGGTGGAATTTGAAGGTGGAAACCTTCTCGATAGTCCCCGTTGATGTAGAGCGGTCGATGACCATTTCCCTTGTTTTACTTATGTTAATTGCCAGGTTGTTCGCAGAACACCACTTTGACAGCTTCAGGACCTCATCTCTGTACGCTGCCTCGTCTCCTCCTGATATGAGTCCGACCACAGTGGTGTCATCCGCGAGTTTAATAATGGAGTTTGTGGAGTGGATGGGAGTTCAGTAATAAGTGTACAGAGCATAGATGAGTGGACTCAGCACACAGCCCTGTGGAGAACCAGTGCTGAGTGTGAGGGTGGAGGAGCAGTGGGGACCCATTTTGACTGTTTGTGGGCGGTTAGGTAGAATGTCCTGTATCCAGGCGCAGGTGAGAGGGGGGAAGTGTAAGTCCGACAGCTTGTTGACTAATATGGCAGGGATGATCGTATTAAAAGCTCAGCTATAGTCAATAAAAAGGATCCTTACATGGCTCCCCGGGTGTTCCAGATGGCTGTGCAGTGTGGAGGGCAGTGGCGATGGCGTCCTCCGTCGATCTGTTTGCTCTCTAAGCAAACTGATGAAGGTCTAGGTTTGGAGGGAGGCTGGCTTTGATGTGCTATGAAATTAGTCTTTCAAATCCATTAAACAAATAAAATGCAACAGCGGCCAAACGATATTGCCAAGTGAAGGAACTATCTTTGAAGTAGTGGGGAGGTGTGCGACTGCCCTACGGCTACAGATAATCATGGAGGCGAGAATAATTTCTTATCATTTCTAGAGATGGTTGGCATTTTCTTTCATTATTTATACCACAACATGAATTCTGAAGAATTCCGAAGAACACAGTGAGGTCAGGAAAAACTTGCTTTATTTGTTTCGTAAGGCACAAATGCGTCAAGACTTTCCATAAAAAAAACACTTTACAATGCCTTTACGTTTGTCTGCTCCGCGACAAGGCCAAGGAGGGAGGAGCCATCTTGAGGAACGGCTGCAAAACAGCAGCCGTCCGTTAATTGTACTTTTTTACTACGTTTTTTTAGTTTTCTTTAAGTCTTTGTTTTTATTTATTTTGCCTTTAATGTGGGGGGATCAAGGGGAAACCACTTCCTGGTCCCTACCTGGTCGGTGAGGCAGCCTTCTCTCCGGCTGCCCATTCGACCCGTCCTCGCGGCCTACCAACGGGCGTGGAGCGGCGTTTCCTGGCGGGAACCGCACAGCACCCTCAGCTTCGGTGGCGGCACGGCGCTGGAGCGCTACTGTGCAGCGGAGCGGGCGATGCCTTGCCTGGGTCGCCGCGCTGGACCGACGCGCTGGAGCTCCGGTGAGCTGGACCGCCGAGCTCAACACCTCCGGGACTGGAGTGACCATCCGCGGGCGGCGGCGCCGACTCCAACACCGGGAGCCTTGAGCTCCAAGTCGGCGCGGCCTTGTCGGCTTCAGGTGCTGCGGACGCCTGCGGGAAATCGGCCGTTCCAGCCGTAGTTGCGGCCTCCGGTGAGGGATGCGGCCGTTCCAGGTGGCCCAGCTGCTGGAGGACTCTCCAGACGCCGGGGCTACATCACCCGGCGAGAACGGCCAGGATCATCGGGCCTTCGTAGAGGCAATAGCGGAGGCTTCATTTGGCCTGACTTTTTGGGGGTGAACTGGGGCTGGGGACTGGACATTGTGCCTTCCCCCACAATGGAAATCACTGTGGGGGGATGATTTTTGTATGTAATTGTTTGTAATTGTATTTGTTAGTCTGTGTTCAAGATGGCGGTCGGAGGGGGGAGTGGACGCTGGCGTTAAATTGCCGCTGCTCTCTCCTCAAGTTGTGCTTCTGATTTTCTTTTTTTTTGTGTTTTTGGAAGGAATTCTGTCCCTGATTTATGTATTGGTCTTTATAACCTATTTTTTTTTAAATTCTGATTATATGTTTTCTATAAATCTCTGTATGGTGTCCTTGAGACCTCGGTATAAGGCGCCCGTAAATAAAATCCATTATTATTATTATTATTATATTAGGAACACTTCTCTATCCGTTTCCCACCACGGATGGCTGACCTGCTGAGTTCTACCGTCACTTTGTAAGGGAATGGACGGGCGACGTGTCGGGTCTGGACACTGCTCTTCCTCCAGTTTGCGTGTCACCTCACTCTGGCAATGGAGGAGGCCCAGGACAGAAAGATCAGTGTGGGAGTGGGAAGGGGAGTTAAAATGGTTGGCAACCGGGAGATCTAGCAGGCCTTGGCAGACCGAGCGCAAGTGTAGGGTGAAATGCACGCCCAGTCTAGATACAAGGAGAGTGCGTGTGTGAGAGCAAGCGAGAGAGCATGTGTGATAGAGAGGGTGTGTGAGAGAGGGAGTGTGTGTGTGTATGAAAGGGAGTGTCAAGTGTGAGTGTGAGAGAGAGGGAGTGTGAGAGAGAGGGAGTGTCTATGAGAGAGAAGAGAGCGGGAGTGTGTGTGTGAGAACAAGAGAGAGGGAGTGTGTGTGAGAGAGGGACAGAGAGAGGGGGTGGGGAAGAGGGACGGAGGAGACGTGGGGAGAGGGCTGGATTTAGATGAAGAGAGGCCCTAGGCTATTCCACTTGTTAGGCCCCTCCCAATCCCCCACGACAAGAGGAAAATGGAAGAGTCCACCAGATTGACACCGATGTGCAGCCGAGCGTGGCCAATGAGATAGGGGCTGGAAAGCTGCGCTTTTTTTATTTATTGCCAGTGCTAGTGTTGAGTTATCAGCTTAAAACACTATTATTCTGAAATGGAAGGCGAGGAAAATTACTGAAGTGTTGTCTAGAGACTATAGTGCGTTGTGACAGCATATGTAAGAAAGGCCTATGACAGTGTCAAAAATATTATACACCAGGCCCGTACGAAGCTTTTCAAAAAGGGGGGTGGCATGGCAGGATTACAAAACTTTTATGTGAAATAAGTGCACGCAGCGCATATCACAAGCACGAAGCTCAAAGTTCAAAGACGCTTGCGGCCCGCTTAAGGGCTCTGGATGCTCTGGGATTTTAGATGCTCTCTGGTGCATTCTGAGCCTTATTTTGGAGCATTTTTGCACCAAATGTATGACCAATATTTCAGAAATAATTTTGGTTGAGTCATGAGTGGTTGGAATGGGATGATTGGGATCAATGTTGTATATATTTTTTTGTGTTGATTTGATTGCCTGTTACTGTTCGACTGTTAGTGTGTGCACATTAAAAATAATGCAAAATGAAAGTCGCAAACTATGGAATAAATATTTTTCAGTATTGTTATCAAGGAAAAGAAAGCAATTCCAATTGTTTGATATTATAAATATGGAGAAAATATAATTGCTCTAAAACCTTCCTTAATTTTGCAATCTCACTAAAGATAATCCCCCTTTCCCTCTTCTCCTCCTTCCCCCTCCCTCTCACGCCACCTCTCCTTCCCCATCTCTTTCCCCCTCCCCTTCCCCTCTTTCTCCCTCCCGTTCCCCTCCCCTCTCTCCCCACTGTCTCAACCCCCCATTTCCCCCTCTCACATCGCCCCCTATTTCTCCCTCCCGCCCCCTCTCTCCCTCCCACGCAGCAAGGCTCTGACTTCGCGCCGCAGACACCGTAACCCCCCTGCCCCCCTCCCGGAGAAACGGGCACTCCGACAACGCAATATTCCACTACTTACCTGGAGTAGATACCTAGGATCTTTGGTAGACACGAGGCATCGAGGTGATTGTGTGGAGTGGAAATGGAGATCTGAACCCGCCCGGGCCCACTGCGCACGCGTGGAGAGACAGCGCATTTTGCGTCGCTATTGCGTCACCGGCTTCCCCCAACTGCGCAGGTGCGGATGGTCGCAATTTTTTTCCCCAAAACTTCCAATGGGCCGGAACCATAATTTCGGGTAATTTCCGTCAAAGTGGAAACGCTGAGTGCTCCAATTTTTTTTTCTCTCGTGATTTTTTTTTACTCTGGGAAAAATCACCTTGGCCGGAGGCCCCCTAGATTTTGAGGCCCTAGGCTTCTGCCTATGAAGCCTATCGGTAAATCCGGCCCTGCCGAGGCCCTCCTAGATCTCGAGGCCCTAAGCTTAAGCTTGTGAAGCTTATACGTAAATCCGGTCCTGGAGGGTATATTTATTTCTGCGTGGGAGAGGCACTGGAAGGAAGGGGTGTCGAGGGTGTGTGTGTGAGAGAGACATGGAGCGAGAGAAGGAGTGTATGAGAGAGGAGGGGGGCACGGGAGGGTGGGGTGGAGAGAATTTGTGTACGAGTAGGGGGGGATAAAGTGGAGCATACCTGCCAACATTTGAAAATGAAGAACTTTACTATGGTCACGTGTGTGACATTTGGGTTCACTTTCCAAAGAATGTCCCTAATGATGAAATTCATCATCTCTTGACAATTGACAAAAAGAGTATTTGAAGAACAAGGCAGAGTCACTGCCTACCAAACAGCAGTAATCACTGCCTCCTGTGTTCTTTTGAGAGATGCAATCTACCAAATATGGGCATTTCAAGGCACTGGAACAATACAAATAACGCTTCCTCTGCAAAATAATCCAATTCCAACATCAGTACCCTTTCCCAGGCCAGCATCCTCAGCAACAAAGCCATGATTACACTCAGTCAGCTCCATTCAGCATGCCAAACAGTTATCTGCCCAACACCAGAATCATAAACATAAATTAAATTCCCAGTAATGCCAAGAGAAAGAGATCACATGCAAAGAGGAAAAGCTCAAAGCATCTGTGAAAAATTGTACCAATTGGCTATGACTATTGAAAGTTGAGGAATTTTCAGGATGCCCCAACAGTACACAGAAACAGAGAGTAAACAGTTAAAGGACAAAAGCATCTAACAAACAACCCAGCAGCCCATTCAAACATCACCTGACCCATCAGTGGAACAGCCAATGTTTCTTGACAAATAAACACGATCAGGTACCTCAGAACCTAAATGAAAGGAAATCATCTTTGACCTTGAAGCTGTACTTGTACTCCAAGCGGCGGGTCGGCAAGTCGGCAGCCGCTACCCAGCCGACAATGAGGAGGTGAATCTGCAGCAGGAGAGTCCGAGTACTCGGCGCCGCCATCTTCGCCTCGACTGAGGTGCCGGTCCGCCCGCCCACGTACGTTCTAAGTTGATAACGCCATCTATAGTTCGAATGTTGCTTATTCTCCGATAGGGTTTGCTGATATCGCAATATATTTTTGTTTCCATTTTTTTCCCCTTCTCATTTCAAAATCATACTGTTCTGATTTTTCACATTTTTAACTTAAAAGACAGAAAAAATAAGAATAGTTGTCAGGTATTGTAGATTGATGATGCATGTGAATCAATCACACTTAGCTAGCATCACTAACTCCACCCCATTATAACATTTATACTAACGCCCATTCCCAGCACCGTTAGTTGAAGCAGCCAGGATGAACTGACAACACCTCGCTCTGTAATGCTGCCAAGTTAAAGTGCTGAATAAAGATGTGTGTAAATCTTATATGCTTTGAAGTGATTTACATGGCGTCAGAAGTGGTCCTACCCACTCCTCTTGTATAACGGTTTTTATTTAATCTTTTGTGAGTTTTGCTTTACTTTACGATGGCTTCTTCTTGTCGGAAGCCTGAGCCTCTTGTCTTTGATGCCGATATCAGCGAACGCTGGGCCACGTTTGAAATTGATTACCAGCACTACATGAACATTGTACACCGAAATGAACCAGATGCTGTTAAGGCCTCTCTCTTGCTCAACCTTGCGGGACCTGGTGCCCTTCGTCGATCCAGAACATTCCGTTATGCTCCGGCTATCCGTGATGCCCATGACCAGGTAATTACACCGGCGGAGTCTCCCACTGACCCTAATGTTTTGCTACGTAAACTGGCTCAGATCTGTGACCTGCCCTCAAATCACATTTTGGACAGGGCAAGGTTTTTCTCTCGTCGTCAACTTCCCGGGGAACGAGTGGACTCATATATTTCTTCTTTAATGTATCTAGCCCAACGTTGTCGATTTCAGGAAATGCCAGCGGATCAGTTGACTGATCAGTTAACGAGGGATATTTTAGTGAATGGTATCACCGATCAAAAGCTCAGATCAGAGCTCTTGAGACGGCCAGAGATATCGCTAGATGACGCGGCGCATGCGTGTAGAACGGCTGAACTTGTTGATCCTATAGACATTCCGCATGAAAGCAATACCATCAATCTGACGGGCCTCACTAGGCAGCGGACATACACAGATAACAGCCGATCTAAGATCCAAGCTAGCCAGGCAGCTCTCAGCGTTCCTTCACAGAAATGTCCTAACTGCGGCTATCTGCACAGCTGGCAATCCACTTGCCCCGCCCTCGGGAAGGCTTGTAATTACTGCAAAAAGCTAAATCACTTTGCCTCAGCCTGTCGGGCTGCTATCAGGGCCTGAGGAAAGAATGCGCCCAGTCCCAAGTCTAATCTCAATTTTTTGCAATGAGACAGCAACATACTGACTCCCCATTTCCAGCTGGAAGCCGCCTCCGAATGTATTTCATTTGACTCGCAAGACGATCCTACTGTTTACATGTTACAGCATGCTGCTGACAAGAACTCTGATCCTACAGTGACGATATCTGTAAACAATGTTGCTTTTGGCGCGACACTGGATACGGGGGCGAGAGTCAACACAATGTCAATCAACCTTTTTAACAGGATCAGGGCTAACGAGCCACTTGTCAAGGACGCATCCACTTTGCATGCTTTTGGTGGGGAGGTGCTAGTTCCTCTGGGCAAAGCCAACTTGAAATGTGTACTGAAGAAAACAACTAGGGAATTGACTTTCCATGTGCTGGACTTTAATTCGGTTACCCTGCTTGGCAATCGTGCCTGTCAGGAACTAGGGCTGATTTCCTTTGATAAAACTGTCCACAAACTGCAAATTTCCTTTGATCCACAATGACTTCCCTGGTCTTTTCGACAACAACCTAGGCAGGTTGCCTGTGTCCTACAAGATTACTATTGACCCCGATGTGACACCCGTAGTCCGAAACCCGCAGATTGTCATTTGCCATGACTGACAGGGTTCACTCTATGCTGAAGGACATGGTCTCCAAAGGCGTAATTGAAGCAGTCAGTGACCCCACCGACTGGGTCGCAACCATGAATGCCAAAGTCAAGGGAAAGGATGAAATCCGCCTGTGCATTAATCCAAAAGACCTGAACACTGCCATTAAGCGCCCGCACCATCCCATGAAGACAGTAGAGGATGTTGCAGCCATGATCGGAACGGCCACCCTATTTTCCGTCCTAGATGCAAAGAACTCATTCTGGCAGATACCGCTGGACATGAGGTCATCAAACCTTACCACGTTTGCCACCCCATTCGGCAGATATAAGTTTCTGAGAATGCCATTCGGGATCAACTCTGCCAGCAAAGTCTTCCAAAGAACTATGGAACAATTATTCGAGGGTCTGCCTTGTGCCATTATTGTCGATGATATTCTTGTCTATGGCAAAGACGCGGCGGAACATGACCACAATCTCAGGCTCATTTTGGAGCATGCTGTCAAGATCAACCTCAAGCTCAATCCTGACAAGTGCAAGTTCAGGGTTCCAGTGGTCTCCTATGTCGGCCACATCTTCACCCCTGACGGCCTCAAACTGGATCCGAAGAAGACTTCTGCCATCACAGAAATGCCTGCACCCACTGACGTGAAAGGCCTGCAACGTTTCCTGGGCATGGTAAACTATCTCGGAAAGTTCATACCTAACCTCACCGAATTAAGCTCCACACTGCGTCAGCTGACAAAAAAGGACACTGCATGGTCATGGTTCCAGCAACATCAGGATGCCTTCGATGTTCTGAAATCAAAACTGACCAGTGCACCGACCCTGACTTTTTTTTACCTGAAACGTCAGGTGGTGATCACCTGCGATGCCTCGAAATTCGGGCTCGGCGCAGCCTGCCTGCAACCGTCTGATGATGGTACCCTACTACCCGTCGCTTATGCCTCTTGCACCATGACCGACACGGAGCAGCACTACGTGCAAATCGAAAAGGAACTGCTGGCGGTCGTCTTTGCCTGCTCCAAATTCCACGACTTCGTCTATGGCAACACGTTCATGGTTGAGACGGACCACCAACCACTGGTGACAATCTTGAACAAGCCTATCCACGCCGCCCCAGCTCATTTGCAGCGCATGATGATGCAGCTGCAGCGATACGACTTCTCTATTACCTACAAAAAGGGCAAGGACATGCATGTTGCTGACACACTCTCTCGTGCCCCTCGAACATCTTGCGAACAACACCCACACGAACAGGAGAATTTCACTGTTCTCGGTGTCGGTCTAATCTCCAGCAAGCAACTGCGCACGCTGGCCGCGCACACTGCCAAGGATGTTACGCTTCAAGCCCTCTCGTCCATCATCAAAACAGGCTGGCCAGGCAAACAATCCAACACGCCCACTGAGGTGCAGCCGTACTTTTTGGTCCGCGATGAACTGGTGGTTCAGGATGGTGTGGTCAAGGGCCACAAGGTAGTTGTACCTGCATCGCTACAAGACGAATACTTCAAAGAGGTACACGGCGGTCACCCAGGAGCCGACTCCACACTGGCACGTGCCCGGGATCTGTTCTACTGGCCCGGAATGGCCACGTACATCCGGGACCGCGTAGCCTCCTGCCCCACTTGCAACAATCTTGCACCTCATCAGCAGCGGCAACCCCTTCTGCAACAACCTCCACCAGCACTGTCATGGTTGTCGATGGCTGCGGACATTTTCGAATGGTGCGGTAAGCACTACCTCGTTCTGGTCGACTCGTACTCCAACTGGTTTGAACTTGACCAAATTACCTCCCTCAGGTCGGTGATGGTCATCAGGAAGCTGAAAAGACATTTCTCAGACCATGGCATTCCTGTTATTCTGAGAACCGACAATGGTCCACAGTTCACCAGCCACTTGTTCAAGCTTTTCGCTGACCGATGGAACTTTCAGCACGTCACAAGCAGTCCCAAGTATCCACAGAGTAATGGACTCGCTGAACGCGCTGTCAGAAGCGCCAAGCACTTGCTGGAGGGAGCGCGCATTTCAAAGTCTGACGTCTATCTCGATCTACTGAATCTCAGAAACATTGCAAGAGACGGAATCTTGGGGTCACCAGCACAGCGGCTGCTGTCGAGGGTGACGAGGTCTCCGGTCCCCATCGCACAACAGCAGCTGGTTCCTCGGGTGTTGAAGCCCGCCACTATCCAGCAACGTCTCCAAGAGAAGCACGATACCCAGAAACGGTCATACGACAGCTCCAGCAGACAACTCCAGCCTCTATTGCCGGGCCAGGTCGTCCGTCTACGAACTCCAATTGGTCATTCTCGTCTGGGCGTTGTTGTGCGCCCGACTGATGAGCCGCGATCGTACCTTGTGGACTGTGAGGGAGCGGTTTACCGGAGAAGTCGTCAACACCTGCTTGCTGTGAAGGAGCCCCGACCGCCGCCTGCCGATCCATATGCTCCGCCGCTCCAGTTCCAGCCGCCTTCCGCAATGTCTCCCGCCCGTCCCCGCATGCCTGGCACTCCCCCACGTCTATCTGTCTCCACTAACCACGGGGTTTCACCCACCGCATGTTTCCCCCCTCGGTCACCACAATCCTCTCCCGTGCGGTTTTCACCTTCAGCCTCATCCATCAGTTGAGGTAGGGGATGGTTGGGTCCGCACGCGTTCGGGCCGTGTTAGTAGACCACCAGACAGGTATGGCGAGTATGTTTAATATGCTTTTAATCTTTAGGGGGAAGGATGTAGATTGATGATGCATGTGAATCAATCACACTTAGCTAGCATCACTAACTCCACCCCATTATAACATTTATACTAACGCCCATTCCCAGCACCGTTAGTTGAAGCAGCCAGGATGAACTGACAACACCTCGCTCTGTAATGCTGCCAAGTTAAAGTGCTGAATAAAGATGTGTGTAAATCTTATATGCTTTGAAGTGATTTACAGGTATGGTGGAGGGAGAGTGTGGGGCGGGGGTAGACTCTGCAGGACTGATGTGGAGGCTTTGGGGAAGGTGCAGAGATGGTTAACCAGAATGGTTTAAAAACAAGCAACTGCAGATGCTGGTTTACAAAAAAGAACACAAAGTGCTGGAGTAACTCAGCGGGACAGGCAGCATCTCTGGAGAGGAGTGCGTGACGTTTCGGGTCAAGACTGAGAAGGGTCTCGACCCGAAACGTTACCCATTCCTTCCAGCATTTTGTGTATACCGAAACAGTGTCTATCCACGTGGCGGTGTGCCAGCAGGCTGGAGGAGCTGGCAAAGGCCTTGCCACAGAGCGGGCAGGTGACAGGGCGCTGGCCGGTGTGGACTCGCCGGTGCTCCAGCAAGTGGTCAAGGCAGGCGAATCCCTTACCAAAGGATGGACAGGGGAAGGGACGTTTACCGCTGTGGGTATGCTGGACATGCGGTAAACGCCACAGGCTGGACATGCGGATGAAACCCTTGCCACACTCAGCGTACACAAGGGGTCCCTCTCTGGTGTGTATCCGCTGGTGCTCTCGCAGCCCCCGTGCTCTCTTGAAACGCTTGCTGCAGTGGCAGCAGCAGCTCGCCGGCATGGGTCCGCCGGTGCTGCCGCAACCCCCGCGAGCTGTCAAACGCCTCACCGCAGTACGGGCATTCGTAGGGCTGGCCACTGGTGTGCACGCGCGGGTGAGACAGGGCGTGGGAGTCCCTGGCAAAGTGCTCTCCACCCACCGGGCTGGGGAAGGGACGGTCGCCGGCGTGCACCCGCTGGTGGGTCAGCAGTCTGGTGGATCGGGTGAAGCCCTTGCCGCACTGGGCGCAGGTGAAGGGACACTCGCCGGTGTGGGTGGACTGGTGCTCCAGCAGCCTGGTGGAGCTGGTGAAGCCCTTGCCGCACTGGGTGCAGGTGTAGGGGCGCTTGCCAGTGTGGGTGCGCTGGTGCTGCAGTAGGTTGCTGGACTGGGTGAAGACCTTGCCACACTGGGCACAGGTGAAGGGGCGCTCGCCAGTGTGGGTGCGCTGGTGGGACAGCATGTTGCTGGACTGGGTGAAGCCCTTGCCGCACTGGGTGCAGGTGAAGGGGCGCTCGCCAGTGTGGGTGCACTGGTGCTGCAGCAGGCTGGTGGAGTGGGTGAAGCCCTTGCCGCAGTCGCTGCAGGTGTAGGGACGCTCGCTGGTGTGGGTGCGCTGGTGCTCCAGCAGGTTGCTGGAGCGGGTGAAGCCTTTGCCGCAGTCGCTGCAGGTGTAGGGCCGCTCCCCGGTGTGCAGGCGCCTGTGCAACTTCAGGTCCGTGGACGACTTAAAGCCTTTGCCGCAGTCGGAGCAGGTGTAGGGCCGCTCACTGCTGTGCACCCGCCGGTGATGCAGCAGCCCCGACGACTGGGCAAAGCCCTTGCCGCAGTCACTGCAGGTGTAGGGCCGCTCCCCGGTGTGCATGCGCCTGTGCATCAACAGTTGCGTAGACGACTTAAATCCTTTGCCGCAGTCGGAACAGGTGAAGGGCCGCTCACTGCTGTGCACCCGCCGGTGCTGCAATAGCCCCGTCGACCGGGCAAAGCTCTTGCCACAGATGGAGCAGCCGTAGGGCTTCTCGCCCGTGTGCACCCGCTGGTGCTCCTGCAGCGCCATCAACCGGGCAAAGCTCTTGCCGCAAGTGGAGCAGCTGAAGGGCTTCTCGCCCGTGTGCACCCGGTGGTGCATCTTCAGGTGATTCGTCGTCTTGAAGCTCTTGCCACAGTCGGAGCAGGTGAAGGGCCTCTCGCCAGAATGCAGGCATATGTGCCGCAGCAAGTTGGGGTAGCTGATGAAGCTCTTGCCGCACTCCGAGCAGTCGAGGGGGCGTTCTCCCGTGTGCACCCGCCGATGGGTCTCCAGCTCACTCGGGTGCTGCCAGGCCTTGCCACACACATTGCACTCATAACGCTTCTCCTTGTTGTGCCCCGTCATATGGTCCTCCATCGAAGCTCAGACCCTTCGAAGTTCAGCCCGCACACTGAGCAGATGGGGGGGGGGGGCTCACCGGCACCCTGGTCGCCCTCAATGGCCGCTCACGTCCCCGTCTCTCCGTCCACAGCAATGACTCTTAAACCCTGCAGGAGGGGAACACAGAGGGTCAATACCTGTTTCTGTCTTCAAGGGTCCAACTTTGCTCTTAACTATTTTTTTCCTCTTCACATACCTAAAGAAGCTTTTAATATCCTCCTTTATATTCTTGGCTAGCTTACCTTCAACAGTTATAATCTGTTGCTCTTTGAAAGTTGCCCAATCCTCTGGCTTCCCACTCATCCTTTCCCTCTCCAGCCCTCTGACTATCAATACAGGAGCCCCTCAAGGGTGCGTTCTGTCACCTCAGCTCTTCTCACTTTACACCAACAACCTCACATCCCAATGCAGCTCAGTTAAAATTTTCAAATATGCAGACGACACGACAATAATTGGCCTCATCTCAGACAACAATGAATCACAATACCATCAAACAGTGGACAGCGCAGTCAAATGGTGCGCAGAAAACAACCTCCAGCTTAACACCTCAAAAACCTTAGAAACCATCATAGATTTCAGACGCGTACAAAACCTGAAACCCGCGGTCCATGTCAACTCCCATCCCATAACCTCCACGAACTTATTTAAGTTTCTGGGCACCTATATCTGCAATAATCTAAAATGGCACATCAATGCTGACCACATCATTAAGAAAGGACAATAACGCCTATACTTCCTCAGACAGCTCAAGAAGTTCAGAGTCCACAAACACCTCCTGGTACGCTTCTATCAATCCATCATTGAAAGCATCATCACCTCCTCAATCACAGTCTGGTACGGAAACACTGACAGTCACTCACTACACAGAATACAGCGCATTGTCTCCAAGGCCTCCAGGATCATCAACTCTCCCCTCCCCTCAATCCATTCCATTTACCTCCAACGTACCTCAAAACGGGCAACAAAGATCATCTCGGACCCCTCCCTTCCAGCAAACCACCTTTTCCAGTCTCTCCCTTCAGGGAGGCGCCTTAGGTCACTTGCTACAAAATCCACCCGTTTTAAAAACAGTTTCTTCCCCTCAGCAATAAGAACACTTAATTCCCTCCAATAACTTTTTGACTTTGATGTATACAGTGTCGTCTATGGTTTTTGTCTGTTCTTTTGCACTATGTATTGTTGGTGAGATTTGTGATTTGTGATGTGCTTTATTATTATTGTTGTTAGTGTTAATGTGCTAAAGCAGTGTACCATCATGTACCGAACCCAATTACCACCAACCCTGGTCGTGTGGCAAATAAAGTTTCTATTCTATTCTATTCTATGTTTTGCTTCACTTTTATTTTTATATTCTCCTCGACTTCCCTTGTCAGCCACGGTCGCCCCTTACTCCCCTTGGAATCTTTCTTCCTCTTTGGAATGAATTGATCCTGCACCTTCTGTATTATTCCCAGAAATACCTGCCATTGTTGTTCCAGTCATCCCTGCTAGGTTATCTTTCCAGTCAACTTTGACCATCTCCTCCCTCAGGGCTCCTTAGTCCCATTTGCTCAACTGTAATACTGACACTTCCGATTTTCCCTTCTCCCTCTCAAATTGCAGATTAAAACATCATATTATGGTCACTACCTCCTAATGCAGGGCTCTCGCTTAACTTTTTTCCCTGTTGCCAGCCGGGCAACCTAGGCAACTTTTTAGGTTGCCAAATGACAGTTTAGGTGGTTATTTAAGACTGCTTGCATGACACGTGCGATAATGTGCTCGGACGAAGTGCATAGTTACCAGTCAGAATTATGGTCAATGAAGCATTCACATATTATTTCTGCTTCAAATAAAGTCACAAACTAAACATATTCACCATTCAAGACATGATATATACCACAATGACATGCAGCAAAATTACAATAAAGTATCTCATCTCCTTTTACATGTTGCAATGAATGCAATTTCTATTATTTTTTTCCACATCCAAACAAAATTCTGGTTGGATTATTCAGCGTACGATCAACCTCAGAGAGACCAAATGCAGGCTTGGCGATCGCTTCGCACAACACCTACACTCAGTGCGCAATAACCAACCTGATCTCCTGGTGGCTCAGCACTTCAACTCCCCCTCCCATTCCGAATCCGACCTTTCTGTCCTGGGCCTCCTCCATGGCCAGAGTGAGGCCCACCGTAAATTGGAGGAGCAGCACCTCATATTTTGCTTGGGCAGTTTACACCCCAGACGTATGAAAATTGACTTCTCCGATTTCAGGTAGTCCCTGCTTTCTCCTCCGCTTCCCAGCTCTCCCTCAGCCCACTGTCTCCGCCTCTTCCTTTCTTCTTCCCACCCCCTGCACCCTCACATCAGTTTGAAGAAGGGTCTCGACCCGAAACATTGCCTATTTCCATAGCTCCATAGATGCTGCCTCACCCGTTGAGTTTCTCCAGCATTTTTGTCTCCCCATTCACACAAGTACTGTTATCCCACTTTCCTCACCCACTCCCTACACATTAGGGGCAATTTTACAGAGACAAGTTAACCTACAAAGCCAATGCATCTTTGGGATGTGGAAGGAAACCTACATACTTGCAGGGAGAATGTGCAAATTTAACACAGACAGTGCCCGAGGACAGGATCGAACACAGATCCCTGGCGTGTGAGGCAGCAAGTCCACTAGCTGTGCTACTATATTTTATTTTCCAACACACAAAAAATTATACATTGATAACTTTGGTGACTAAAAAAAAAGAAACTATCCATTTTCAGTCTTAAATCTCTAAGTGATGCTATGTCATCCTTTACTGTTGGGGAGGATTTAAACTAATGTGGCAGGGGGATGGGAGCATGAGCAGAGAGACAGAGGGGTGTAAAATGAGGGTAGAAGCAATAGGTAGCAAGGTGAAAAGTAAAAGTGGCAGGCAGACAAATCCAGGGGGAAAATCTAAAAGGGCCACTTTTCAACATAATTGTATAAGAGTGTTGTAAAAACAAGCCTGAAGGCTCTGTGTCTCAATGCAAGGAGCATTCATAATAAGGTGGATGAGTTGAATGTGCAGATAGTTATTAATGAATATGATATAGTTGGGATCACGGAGACATGGCTCCAGGGTGACCAAGGCTGGGAGCTGAACATCAAGGGATATTCAATATTCAGGAGGGATAGACAGAAAGGAAAAGGAGGTGGGGTAGCGTTGCTGGTTAGAGAGGAGATTAACGCAATAGAAAGGAAGGACATTAGCTTGGAGGATGTGGAATCGAAATGGGTAGAGCTGCGAACCACTAAGGGGCAGAAAATGCTAGTGGGAGTTGTGTACAGGCCACCTAACAGTAGTACTGGAGTTGAGGATGGCATCAAACAAGAAATTAGAAATGCGTGCAACAAAGGTAAAACAGTTATAATGGGTGACTTCAATCTACATATAGATTGGGTGAATCAAATTGGCAGGGGTGCTGAGGAAGAGGATTTCTTGGAATGTATGCGGGATAGTTTTCTAAACCAACATGTAGAGGAACCAACGAGAGAGCAGGCTATTCTAGACTGGGTATTGAGTAATGAGGAAGGGTTAGTTAGCAATCTTGTTGTGCGTGGTCCCTTGGGCAAGAGTGACCATAATATGGTTGAATTCTTCATTAGGATGGAGAGTGACATAGTTAATTCAGAAACAAGGGTTCTGAACTTAAAGAAAGGTAACTTTGAGGGTATGAGACGTGAATTGGCCAAGATAGACTGGCAATTGATTCTTAAAGGGTTGATGGTGGATATGCAATGGAAGGCATTTAAAGACCACAACAATTGTTCATCCCAGTTTGGCAAAAGAATCAATCAGGGAAGGTGGTGCATCTGTGGATAACAAGGGAAATCAGGGATAGTATCAAAACAAAAGATGAAGCATATAAATTAGCCAGAAAAAGCAGCCTACCAGAGGACTGGGAGAAATTCAGAGTCCAGCAGAAGAGGACAAAGGGCTTAATTAGGAAAGGGAAAATAGATTACGAAAGAAAACTGGCAGGGAACATAAAAACTGACTGCAAAAGTTTTTTATAGATATGTGAAGAGAAAAAGATTAGTTAAAATAAATGTAGGTCCCTTGCAGTCAGAAACAAGTGAATTGATCATGGGGGAAAAGGACATGGCAGACCAATTGAATAACTACTTTGGATCTGTCTTCACTAAGGAAGACATAAATAATCTGCCGGAAATAGCAGGGGACCAGGGGTCAAATGAGATGGAGGAAATGAGTGAAATCCAGGTTAGTCGGGAAGTGGTGTTAGGTAAATTGAATGGATTAAAGGCCGATAAATCCCCAGGGCCAGATAGGCTGCATACCTGAGTACTTAAGGAAGTAGCCCCAGAAATAGTGGGTGCATTGGGGGGAGGGACTCAAATAGAGAAAGATGGTAGAAAATGTGGGACGCAGGAGGCAGAGAAGGGAAGCACTCGGACCCAAAATGTAGGGGAGAAAGAAGAAAAAGATAATAAACAGAGATGGGTGGGTTTCTTAAATGTGTATATTTTAATGCTAGGAGCATTGTAAGAAAGGTGGATGAGCTTAGAGTCTGGATTGACACCTGGAAGTATGATGTTGTGGCGATCAGTGAAACATGGTTGCAGGAGGGCTGTGATTGGAAACTAAATATTCCACGATTTCGTTGCTTCAGGGGTGATAGATTTGGAGGGGCAAGAGGTGGGGGTGTTGCATTGCTTGTCAAGGAAGATATTACAGCAGTGCTTTGGCAGGATAGATTAGAGGGCTCGTCTAGGGAGGCTATTTGGGTGGAGCTGAGAAATGGGAAAGGTATAGCAACACTTATAGGGGTGTATTATAGACCGCCAAATGGGGAGCGAGAATTGGAAGAGCAAATATGTAAGGAGATAGCAGATATTAGTAGTAAGCACAAGGTAGTGATTGTGGGAGATTTCAATTTTCCACACATAGACTGGGAAACACATTCTGTAAAAGGGCTGGATGGTTTGGAGTTTGTAAAATGTGTGCAGGATAGTTTTTTGCAGCAATACATAGAGGTACCTACTAGAGATGGGGCAGTGCTGGACCTCCTGTTAGGAAATGAGACAGGGCAGGTGGCGGAAGTAAGCGTTGGGGAGCACTTCGGGTCCAGTGATCACAATACCATTAGTTTCACTGTAATTATGGAGAGGGTCAGAACTGGACCTAGGGTTGAGATTTTTGATTGGAGAAAGGCTAACTTTGAGGAGATGCGAAAGGATTTAAAAACAGTGAATTGGGACATGTTGTTTTATGGGAAGGATGTAGAAGAGAAATGGAGGACATTTAAAGGTGAAATTTTAAGAGTACAGAATCTTTATGTCCCTGTTCGGTTGAAAGGAAATAGTAAAAATTGGAAAGAGCCATGGTTTTCAAGGGAAATTGGACACTTGGTTCGGAAACAGAGAGAGACCTACAATAATTATAGGCAGCATGGAGTAAATGAGGTGCTTGAGGAGTATAAAGAATGTAAAAAGAATATTAAGAAAGAAATTAGAAAAGCTAAAAGAAGATATGAGGTTGCTTTGGCAAATAAGGTGAAAGTAAATCCAAAGGGTTTCAACAGCTAAATTAATAGCAAAAGGATAACAAGGAATAAAATCGGTCCATTGGAGAGTCAGAGTGGACAGCTAGCTGCAGAGCCAAAAGAGATGGGGGAGATATTGAACAATTTATTTTCTTCGGTATTCACCAAGGAGAAGGATATGGAATTATGTGAGGTAAGGGAAACAAGCAGAGTAGCAATGGAAACTATGAGATTCAAAGAAGAGGAGGTGCGGACACTTTTGAAAAATATGAAAACGGATAAGTCTCCAGGTCCTGACAGGATATTCCCGAGGACATTGAGGGAAGTTAGTGTAGAAATGGCAGGGGCTATGACAGAAATATTTCAAATGTCATTACAAATGGGAATAGTGCCGGAGGATTGGCGTACTGCGCATGTTGTTCCGTTGTTCAAAAAGGGTTCTAAGAGTAAACCTAGCAATTATAGACCTGTTAGTTTGATGTCAGTGGTGGGCAAATTAATGGAAAGGATACTTAAAGATAATATATATAAGCATCTGGATAAGCAGGGTCTGATTAGGAACAGTCAACATGGATTTGTGCCTGGAAGGTCATGTTTGACTAATCTTCTAGAATTTTTCAAAGAGGTTACTAGGGAAATTGATGAGGGTAAAGCAGTGGATGTTGTCTATATGGATGTTACGACTCCCGACTTCAGAGCCGCGTAACATAATTCAAAAACCTGGTTCAAGATCAAAAGTGGTTTTAATTATTCAATGGAACACAAAAACCCAAACCTGATTCAAACAACCCAGTCAGGGATATGGATGGACTGACAAACAATTTAACAGTGCTCCAGCCAGCCACGTGATGGACCGTCGAACCGGAGACTCTAAAACCTGCCTAAAGAGATATAACCCTGAAACAAAATACAGGAAAACACTAAGGTCAGCCCTTATCCGTCCCAATTCAATATTTGTTAATAAGTAATGGTGAAAGTACACAAAGTTCTATGCCAGGTGGCCAGGCCTTCCGCAGCTCACTCCAGCAGTCAGCTCACAAGTCAGGGTCGACGAAGAGCGAGAATCCTGGGAGACTCTGGTATTTAAGCTTCAGATGAGTTACCCGTCACCTGACGCAGCTTGGCCAATCGGTTACAGGAGCCTTTTAACCCCTTGATTCCAGACTCACAACCACAAGGCCTGCACTCGGGAAAGAAACAGAGAAAAGTAAGTACATAGCATTCACCAGGGGGGGAAGCGCCTAACACCCCCACCCAAAGATACTGAATAAGTTTCGGAAGAGAGAAAAAACACCACCAAATCCCAGAAACTATTCAGGAGCTAAAACTCTACTGGCGCGACAAGGCGTCAGCCAAGACATTATCCTTGCCACGGATATGCCTGACCTACAGGTTGTAGTCTTGCAGCTGCAATCTCTAGCTCCGGTTCTTATTCTTCATACTTTTCAAAAATGCCAACGGATTATGATCCGTGAGTACGATGACAGGGACATTCGAGGAGCCAACATAAACCTCGAAATGATTCAGAGACATTAAAATAGCAAGGGCTTCTTTCTCAATGGTGGAGTACCACTTCTGATGACGATTAAACTTCTTAGAGAAGTACGAAACTCGATGCTCCACCCCATCTGAATCATCCTGTAGAAGAACTCCCCCAACCCCACGATCACTAGCATCCACTGCCAGCTTAAATGGACGCTCAAAATCAGGTGCCGCAAGCACAGGTGCGCGCACCAGAAGACTTTTAGTATGATCAAAGGCTTGTTGACACTCTGCGGACCACACAAAAGCTACCTTCGGACTCAGCAAATCCATCAAAGGGGCAGCCACCGCAGAGAAGTTTTGACAGAATCCTCTATAGTACCCAACCATAGCCAGATACCTACGCAGTTCAGTCCTCGAGGTTGGAGCAGGAAATGCGACAATATGCCCCACCTTTTCCTTGAGAGTGCGAACCTGACCCCGGCCCACCACCTTACCCAGATACGATACCGTGGCCTGGCCAAACTCACACTTCCCCAGATTGATCGTTAGGTTTGCCTCCGCTAGACGATGAAATACCTCCTTCAGATGACCGATGTGTTCAATCCACGACCTGGAGCACACAACCAAATCATCAAGGTATGCCTCACAGAAGGATAAACCAGACAATACAATGTTCACCAACCGTTGGAAGGTTGCCGGCGCATTGCGCATCCCAAATGCCATTACTGTGTACTGAAGAAAGTTATCAGGCGTAACGAACGCAGAGATCTCCCTCGCCCGCCTAGTCAAAGGAACTTGCCAATTCCCTTTTAACAAGTCCAACTTAGACACAAAAGATGCACTTCCCACACGATCCACGCAATCCTCCATTCGTGGGAGAGGATAGCAATCCGGCTTAGTTACACCATTCACTTTCCGAAAGTCCGTGCAAAACCTGTCCTCCCCATTAGCCTTCGTAGCCAGTAGACACGGAGAACTCCACGGACTACAACTAGGTTCAGCAATGCCATGCCGCAGCATATAGTCAACCTGACTCCCTAGACGATGACGCCTGTCAGGGTTGACCCGATACGGATGCTGTTTAATTGCTGCAGCACCGGCCACGTCAATGTCATGCTGCCGCACAGACGTCTGAGAAGGCACATCCGAGAACAGTGACCCATTTGACTCCACCAAAGCAAGCAGATCACCCCGCTGACTTTCAGTCAAATGAGACAACCGCGACTCCAAAGCCTCAGAGTTACACAGCCTTCCCTGTGTCACTGCCACAGACAACCGTGCCTCACCCACATCACCACCCGTGTCAGGGGGCAGCACCACTGCAGCCAAAACAGGCTTAGACGAAACCGAAGGACACAGCATCTCCCCATCAACCTCCACAGGCTCCTGCTCATCGTACTGCTTCATCATGTTGACATGACAGAGCTGAGTCTTACGCCTTCGATCAGGGGTACCAATAATATAATCCCTTTCACCAACCTTCTTAACCACCTGTACCGAGCCTGCAGACTGGAACCAGGAATAGGCAACAACACCAGGACCTTCTCACCTGGAGAAAAATTCCTACTAGAAGCCTTCCTGTCGAACCACCCCTTCATCCTAGACTGAGCAGAAGCCAGATTACCCATTGCCAGTTCGCATGCCCTCTTCAGTCTAGACCGAAAGGTACAGAAGTGGTCTAAAATACTACGTTTTGTATCCTCCTGCAACCATTTCTCCTTTAGGACCCTCAACGGACCACGTACAGTATGCGCGAACACCAGGTCAGCAGGACTGAACCCTAAAGACTCCTGCACGACCTCACGCACCGCAAACATAACTAGATGAACCCCCTCATCCCAGTCTTTTTCAAACTCCAGGCAGTAAGTCCTCAACATAGATTTCAAAGTCTGGTGAAACCTCTCGAGAGCTCCCTGGCTCTCAGGGTGATACGCACTGGAGTAACAATGCTTAAAATCTAACAACTTCATTACCTGACCAAAACCCTTCGACATGAAGTTGGAACCTTGGTCACTCTGCACAACCTTGGGCAAACCGAACAACGAAAAAAACGTAGTGAGAGACTTCACAATGGTAGGGGCAGTAATTCTACACAAAGGGACCACCTCCGGAAAGCGGGTAGACGCACACATAATTGTCAATAAAAACTTGTTGCCCACCCTTGTCCGAGGTAGAGGACCCACACTATCAACTAAAATCCGCTCAAACGTCTCACCGACCACAGGGATTGGATATAAAGGCGCAGGAACAATCGATTGGTTCGGCTTTCCTGCCACCTGGCAAATGTGACAACACCTGCACTGCTGTTTCACGTCCTTTTTCAACCCTGGCCAAAAAAAATTCCGTAAGATACGGTCATACGTCTTATTGACCCCCCAAATGTCCACCCAGAGGACCATCATGAGCCAAACAGAGTATCTCGTCCCTATACCGACGAGGTATCACAATCTGATCAACCACGCTCCAATCATCATGCCCAGATATATCCAAGGGAGACCACTTTCGCATCAGTAAGCCCTCCCTTAGAATATACCCCTTTGCTGTGGAATCCATATCCCCCTCAGGCACGCGGTCGAACAGATCAGATAAACCTGGATCACTCTTTTGCTCCTCAACCAGCTGGTCACGTGACAGCGACACCGGCCCATTTCCAGACACTATCCCATCTTGAGATGTAGAAACACCCTTCAACACACAGGATCCCTCATCCTGATCCCCAAAAATGCTCTCACTCAGGTCCCCTACATCCCCAAATTTCGCCTGGCTCTTAGCCATAGCCCTCGTGACAGCACAAGCTGCGAAGACCCTCGGATGCTGCATAGCCAATCTATCAGGACTCTGCACCATCGGAACAGCCGTCACCTCAGGAGTAACTAAAACTCTACCTCCTGCCAAGTCATTCCCCAAAATTACAGAAACTCCCCCAACGGGGAAACACGGCCGTAACCCAACAGTTACCCGGCCTGAAACCAACTCAGACTCGAGACTCACGGTATGCAAAGGCACTACCATGCCATCCATCCCGAATCCTACCACAGGGACACTTGACCCAACCGATGATTCCCCAGAAAACGGCAGTACACTCTCCAATATAAAGGACTGAGTAGCACCAGTATCACGCAAGATGGATACTGGAACTCTATCACCACCATCCTCCAGAGAAACAAAACCATTCATCATGAACGCAGAATAATTCCTACCCTCATCAGACTCAGGCACCTCAGGTACCACAGGTGCCTTCTGTGTACCCACCAAAGCCACAGGCTTTGCATTTTTCTTCTTCAGAACGGGACACGCCTTTAACATGTGCCCTCTCCCTCTACAATAGTAGCACACAGGACCTTCGTTAGTCCTCAAATTTCCGTCAACCTTATCAGCTCGGACCTCCCCCTGTATCAACGTGCTGCCACTTGCAGGCACAGAAACACCTTTGATACTGCCACCGGCGACACCACCACGATCAACCGGCCGTGCACCAAAACTATAGGATCGCCCAACAAAATCAGTTTTATGAGTCAATACATACTCATCTGCCAACACTGCGGCCTTAGACACATTCACCTTCTGCTCATTAAGGTAAGTAGTAACCCTCTCAGGGAGACAGTTCTTAAAGACTTCCATAATCATCAAGGCCCGCAGTTGCCCAATATCCTTCACTCCTTGAGAAGCGCACCACCTGTCAAAAAGTGCCTCCTTCTCCCTAGCAAACTCCACATAAGTCTGACTATCAAACTTCCTAAAGCGCCGGAATTTCTGCCGGTATGCCTCTGGAACTAATTCATAAGCCCGTAATACTGTAGACTTCACACACTCATAGTCCAGACTGCTTTCAACAGACAAAGACGAGTACACCTCCCGTGCTTTACCCACAAGGACACACTGCAATAGCAAGGTCCACATGTCCCTAGGCCACTTCAAGGACAAAGCCACCCGTTCAAAGCCACATCCTTCTCACTAAAGGGGGGAACCAGGCGGATGTTCTTGCTCATATCAAACTCCCGTTCCCTAGAAGAAACCCGGGAGGCATCCAATTCCTTCTCCCGCAGCCTAATCTCTGCCTCACGCAACTGAATCTCTGCTCTTTTGAGCTCTAACTCCTTCAACCTAATGACTGCCTCCATGTCCTGACCAGGCTGAACAGAAGGTGTGGGACTGTTTGCACAGCCAGGCAAAACCCCACCCTCCACCAACGCAGCCCACAACACCGATTTAATGGACTGTTTCTTTGAACGTGGGTTAATAGGCACTTCATAGTTCTCTGCTAGAAAAATCAAATGCTCCTTCGTACAACTATCAAACAACTCCCGACTAGGAGCCTCAATAAAGTCCTTCCCTTTAAACTCCATATCAAATGTAGCACCAAACCACCCGCTAAACCCTGGGCACCAATGCTATCACAAACAGGGAAGAAAAATGTCCCTCACAACACAGACTTCCTTAGTCACCAGAAGCCCACCAAAAAAAATCCCCAAAACGTCTAGGGTCCTCAAAACTTAGGACGAGCCCCCATTTTGTTACGACTCCCGAATGCAGGTACTTCAGAGCCGCGTAAAAAAATTCAAAAACCAGGTTCAAGTTCAAAAGTAGTTTTAAATATTCAATGGAACACCAAAACCCAAACCTGATTCAAACAACCCAGTCAGGGATATGGATGGACTGACAAACAATTTAACAGTGCTCCAGCCAGCCACGTGATGGACCGTCGAACCGGAGACACTAAAACCTGCCTAAAGAGATATAACTCTGAAACAAAATACACGAAAACACTAAGGTCAGCCCTTATCCGTCCCAATTCAATATTTTTTAATAAGTAATGGTGAAAGTACACAAAGTTCTATGCCAGGTGGCCAGGCCTTCCGCAGCTCACTCCAGCAGTCAGCTCACAAGTCAGGGTCGACGAAGAAGAGCGAGAATCCTGGGAGACTCTGGTATTTAAGCTTCAGATGAGTCACCCGTCACCTGACGCAGCTTGGCCAATCGGTTACAGGAGCCTGTTAACCCCTTGATTCCAGACTCACAACCACAAGGCCTGCACTCGGGAAAGAAACAGAGAAAGGTAAGTACATAGCATTCACCAGGGGGGGAAGCGCCTAACAATGGACTTCAGTAAGGCCTTTGACAAGGTTCCTCATGGAAGGTTGGTTAAGAAGATTAAATTGTTGGGTATTAATGGTGGAGTAGCAAGATGGATTCAACAGTGGCTGAATGGGAGATGCCAGTGAGTAATGGTGGATGTCTGTTTGTCAGGTTGGAGGCCGGTGACTAGTGGGGCGCCTCAGGGGTCTGTGTTGGGTCCACTGTTGTTTATCATGTACATAAATGTTCTGGATGATGGTGTGGAAAATTGGATTAGTAAGTATGCAGATGATACTAAGATAGGTGGTGTGGTGGATAATGAAGTAGATTTTCAAAGTCTACAGAGAGATTTAGGCCATTTGGAAGAGTGGGCTGAAAGATGGCAGATGGAGTTTAATGCTGATAAATGTGAGGTACTAGATCTCGGCAGGACAAATCAAAATAAGACGTACATGGTAAATGGTAGAGAATTGAGGAATGCAGTTGAACAGAGGAATCTAGGAATAACTGTGCATAGTTCCCTGAAGATGGAATCTCATGTAGATAGGGTGGTAAAGAAAGCTTTTGGTGTGCTGGCCTTTATAAATCAGAGCATTGAATATAAAAGTTGGGATGTAATGTTAAAATTGTACAAGGCATTGGTGAGGCCAATTCTGGAGTATGGAGTACAATTTTGGTCGCCTAATTATAGGAAGGATGTCAACAAAATAGAGAGAGTACAGAGGAGATTTACTAGAATGTTGCCTGGGTTTCAGCAACTAGGTTACAGAGAAAGGTTGAACAAGTTAGGTCTTTATTCTTTGGAGCACAGAAGGTTAAGAGGGGACTTGATAGAGGTCTTTAAAATTATGAGCGGGTTAGACAGAGTTGACGTGGATAAGCTTTTTCCATTGAGAGTAGGGAAGATTCAAAGAAGGGGACATGACTTGAGAATTAAGGGACAGAAGTTTAGGGGTAACATTAGGGGGAACTTCTTTACTCAGAGACTGGTAGCTGTGTGGAATGAGCTTCCAGTGGAAGTGGTGGAGGCTGGTTCGATTTTATCCTTTAAAAATAGATTGGATGGGTATATGGACGGGAAAGGAATGGAGGGTTATGGTCTGAGTGCAGGTAGATGGGACTAGGGGGAAGTATTTATTTATTTTTAAAAAAAAATAATAATAATAATAATAAAAATAATAATGCTCGGCACGGACTTGAAGGGCCGAGATGGCCTGTTTCCGTGCTGTAATGGTTATATTAGTGATAAATTTTCAAAACTTTTTAGATTCTGGTGTAGTTCCTAAGGATTGGAGGGTAGCTAATGTAACCCCACTTTTTATAAAGGGAGGGAGAGAGCAAACGGGGAATTACAGACCAGTTAGTCTAACATCGGTAGTGGTGAAAATGCTAGAGTAAGTTATTAAAGATGGGATAGCAGCACATTTGGAAAGTGGTGAAATCATTGGACAAAGTCAGCATGGATTTATGAAAGGTAAATTATGTCTGACTAATCTTATAGAATTTTTTGAGGATGTAACTTGTAGAGTGGATAAGGGAGAACCAGTGGATGTGTAATATCTGGACTTTCAGAAGGCTTTCGACAAGGTCCCACATAAGAGATTAGTATGCAAACTTAAAGCACATGGTATTGGGGGTTCAGTATTGATGTGGATAGAGAACTGGCTGGCAGACAGGAAGCAAAGAGTAGGAGTAAACGGGTCCTTTTCAGAATGGCAGGCAGTGACTAGTGGGGTACCACAAGGCTCAAGGCTGGGACCCCAGCTATTTACAATATATATTAATGATTTGGACGAGGGAATTGAATGCAACATCTCCAAGTTTGCGGTTGACATGAAACTGGGGGGTAGTGTTAGCTGTGAGGAGGATGCTAGGAGGATGCAAGGTGACTTGGATAGGTTGGGTGAGTGGGCAAATGCATGGCATTTGCCGTATAATGTGGATAAATGTGAGGTTATCCACTTTGGTGGCAAGAACAGGAAAGTAGACTATTATCTGAATGGTGGCCGATTAGGAAAAGGGGAGATGCAATGAGACCTGGGTGTCATGGTACACCAGTCATTGAAAGTAGGCATGCAGGTGCAGCAGGCAGTGAAGAAAGTGAATGGTATGTTAGCATTCATAGCAAAAGGATTTGAGTATAGGAGCAGGGAGGTTCTACTGCTGTTGTACAGGGCCTTGGTGAGACCACACCTGGAGTATTGCGTACAGTTTTGGTCTTCTAAACTGAGGAAATACATTCTTGCCATAGAGGGAGTACAGAGAAGGTTCACCAGACTGATTCCTGGGATGGCAGGACTTCCAAATGAAGAAAGACTGGATAGATTTGGCTTGTACTCGCAAGAATTTAGAAGATTGGGGGGTCTTATAGAAACTTACAAAACTCTTAAGGGGTTGGACAGGCTAGATGCAGGAAGATTGTTCCCGATGTTGGGGAAGTCCAAAACAAGAGGTCACAGTTTAAGGATAAGGGGGAAGTCTTTCAGGACCGAGATGAGAAAAAAAAAATTCACACAGAGAGTGGTGAATCTGTGGAATTCTCTGCCACAGAAAGTAGTTGAGGCCAGTTCATTGGCTATATTTAAGAGGGAGTTGAATGTGGCCCTTGTGGCTAAAGGGATCAGGAGGTATGGAGAGAAGGCAGGTGCAGGATACTGAGTTGGATGATCAGCCATGATCATATTGAATGGCGGTGCAGGCTCGAAGGGCCGAATGGCCTACTCCTGCACCTATTTCCTATGTTTCTATATTTCTATGTTTACAGCTACTGTATGTTTTAATTCAGTTCAAGACTATGGGACATTGCATTGGCCATAAAGTTGCTGCCTAAAATTGCCAGAGACCCGGAATTGATCCTGAATATGGGTGCTGTCTGTATGGAGTTTGCTCAGGAAGGCAAATTATTATCTAAATGGTGTCAAGTTGGGAAAAGGGGAAGTACAACGGGACCTTCATTAGTCGCTGAGAGTAAGCATGCAGATACAGCAGGTAGTGAAGAAAGCGAATGGCATGTTGGCCTTCATAACAAGAGGAGTTGAATATAGGAGCAAAGAGGTCCTCGTGAAGTTGTACAGGGCACTGGTGAGACCACACCTGGAGTATTGTGTGTAGTTTTGGTCTCCAGACTTGAGGAAGGCCATTCTTGCTATTGAGGGAGTGCAGCATATGTTCACAAGGTCAATTCCCTGGATGGCGGGACTGTCATATGTTGATAGATTAGAGTGGCTGGGTTTGTATACTCTGGAATTTAGAAGGATGAGGGAATATTATTGAAACATATAAGATTATTAAGGGTTTGCACATGCTAGAGGCAGGAAACATGTTCCCAATGTTATAGACAATAGACAAAAGACTATAGGTGCAGGAGTAGGACATTCCGCCCTTCGAGCCAGCACCGCCATTCAATGTGATCATGGCTGATCATCCCCAATCAGTACCCCATTTCTGCCTTCTCCCCTTATCCCCTGACTCCGCTATTTTTAAGAGCCCTATGTAGCTCTCTCTTGAAAATATCCAGAGAACCTGCCTCCACCGCCCTCTAAGGCAAAGAATTCCACAGACTCACCACTCTCTGTGATAAAGTGTCTCATCGTCTCCGTTCTAAATGGCTTACTGCTTATTCTTAAACTGTGGGGGAAGTCCAGAACTAGGGTCCACAGTTTAAGAATAGGGGGTAAGCCATTTAGAATGGAGATGAGGAAACACGTTTTCTCACAGAGAGTTGTGAGTCTGTGGAATTCTCTGCCTCAGAGGACGATCGTTCTCTGGATACTTTTAGGAGAGTTAGAGAGAGCTCGAAGGACCGAATGGCCTACTGCTGCACCTATTGTCTATTGCCTCAGATTTAAAGGACGTCCTTTAAGGAAGGAGATGAGGTGGAATTTCTTTAGTCAGAGTTCAAGTTCAAGTTCAAGTGAGTTTATTGTCATGTGTCCCTGATAGGACAATGAAATTCTTGCTTTGGTTCAGCACAACATAGTAGGCATTTACTACAAAACAGATCAGAACAGAACAAAACAACAGAACCAGAGGGTGGTGAATCTGTGGTATTTAGAAACATAGAAAATAGGTGCAGGAGACCATTCGGCCCTTCGAGCCAGCACCGCCATTCATTGTGATCATGGCTGATCGTCCCCAATCAATAACCTGCGTCTGCCTTCTCCCCATATCCCTTGATTCCACTGGCCCCTTGAGCTTTATCTAACTCTCTCTTAAATCCATCCAGTGACTTGGCCTCCACTGCCATCTGTGGCAGGGAACACCACAAATTCACAAATCTCTGGGTAAAAACCTCAGTCTTAAATGGCCTCCCCTTTATTCTAAGACTGTGGCCCCTGGTTCTGGACTCGCCCAACATTGGGAACATTTTTCCTGCATCTAGCTTGTCCTGTCCTTTTATAATTTTATTTGTTTCTATAAGATCCCCCTCATCCTTCTAAACTCCAGTGAATACAAGCCTAGACTTTTCAATCTTTCCTCATATGACAGACCCACCATCCCAGGGATCAACCTCGTAAACCTACGATGCACTGCCTCAATCACAAGGATGTCCTTTCTCAAATTAGGAGACCAAAACTGTACACAATACTCCAGATGTGCTCTTACCAGAGCCCTATACAACTGAAGAAGAACCTCTTTACTCCTTATGAAGGCCAACATTCCATTAGCTTTCTTCACTGCCTGCTGTACCTGTAAGCCAACTTTCAGTGACTGGTGTGCAAGGACACCCAGGTCTCGCTGCACCTCCCCCTTACCTAACCTAACCCCATTGAGATAATAATCTGCCACCTTATTTTTGCCGCCAAAGCGGATAACCTCACATTTAGCTATATTATACTGCATCTGCCCACTCACTCAACCTGTCCAGGTCACCCTGTAACCTCCAAACATCCTCTTCACAGTTCACACTGCCACCCAGCTTTGTATCATCCACAAACTTGCTAGTGTTGCTCCTAATTCCCTCTTCCAAATCATTAATATATATGGTAAACAATTGCGGCTCCAACACCGAGCCTTGCGGCACTCCACTCGCCACTGCCTGCCATTTTCCGTTCACTCCTACTCTTTGCTTCCTGTCTGCCAACAAATTTCTATCCACGTCAACACCCTACCCCCAATACCATGTCCTCTAATTTTAGTCGCCAGTTTCCCGTGCGGGACCTTATCAAAGGCTTTCTGAAAGTCCATTTGTAAGAAGAAGAAGGAGAAGAAGAAGAAGATTGCCACAGACGGCTGTGGAGGCCAAGTCAGTGGATATTTTTTAGGCAGTGATAGATTCTTGATCAGTATAGGGGTCAGGGGTTATGGGGAGAAGGCAGGAGAATGGGGTTAGGAGGGAGAGATAGATCAGGCATGATTGAATGGTGGAGTAGACTTGATGGTCTGAATAATTCTCTTCCGATCACTTATGACCTTATGACATACACAAGAATATAAATATCATAGTTATTATAGAACAGAATATAGCATATTGTTGTAGAATATAGCCTTTGTTATGGAACAGAATAGAGCACAGAACAGTCCAGCACAATAACGGGCCCTTCGGCCCACAATGTCCGTGTGCAACAAGATGCAAATAACATCCAATTTCTTCATTTTATTCAATGTTTTTTCTTATTTCAATTATTCTGTATTCTTCAATTTCTTCATTTTATTCAAAATTTTTCATAAAGCATGGAAAGAGGTCCTTCGGCCCACCTTGCCCACCCTTTCCAACTTGACATCTTTCCTATGATACGGTGATCAAAACTGAACACAATACTCTATACTCAATGCTTTGACTGATGAAGGCCAATGTACCGAAAGCCTTCTTGACCACCCTGTCTACCTGTGACACCACTTTCATGGAGCTATGTACAATTGAATTTCCATCACAAAAATAATCTGTTTTTAAAACCACAGCAGGCATCTCTCCCACACGCGACGTTTACGTCAATTATCCACAAAATAGATGGAATGAACAAGAGACTGTGCATCTACCCAATCTATTCCTCATGATTTTACTCATCACCCCCTCATCACCTGCGCTCCAAGGAATAGAGTCCTAGCCTACACAACCTCTCCCTATAGTTCAGACCCTCGAGACCTGGCAACATCCTCGAAAATCTTCTCTGTGCCCTTTCCAGATTGACGACATCTTTCCTATAACATAGTGACCAAAATTGAACACAAAACTCTAAATGTGGCCACACCAACGTCTTATACAACTGCAACATGACCGCCCAATTTCTATATTCAATACACTGACTGATAAAGGCCAATGTGCCAAACGCTTTTGTGACCACCTTATCTACCGATGATGCCTCTTTCAATGAACTATGTTAGATACATAGATACATAGAAAATAGGTGCAGGAGTAGGCCATTCGGCCCTTCGAGCCTGCACCGCCATTCAATATGATCATGGCCGATCATCCAACTCAGTATCCCGTACCTGCCTTCTCTCCATACCCCCTGATCCCCTTAGCCACAAGGGCCGCATCTAACTCCCTCTTAAATATAGCCAATGAACTGGCCTCAACTACCCTCTGTGGCAGAGAGTTCCAGAGATTCACCACTCTCTGTTTTTCCTCATCTCGGTCTTAAAGGATCTCCCCCTTATCCTTAAGCTGTGACCCCTTGTCCTGGACTTCCCCAACATCGGGAACAATCTTCCTGCATCTAGCCTGTCCAATCCCATAAGAATTTTGTACGTTTCTATAAGATCCCCTCTCAATCTCCTAAATTCTAGCGAGTATAAGCCAAGTCTATCCAGTCTTTCTTCATATGAAAGTCCTGACATCCCAGGAATCAATCTGGTGAACCTTCTCTGCACTCCCTCTATGGCTATAATGTCCTTCCTCAGATTTGGAGACCAAAACTGTACGCAATGCTCCAGGTGTGGTCTCACCAAGACCCTGTACAACTGCAGTAGAACCTCCCTGCCCCTATACTCAAATCCTCTTGCAATGAAGGCCAACATACCATTCGCTTTCTTCACTGCCTGCTGCACCTGCATGCCTACTTTCAATGACTGGTGTACCATGACACCCAGGTCTCGCTGCATCTCCCCATTTCCTAATCGGCCATCATTTAGATAATAGTCTGCCTTCCCGTTTTTGCCACCAAAGTGGATAACCTCACATTTATCCACATTATACTGCATCTGCCAAACATTTGCCCACTCACCCAGCCTATCCAAGTCACCTTGCAGTCTCCTAGCATCCTCCTCACAGCTAACACTGTCCCCCAGCTTAGTGTCATCCGCAAACTTGGGGATGTTGCTTTCAATTCCCTCATCCAGCTCATTAATATAAATTGAAAATAGCTGGGGTCCCAGCACTGAGCCTTGCGGTACCCCACTAGTCACTGCCTGCCATTGTGAAAAGGACCCGTTTACTCCTACTCTTTGCTTCCTGTTTGCCAGCCAGTTCTCTATCCACATCAATACTGAACCCGCAATACCGTGTGATTTAAGTTTGTATCCTAATCTCTTATGTGGTACCTTGTCGAAAGCCTTCTGAAAGTCCAGATACAACACATCCACTGGTTCTCCCCTATCCACTCTACTAGTTACATCCTCGAAAAATTCTATAAGATTCGTCAGACACAATTTACCTTTCGTAAATCCATGCTGACTTTGTCCAATGATTTCACCACTTTCCAAATGTGCTGCTATCCCATCTTTAATAACTGACTCTAGCAGTTTCCCCACTACCGATCTTAGACTAACTGGTCTGTAATTCCCCGTTTTCTCTCTCCCTCCCTTCTTAAAAAGTGGGGTTACGTTTGCTACCCTCCAATCTTCAGGAACTACTCCAGAATTTAAAGAGTTTTGAAAAATTATCACTAATGCATCCACTATTTGTGGAGCTACTTCCTTAAGTACTCTGGGATGCAGCCTATCTGGCCCTGGTGATTTATCGGCCTTTAATCCATTCAATTTACCCAACACCACTTCCCGACTAACCTGGATTTCACTCAGTTCCTCCATCTCCTTTGACCCGCGGCCCCCTGCTATTTTCGGCAGATTATTTATGTCTTCCTTAGTGAAGACGGAACCAAAGTAGTTATTCAATTGGTCCGCCATATCCTTGTTCCCCATGATCAATTCACCTGTTTCTGACTGCAAGGGACCTACATTTGTTTTAACTAATCTCTTTCTCTTCACATATCTATAAAAACTTTTGCAGTCAGTTTTTATGTTCCCTGCCAGTTTCCTTTCATAATCTATTTTCCCTTTCCTAATTAAGCCCATTGTCCTCCTCTGCTGGTCTCTGAATTTCTCCCAGTCCTCTGGTATGCTGCTTTTTCTGGCTCATTTGTACGCATCATCTTTTGCTTTGATACTATCCCTGATTTCCCTTGTTATCCACGGATGCACTACCTTCCCTGATTTAGTCTTTTGCCAAACTGGGATGAACAATTTTTGTAGTTCATCCATGCAGTCTTTAAATGCCTTCCATTGCATATCCACCGTCAACCCTTTTAGAACTAATTGCCAGTCACTCTTGGCCAATTCACGTCTCATACCCTCAAAGTTACCTTTCTTTAAGTTCAGAACCGTTGTTTCTTAATTAACAATGTCACTCTCCATCCTAATGAAGAACTCAACCATATTATGGTCACTCTTCCCCAAGGGGGCATGCACAACAAGACTGCTAACTAACCCTTCCTCATTACTCAATACCCAGTCTAGAATAGCCTGCTCTCTCGTTGGTTCCTCTACATGTTGGTTTAGATAACTATCCCGCATACATTCCAAGAAATCCTCTTCCTCAGCACCCCTGCCAATTTGATTCACCCAATCTATATGTAGATTGAAGTCACCCATTATAACTGTTTTGCCTTTGTTGCACGCATTTCTAATTTCCTGTTTGATGCCATCCCCAACGTCACTACTACTGCTAGGTGGCCTGTACACAACACCCACCAGCGTTTTCTGCCCCTTAGTGTTTCGCAGCTCTACCCATACCGATTCCACATCCTCCAAGCTAATGTTCCTGTACTCATAGATCCCTCTGCTCTACAACACTACCCAGAGGCCTACCATTCACTGTGTAGGTCCTGCGCATGATAGACTTCCCAAAATGCATCACCTCACATTTCTCTGTATTAAATTCCATCAACCATTCCTCAGCCCACCTGGCCAATCGATCCAGATCCTGCTGCAATTTTTCACAATCATCTGCAAAACTATCCACTTTTGTATCATCAGCAAACTTGCTAATCTTGCCCTGTATGTTCTCATCCAAATCATTGATGTAGATGAAAAACAGTAACGGGCCCAGCACCGAACCCTGAGGCACACCACTAGTAACCGGCCTCCAGTCCAAGAAGCAACCTTCCACAATCACCTTATGCTTCCTTCCTTGAGCCAATCTTCTATCCATTGTTATATTTTCTTGGATGTCATATGTACCGACAGTGGAACAATTACATTTTCACAGTGCAGATTTACAGACCATGCACTAGACCTAGTGCTTTCGTCTGGTCTCCCAATTTCAAACACAGATATTATTGATGCCTGCCTGTCTGATCATAGTGCTATTATATTCGATATATCTCTGCCTTTCTCTCCCTCAAAATCCCATCTCCCTGCTCGCTACTCCCACTACGTTAACTCCACGACGGCCAGTACGTTCTCTGAGGCTCTCATAGCCGCCCCCAACATCTGCACTATTCAGGCGTCCACCCCCCATCTCAGTACCGACGACCTCATTTCGCTATTCAATACCACCTGCTCTTCCATCCTGGATTCTGTTGGTCCTCTTAAAATGAAAAAGCCTAAGCCTAAAGGCGAGCCGTGGCTCAATGACTCCACCAGAGCCCTAAGAAGAGAATGCAGAAAATCAGAACGGAAGTATAAATCTGATGCTTCAAATTTCCTTTGAACTCCTGAAAAACAATCTTCACAATTACCAGGAAGCGGTAAAATCTGCAAGAACTAAATACTTTTCCACCCTTATCTCCAAAACCGCTCATAATTCCAAGGTCCTTTTTAGCACCATCACCTCCATCATTTGTCCTGCCCCCAGCACCAGCTTAACTGGGTCCCCTGCTAAATGCGAGGAATTTACTACATTTTTCACCAGCAAGGAAAAAAACAAAAGAACAAATATTTCCCCTCCCACCCGTGACCTGGCTGTCTCATTGGTCTGCTCTTCAAAATTAGATTGTTTCCAACCCGTTACTCTACCGTCCCTTGTAAAACTGATCACCACCATGAAACCTACTACCTGCTCCCTCGACACTGTCGTCTCTGCCCTCCTAAAGGAAGTAATTACAACAGCCGGTCCCAGCATCCTCGCCATCTTCAACAGCTCTCTGGCCACTGGCACTGTACCCACCTGCTTCAAGCATGCGGTGGTCCAGCCACTCCTGAAAAAACCTAACCTCGACCCCACCTTGCCAAGCAACTACAGACCCATTTCTAAACAGCCTTTCCTCTCAAAAGCCCTTGAAAAGGTAATTTTAAGTCAACTTATGCCTTACCTTCACCAAAACACTATCTTGGAAACTTTCCAATCATATTTCAGGGCTCACCAGGGCACAGAGTCTGCCTTGTTGAAGGTACATAATGACCTACTGCTCACCGTTGACTCCGGCGACTGTGCAATCCTGCTCCTTCTTGACCTCAGCACAGCATTTGATACTGTCGACCACACCATCCTAATTGACCGTCTCCGGTACGGGGTTGGTATTGATGGCACTGCCCTGAGCTGGTTCATCTCCTACCTCAAAGGTAGGAGTTTCTCGACTAACATAGGCAACTCTTTCTCCTCCCCAGCTATTCTCTGCTGTGGGGTTCCACAAGGTTCCATCCTTGGCCCCATTCTCTTCTCCCTGTATATGCTCCCCTTAGGCCAAGTCATTGAAAGGCACGGCATTTCCTTCTATTGCTACGCAGACGATACACAACCTGAAGCCCAAAAAACAATCAAATCTGCTTAACCTTACCCGCTGCCTCGAGGATATAAAGTGTTGGATGGCCCAGAACTTCCTCCAACTAAACGAGAGTAAGTCTGAGGTCATCCTTCTCGGCACCTCGGACTCAATCAAAATGATGGCAGGCAGCCTTGGAAGCCTTACCCCACTACTCAAACCTCACGTCAAAAACCTTGGCGTGATATTTGACTCAGCACTGAAATTTGACAAACAAGTCAATGCCGTGGTAAAAGCTAGCTTCTTTCAGCATCGGACGATAGCTAAAATAAAACAATTACTCCTCTTTGATGACCTCGAAAATATCATCCACACATTTATCTCCTCCCGCCTAGATTACTGCAACTCCCTTTACACTGGCATCAGCCAATCTTCCCTGTCCCGCCTGCAACTGGTCCAAAACGCCGCAGCGAGACTCCTGACGGGCACCCGAAAAAGGGACCACATCACCCCGATCCTGGCCTCTCTCCACTGGCTCCCTGTGCGGTTCCATATACAGTTCAAGATCCTCCTCTATGTCTACAAAGCCCTCAATGGGCTTGCCCCCACCTACATTAAAAGTCTTCTCACCCACCACTCCACCTCCAGGTCCCTCAGATCGGCCGACTTGGGGTTGCTGAATATCCCGCGGTCTAGGCATAAGCTCAGGGGCGACCGCGCCTTTGCGGTTGCAGCTCCTAGACTGTGGAACAGCATCCCCCTTCCCATCAGAACTGCCCCCTCCATCGACTCCTTTAAGTCAAGACTAAAAACTTATCTATACTCCCAAGCCTTTCTTGACATCCTCTGAGCGAGGGCTATATGTATATATGTATGTAGTTTGTTTGTTTATATGATTCTTATAACAAATGCAAAGCACTTTGGCCAACGAGAGTTGTTTTTTAAATGTGCTATATAAATAAATGTGACTTGACTTCAGCCCACCAAGTCCACGCCAACCAACGATCACCCCGCACACTAGTTCTACCCAATATACATAGATACCATGCAACAAACAAAAATTCAATTAATTAATAACATCAATATTATTGAATAAAAGCCCTGCAAATGCATAAAATGTTGAGGGGAATAGATAGAGTGAATCGTGTAGATGGGGCATAGAAACATAGAAAATAGGTGCAGGAGGAGGCCATTTGGCCCTTCGAGCCAGCACCACCATACATTGTGATCACGGCTGATCATCCACAATCAGTTACCCGTGCTTGTCTTCTCCCCATATCCCATGATTCCGCTAGCTCCAAGTGCTCTATCTAACTCTCTTTTAAATTCATCCAGTGAATTGGCCTCCACTGCCTTCTGTGGCAAAGAATACCACAAATTCACAACTCTCTGGGTGAAAAAGTTTTTTCTCATCTCAGTTTTAAATGACCTCCCTTTTATTCAGACTGTGGCCCCTGGTTCTGCACTCCCCCAACATTGCGAACATTTTTCCTGCATCTAGCTTGTCCAGTCCTTTTTTAACTTTATGTGTTTCTATAAGATAATTCATTTTATTTACTGGCGCCTTTCTAAAACCCAAGGACACCTTACAAGGCATAGAATCACAAAAATACAAAACACATAATCGGAATAAATTAAATATAAAAAACACCACAGTACACAAATCAAGGACAGAATTCAATTTCAAAAGCACAAAAAGAAAATAAGAAACACAATTTGGATAATTTGGAATTTAGGATAAGATCCACTCTTATCCTAAATTCCAATGAATACATCCCAGTCTTTCCTCATATGGCAGTCCCACCATCTCGGGGATTAATCTGGTGAACCTACGCTGCACTGCCCCAATAGCAAGGATGTCCTTCCTCAAATTAGGAGACCAAAACTGCACACAATACTCCCGATGTGGTCTCACCAGGTTCCTGTACAACTGCAGAAGAACCTCTTTATTTCGATACTCAAATCCTCTCGTTATGAAGGCCAACATGCCATTAGCTTTCTTCACAGTCTGCGATACCTGCATGTCTAGTTTCAGTACAAGGACACCCAGTCTAAAGAAGGGTTTCAGCCCGAAACGTTGCCTATCTCCTTTGCTCCATTTTTGTGCACCCAGCACTTGTTGGACTTCCCTTTTTACTAATCTGACACCATTGAGATAATAATCTGCCTCCTTGTTCTTGCCGCCAAAGTGGATAACCTCTCATTTATCCACATTATACTGCATCTGCCATGTATCTGCCCACTCAATCAACCTGTCCAAGTCATCCTGCAACTTCCTAGCATCCTCTTCGCAGTTCACACTACAACCCAGCTTCGTGTCATCTGCAAATTTGCCAGTGTTAATTTTAACTCCATCATCTAAATCATTAATATATATTGTAAATAGTTGCGGCCCCAGCACCGAGCCTTACAGCACTCCACTCGCCGCTGACTGCCATTCTGACATGGACCTGTTTATTCCTACTCTTTGTTTCCTGTCTGCCAACTCTCTCCATGTCAATACGCTACCTCCAATACCATGTGCTCTAATTTTGCCCACAAATCTTCTGTGTGGAGCCTTGTCAAAGACTTTCTGAAAGTCCAGATACACTACATCCACTGGCTCTCCTTCATCCATTTTACTTGTCACATCCTCAAAAAATTCCAGAAGATTAGTCAAGCAGGATTCCCCCTTCATAGATCCATGCTGACTTGGACCAATCCTTTTCTGCTATCCATATTCACCATTATTACTTCTTTAATAATTGACTCCAGCATATTCCCCACCACCGATGTCAAACTAACTGGTCTATAATTCCCTGTCATCCCTACTTATCCAGAAATAGTAAAGTTTGCAGCTATGATAGTAACAGCCATACCACCCACTCAGGTCAGCATGGAGAGACTATTCCCTGCACTGAAAATAATTAAATCAGATTTAAGGGCTTCAGTGAAAGAGGATCTGGCAGAAGCAATTCCGTTCCAAAGGATGTTATTAATAAATTTTAAGTATGTACTGTTGTAGCAACTTAACTACCTATGCAGTTACTTTTAATTTCTATTGCATATGAGATTTGGTTTGTCATAATTTAGCCATTTAGCTCATCCCTGTGGCCTTAGTTTAATAAAGTTTAGAGTAATGCTTTTATCATTTTTACTTAATTCAATGGAATTTTAATTTTGTCATAGTCCTTTCTGTATTTTTTTTTCTTTTAGCATAATGAATTATGGTTTTTATTTCAAGAATAAACATTTTTAAAAAGCCACATTAGCACGACTACAACCATTAGACTCAAAACATTATTGACATGGGTTTAAAAGGCAGCCTGGTGATTCATGTGGTTCTTATGAAATGTAATCTTGTGTAATGTCATCACAGCAGATTTAGAATTATTATACCTAGGGGTCGGGGTCGGATGTTTTGGGTCCGACTCCACAGCCCTGTTTATTCCACTCCCCTGTGTGTTTATAACATTATTTACCTCAGTTTCCCCACCAGACCGGGTTTATTCCCCCAGACGTGTAGTTTATTTGGTGATTTATTGATTATTTACACAGAGGGGTAAGCCAGAGAGAGGGAGATATTTATAACGTGTTTTATCTCAGGACGCTGCTCCAGACGGTGAGTTTATATTATTTACCCCAGTTTTCCCCAGACGTGTAGTTTATGTGGAGATTTACCTCAGGTCTCCCCCAGACCGGGTTTATTTCGCTCCGCTGCTGATTTATAACGTTATTTACCTCAGTGAATAAGAGGGGGAGGTTTATAACGAGTTTTACCCCAGTTTCCCCCACAGACGTGTACTTTATGTGGTGATTTACCTCAGTTCTCCCCCCCATATTGACCCTATCCCGCTGCCCTGCTGATTTATAACATTATTTACCTCAGGTCGGCAGCGACGCCACCAACTGCCGCTTCTCCGCCGCCATTTTCATCCGGTCGATGGGGAGACTCGGCCCGGGGCGGAGGCGGGACCGGGACAGGGACCGGACCGAGAATGGCAGGCGGCCATCTTGGTGAGGGCAGATTAGGTCGGCGCCGCTGATTGGTCGGCAGCAGGAGGCCATCTTTGTGAGGGGTTGACGGCGGCCATCTTGTTAGGGTCTTGCTTTTCATAACGCCATCTTGAGAAGGTACCAATGTTCCACTCACTTGTGGTCCATTCTCCCCTCTAAACCTGTCCTGTCCACGCACCTGTTAAAGTGTCTTCCTTTCCAATCCTTCGCCTGCAGTGGCAATTTGGCTTATTTTTTGTGTCATTAATTATGGCATGTGCCTTTAAATTTTTGACTGCCCGTTATTATGTGGGTGGGATTTATTACGTATTCAAGTGAGTGTTTGGAGCTAAGTTTCTTGCGCTGAAGCTAAGTTTAGTTTAGTTTTGTTTGATATATATGGAATATATCAGGGCTGCTAACTCTCACGCATTGAGTGTGAGAATAGACAATAGGTGCAGGAATAGGCTATTTGGCCCTTCGAGCCAGCATCGCCATTCAATGTGATCATGGCTGATCATCTCCAATCAGTACCCCGTTCCTGCCTTCTCCCCATATTCCCTGACTCTGCTATTTTTAAGAGCCCTATCCAGCTCTCTCTTGAAAGCATCCAGAGAACCCGCCTCCACCGCCCTCTGAGGCAGAGAATTCCACAGACTCACCACTCTCTGTGAGAAAAAGTGTTTCCTCGTCTCCGTTCTAAATGGCTTACTCCTTATTCTTAAACTTTGGCCCCTGGTTCTGGACTCCCCCAACATCGGGAACATGTTTCCTGCCTCGAGTGTGTCCAAGCCCTTAACAATCTTATATGTTTCAATGAGATGCCCTCTCATCCTTCTAAACTCCAGAGTGTACAAGCTCAGTTGCTCCATTCTCTCAGCATATGACAGTCCCGCCATCCCGGAAATTAACCTTTTAAACCTACGCTGCACTCCCTCAATAGCAAGAATGTCCTTCCTCAAATTAGGATCACGCATTTGATGAAATTCTCACGCTCTCACGCTGATGACAGAAGTTCTCACGCTCAATTAAAAATATATATATATATATATAAATAAAGTCACACTCCTCCACACTCATCAATGAGAATAGTTTTCTGTCGGCGGGTTCCCCGTAAAGAAAGAGTAAATTGGTTAATCCCATCGCACACTATTTGAAATGGCAATGTAGACAAAAATGCTGGAGAAACTTAGCGGGTGAGGTGGCATCTATGTCTGAGTTTGACCCTTCTTCACACTCAAGCATTTCTCCAGCATTTTTGCCTACTGCTCTATAGATGCTGCCTCACCCGCCTTCACATTCCCGTGCAGAGGGTGTGATAGGTGAGACACGGCGGTACTCCCATTGCCAAGTCTCCGCTCACTCTGGGTGTTGTTGCCGCTTCACTAACACACACTCTCACACACAACCTAAAGGGCCTGTCTCACGGGCATGCGGCTGCATGCAGTAAGCGCGACCAAACTTGAAGCCGGGGCCGTGCGGAGGTCGAGTGAGTGACGCGGGAAGTTCGCGCGTGACGTATGACGTAAAGAAGCTGCGTACGGCGTCGAGACACTGCACACGCCCGTCGAGGCAGTGCATATGGCGTCGAGGCGGTGCGTATGGCGTAGAGGCGGCTGCAGTCCGGCAGGCCGTTGCCGCGCGGAATTTTTTAACATGATCAGTTTTTCGGAGCCCCGCGCGATGTCGGGACCAACTCCGCACAACTCCATACAGCTCCAGCGATCGAAGTGGGACCGGCCCCGCGAGGCCGTACGGCTCAAGCGACAGGCCCTTTACACACACCCTTACACACACACTGGCATACACAAGGTTTAAAGGGATATGGGCCAAATGTAGATAAATGGGACTAGTTTAGATGGGGCATCTTGATCTGCATCGACAAGTTGGGATGAAGGGCCTATTTCCATGCTATAAGACTATGACACCCTGTAGAAAGGGTGCAATTGAACTGGAGAGGATCCAGGGGGGCGATTTATGAACATATTGGCAGACTGGAATTTTTTTTTCACTTTGAAGAAAGATTTGATAACTGGGATTATATTCTCTGCAGCAACGGAGGTGAAGAAAATACTTAGTTGAGGTGAATAATACTATGAGAATAGCAGGGGCGGAAAACCCGGGGGGGGGGGCAGAGGGGAACACGTCCCCTCCATGTTTTGAGAGGTGGGGGACATCCCCCCCTAGTTTTTGTAATCCCGATTTTAAAATCCGGTGATCGAGGGCGCCGATTGGAGGAGAGAGACGTCGGTCAGCAGGCAATGGGACGGGACATGATTCAGCGCGATGATTGGAGGAGGGAGGAGGGAGTGGGTGGGACTGAGGATAGAGCGCGGTGATTGGAGGAGGGAGATATGGCACAGACCTGCGCTTCATCCGCAGGCAGGATCGATCCCGGCCAGGTTTCCGGCGCTGTCCTGTCCCCACCCGAGTGCCCCCCGCGGGTGGCCAGAGAGGTCGGGAGCAAAGATCCTCAGCTATAGGATCTTTGGTCGGCAGTCAGATGGGCCAGCGCAGAGAAACAGCGCTAAACCCAGCTATCTCTGCCTGTCCCGCCAGGTGAGCCTATTGCCCTTTCTGGACTTGCGGGAAATATGGCCAGCGCGGAGAAGCAGCGCTGGTATCCCGTCAGTCCAGGCAGTGCTGTAGTTAACCCGGTGAAGACAGGCAGTTGAGCTGCATTTAGCGCTGGATTGAGCCTCCGAAGCCTCGCGCGCGTGTGTTTGTGAGTGCGCATGCGCCGCGTGGCCGCCAGAAAATTGTGCCCCCCGTCCCCTCCATGTTTTGATAGCAAGTTCTGCTCTTGGAGAATAGGACCTGTTTCGCTTAACAAAGAGTGTAGGAAGGAACTGCAGATGATGGTTTAAATTGAAGATAGACACTAAAAGCTGGAATAACTCAGCAGGACAAGCAGCATCTCTGAAGAGAAAGAATAAATAGGTGATGTTTTGGATCAAGATCTTCAGACTGAAGAGGTTGAAAACCTGCCATAAAACACAATGACTGGAGATGTGTGTTATCCAATTAAGGGCAGAAATCAGAATCATGTGTTCATCTTTATTGACGTGACACCATAATAAATATATTACAGAAAAAATAATTTAATGGGTGGCGCAACGGTAGAGTTGCTGCCTTGCAGCACCACAGACCCAGATTTGGTCCTGACTACGGGTGCTGTCTGTACAGTATTTGTACATTCTCCTTATGACCACATGGTTTTCTCTGGATATTCCGGTTTCTCCCACATCTGAAAGAAGTGCAGGTTTGTAGGTTAATTGGCTTCTGTAAATTGTCCCTGGCGTGTAGGATACAACTGGTGTTTGGTAGATTGCTGGTCGGTGTGGACTTGGTGGGCCGAAGGGCCTGTTTCCATATATATGTTTTACATATATATCTTAATGTCATTGAACCATAAACGGTTGAATATGTGGCATTATTTTTGCCTTGTTTCCAAGGGTAAGGTTGATTGATTTATTTGTGCAGAACTGTGCTGCCCTACTTTGACAAAAGGAAGCAACTGACAGAAAGGCATTTTCTTGTAAATGAGGAAAATGTGTTTTTCTTTCAGCTCTCTGTGATGGAATTTCTTACTTCGTTGGTATAAATTATTTCAAATTGTACTCAGGGAAGACTTACTTTGTTCACCATTGTGTAGAGCATATCTCAAATACCCTAAAACAAGCAATAACTCAATTTTGACAACATTGTCAGTTGCTTCCTTTTGTCAAATTAGTGCAGAGTGATGGAAGTCTGATTCCTCTTGCCTTGTTTCCATGTTTTTGTTTCTCTATATATATGCATAGCAGCATGAATTATAATCTGATTTCCATACATGAAAATACTAAGTTCATTCATGTGCTGCAGCTGTTGATCAGAGCCTGGCTCTACTGTGGAGTGTTATTAGGAATGTAATTTAGCCTAACCTTATTCATACCTAATCCAATTTGAAGCATAAATGTTGCATTCAAGTGTAAGTGTATGCACCAGATTGCACAATTTCAAGCTGAAAAATGCAACAGCTCCCTCGGTAAATAGAGCGCCCGACAGCTGCCCAAGTTCCCGACAACATGACCTGCTAACCAGACACTGGAGCCATGACGTCCGCGACGTTGAGTTCCAGATGAACACTTCACCGCTGCCTGAGCCAGTGGACGCCGACATTGATGTATTCTGCATTGACGCCGTTATTGAGTCGACGCGTGAATGGGGACAGATGTGCAGCATCAACAATGTGGACATTGAGTTCAAACTTGACTCTGGTGCTCAAGTCGACATCCTGCCAGAGCACTTGTTCAGAAAGACTGGTCTTGCCTTACTGAAGATGAACGTGACACTGAGGTCATACTTGGGACATACAATGAAGCCTGTGGGACAGGCAAAGGGGAAAGTCATAGTAGGTAAGAAAGAATATAGGGTTGTCTTTCAAATAGTGAGGGGGAATGTGAAACCCATATTTGGGAAACTAACGTTTGAAAAGTTAGGGCTTCTTGTGCGAAAGGCGGTGGTTGATGGCGTGAATGCGAGCCTATCATACACTGCGAAGATCATTGAGGAAAACTGCGAGATTTTCCAAGGCTGGGAAGGCTAAAAAAACATGAGTACAACATAGCGCTGCATGAGAACATGCAACCTAAGCAAAACCCGCCCCGCACTATCAGATTCAGATTCAGATTCAGATTCAAACTTTATTGTCATTGTGCAGTGTACAAGTACAGAGACAGCGAAATGCAGTTAGCATCTCACCCAGAAGTGCGAACACGGAATAATGGAACAGTAAAATATATATATATGTACATACAGTAGCAGTAGTGTAATTTTCGGGGGGGGGAGATCAGTCTCTGGGGGAAGGTGTGTCCGAGGGGTGGGGGGGGGGTGACTGGCAATCACCAAGGTGCAGAGTTAAGTAGGGTAACAACCGCAGGGAAGAAGCTGTTCCTGAACCTGCTGGTCCGGCAACAGAGACCTGTAGCGCCTCCCATATGGGAGGAGGGTAAACAATCTGTGGCTGGGGTGAGAGCAGTCCTTGGACGATGCTGCGCCCCCATCGCAGACATCGCTTGCTCTGGACAGCCTCAATGGAGGGAGTGAGAAACCGGTGATGCGTTGGGCAGTTTTCACCACCCTCTGCAGTGCTTTCCGGTAGGAGACAGGGCAGTTGCCATACCATACTGTGATACAGTTAGTAAGGATGCTTCGATGGTGCAGCGGTAGAAGTTCATCAGAATCTGAGGAGACAGATGGACCTTCTTTAGTCTCAGGAAGAAGAGACGCTGGTGAGCCTTCTTGATCAGTGTTGAGGTATTGTGGGTCCAAGAGAGGTCATCAGGGATGTTGGCCCTCAGAAACCTGAAGTGGAAACACGCTCCAGCTCCGTCCCGTTAATATGGATGGGGGTGTGCGTGCAGCCCCTAGACCTTCTGTAATAATAATAATAATACATTTTATTTGTATAGCGCTTTTCAACGACTCAAAGTCGCTTTACATGGAGAGTCAAAAACAAAACAAAATAGAGCAGTAAGACAGAGATGCAAAGGGGGAGGGGGACATGGGACTAAGGGTATGCAGAGGTGAAGAGATGGGTCTTGAGGCGGGACTGGAGGATGGTGAGGGACTCAGAATTTCGGATGAATTGTGGGAGGGAGTTCCAGAGCCTGGAGCTGCCCTGGAGAAGGCTGTTTCCAGAAGTGCAGAGGTTGGATTTCTGAATGGAGAGGAGACCGGCTGATGTGGATCTGAGGGGCCGTGAGGGTTGGTAGGGGGAGAGAGGTCAGTGAGATAAGGGGGGGGGGCAAGTGGTTGAGGGCTTTGTAGGTGAGGACCAGGATTTTGTAGGATGATCCAGTGGGAAATGGGAAGCCAGTGAAGTTCTTTGAGAACTGGGGTGATGTGGTGCCAGGATTTGGTGTGGGTGATGAGTTGGGCGGCTGTAGTCCACAATGAGCTCCTTGGTCTTCTTGGTGTTAAGGGCCAGGTTGTTGTCAGTGCACCATGCTGCTAGGAACTGGACCTCCTCCCTATAGGCCGACTCATCGTTGTCGCTGATGAGGCCAATCACCGTTGTATCTTCTGCATACTTGATGATGGTTTTGGTACCATGTACAGGTGTGCAGTGGTAGATGAAGAGGGAGTAGAGGAGGGGGCTCAGCACACAGCCCTGTGTTCAGGGTGAGGGTTGAAGAGGTGTGGTTGTATAACCTAACAGACTGAGCTCTGTTGGTTAGAAGTCCAGTACCCAGTTGCAGAGGGAGGGGTCGATGCCCAGGTCAATGAGCTTGGTGATCAGTTTGGAGGGATAATGGTGTTAAATGCTGAGCTAAAGTCGATGAACAGCATTCTCACGTAGGTGTCTCTGTTGTCGAGGTGGGAGAGGGCGGAGTTAAGTGCCGTGGAGATGGCATCCTCCGTACTCCTGTACTTGCGGTAGGCGAACTGATAGGGGTCCAGTGTGGGGGGTAGGCAGCATTTGAGGTGTGCCAGGACCAGCCTCTCAAAGCACTTAGTGATGATGGGAGTAAGTGCAACTGGGCGGAAGTCGTTGAGGCTCGCTGCAGTGGAGTGTTTTGGCACCGGCACGATGGAGGTGGTTTTAAGGCACGTGGGGACAGCTGCTTGGGACAAGTGACAGGTTGAAGATGTCAGTCCAGACGTCTGTCAGCTGCACAGCACAGGCCTTGAGGACGTGCCTGGGGATGCCGTCAGGGCCAGCAGCCTTACGTGCATTAATCCTGCTCAGTGCCACATACACGTCCATGGGGGTGAGTGTGAGGGGCTGGTGATCAGCAGGGAGCACAGCCTTGATGGCCATCTCTTGATTGTCCCATCTCTTGATTGTCCCTGTCAAAGTGGCCATAAAAGTGGTTAAGCTCCTCAAGGAAGGAGGCGTTGCAGGATGTGGGCGTGGTAAGTAAGTAAGTAATTTTTATTTATATAGCACTTTTAAATCAAATCATGTTGAAGCCGAACTGCTTTACAGAGAAGAAATTAGATTCATACATCCACATGAAAGAAAAAAGAAAAAAGACACAGTACACTATAGGAATCAACATGAATCGTCCCCCCACAGCAGAATCCACTGTGAGGGAAGGCACCAAAAAGTCCAGTTCTCCTCCACCTCATAGTCCACCCGAGGTCGGGGCCTATTTGTGGCCTCCGCAGCCAGTCCGATGTTTTCAGGCCCTCTTGCCGGGAAGCTGGAACTCCGGCGTCGGGTGAAACTCTCCTCAGAGGCTTGGAATGTCTAAAGCGGCCGCTCCGTCCCCGGAGACTGCAGCGCCCATAGTCCTCGGGCCGCGCCGGTTGGAGCTCCGACTCTGGCGATCTCGGATCCCAGGCTCCGCGGTGTTTTAAATCCAGCGCCGCCCGCCCGCGGCTGTACGCCCGCAGTCACAGCTCCTCGGATGTTGGAGTCGGCGGTCACCGCACTCCGGAGCTTACCGCACGGCGACCCGGTAAGGCATCGCCCACTCCGTGTTGGTGTCCCAGAGCTGTGCCGCCGCCGAAGCTGTGGTCTCGGCAGGAAACGCCGCTCCAGATTCGATGGTAGGCCGCACGGAGAGGATGAAGATGTATATGTATATGACGCCCCGTTAGCTCGATGGCGCTGTCAGGAACATGTTTCTGTGAAGATCATGTTGCTGCAGTCCTTAATCCAGTTGTGGGAGGTAATCCATAGCCGGAGTTCGTCCATTTTGTTCGCCAGTGAGCGTACGTTGGCGAGGAAAAGGCTAGGAATGGATAGCCTGTGTGGGGTTAACTCTAACCTGGCCTTTAACCCACCTCGGCATCCACGGCGGTGTTTGCGTTCACGTCGCCGTCTATGGGTGCTTCCGGTCGGCCGAGTTGGCTTGGTATGCTCTGCTGCTCCACTGTTCTGGCTCGTTCAGGAGCGAGACGGAGTTCGCCCAAAAATTCGTTGCAGCTGCAGGAACCGATGTTCAGAAGTTCCTGTTGGCTGTACGTAGGTATGTTACAAAACTTACCTTCAGTCGCGCTGTAATTCTGCCACTGGCCGTGTGCGCGATTTTGGCGCCTTTAAGGGGGGCGGGGTTAAAACGCGGGTTTCTCCTACCTTGTCCTGGTTAATATTTTGTTGGAGTACAAGCCTTGGCTGACAAATCGTTCCTACCGGCGTTTTGTGAATTTTTTATTTTTATTAAATCGTCAATGTCAGCGCTAGAGTAATTTTAAAAGCAGCTCCTGAAGCGTCAACGCCGATGACGGGGACGGATTTCACACACGGGACAGGTAAAGAAAGTGGTTTCTTTAAATGTATAAAAGTGCTTCTTAAGAAGCCTTTAATTCACATGTTTTCATGCGACACGGTGATTTTATTCCCCGAATTAACGGCAGTATTTTTCATGCCAATACGGGGTTAAATTCACCGCAAATGAACGTTCCAAAAGATCGCGTTCCAGAAATCCTCACTCGCAAGATGAATTAAATGCCCATTAATTTACAGGTATTAAACATTCAATTCCTTCCATTTGGCTTGTAAATTCATGAAAATTAGATTTAAAAATTATGTTATATTGTGAATTATTGTGTGAATGTTATTTGGACACTTAGGCTATTTAAAAATGTTAATCTATTCTTAAGAAATTGATAGATGTTTAGATCTAGTAATTGAATTTTGTAATTAGCTACAATTAGGTAACTAACTAATTATATGCTTTACTTTCATGTCTTCGAAGTAAGATTGTTTCATATATGTTTCAGAATGCTTCAATCTATAATAACTGAAAATTTCTTTCAGTTATCATAATTTTTAAGAAATTTATGGGCTTTTATCTGTCCTCGATCACAGCTTTTGTGTTGTCAATGGAAAAGCAATAGGGAACTAGATGCTAATTTCTGAGTATGATAATGGCCATAACTTTTTTAATACTGAAGATATGAAAGTGAATTAAGTGTCAAATTAAACTTCTTTTTATGCGTTATCTGATGGGATAAATTGCAGACTTTATTTTTAAAATCTCAAAATTTTGTAACATTGCTACTGTACGATAGGAACGCAAGACTGCTCCATGTGAACGGACTTGAAACAAGTAGTTCACTGATTCTCGTGAGACACAGGGCGTCGCGATGTGCCCACGCCGCCGCCATCTTATCCCCTATAAGATCAGGGATTAGGTCAAAGCCGAATTAGAGCACATTGAAAGCTTGGGAGTCATAAAGCCCGTTAGCGAACCGACAGATTGGGTGAATTCAATGACTGTTTAACAAGCCTAATGGTGAAGTCCGCATATGCCTTGACCCACATGACCTCAATGCGGCCATTCGTAGGGAGCATTTCCCAATGCCGATATTCAAGAACATTGCAGCCTGCATGCCGAAGGCAGAATGGTTCTCGACATTTGACGCTACAAGTGGGTATTGGCAGTTCCCACTGAGCGATGACAGCTCGTGTCTGACCACATTTAATACTTCCTTTGGGAGATACCGATCCCTCGTGCTTCCATTTGGAATCTCATCCACAAGTGAGATTTGGCAGCGGGCGATGCAGGAAGAGTTCGGCGATTTAGTCGTTGGAGATAGTCGGTGGAGATAGTCGTTGATGACATTCTCGTTTGGGATGTGAACACAGCACAACATGACGCAAGGGTGAAAGCTCTACTCGAATGGGTGAATGAATTTGGCCTAAATCCCAGAAAGTCGGTAATGCGCTCAAACGAGATTGAAGATGTGGGACACGTCATCTCGCAAGCAGGCGTGTCACCAAGCCCATCTCGTGTCAGCAGCATGCTGCAAATGCCATACCCGACAAACAAGGCTGAAGTGCAAACGTTCTTGGGGATGGTGACATACATCGCCAAATTTATTCCGAACCTTTTGGAGATCACCGCCCCACTTAGAAAGCTAACAGATAATGGAATAGCGTGGCATTTTGAGCAGAATCACAGACATGCAGTAGACCAGCTGAAGCCTCTACTCACATCGCCACCCGTACTCAAACTGTACGATGTGAATGCGCCCGTTTCAATTGCCACAGACGCTTCCAACAGCGGATTGGAGCGGTCCTGATGCAAGACGAGAGACCTGTTGCCTACGCTTCATGACGTGTGAACGCGGCCGAGCGCAACTATGCAACTATAGAGAAGGAGTTGTGCTCCATATTGTACGCATGCAGAAAGTTTCATGACATCATTGTCGGTCAGCGCACAGTAATCTTTACTGACCACAAACCATTAGTAGGCTTGCTCGCCAAGCCACTACACAAATTAAGCCCAAGTCTCCAGCGCATGCGAATGCACCTGCTACGGTTCGAGCTGAAAATACGGTGGAAGCCGGGACATGAAATGTTTGTCCCCGATGCCCTGAGACGGCTGAAACGAAAAAGATCGAACCCTAACACTGTTGTGGGAGTATATAAGAAAGGGTTGGCCTAGTAACAGGCGTGATCTGCCCTCGGACTTGATTCCGTTTCATACATACCATGACGAGCTGGTTGAAGTTGATGGATTAGTCTTGAGGGAAAACCGAATTGTAGTCCCCCAAAGCATGCGAAGGCAGATGCTGAACGCGCTACATGAATCACATCTGGGAGTAGCGAAACTTAAACAACGAGCCCGCAATTTATTTGCGTGACCAGGAATGAATGCACAGATTGAGGACACAGTGGGAAATTGCTCGATATGCCAGGCGACCAGGAAAGCACAAGCAAGCGAGCTGCTACAACCACACTTCATCCCCAGCAGACCTTGGTCTATGGGCGGTGCAGACATCTTCCATTTGGATGGAGTTGACCATTTGCTTGTAGTGGATTATTACTCCAAGTACCCAGAAATAGCGCAACTGACAGACATGACGTCACATTCGGTGATACGTGAGATGACGGGCATGTTTGCTCAGAATGGCATTCCTGACTTGGTGATGACAGACAACGCGAGACAATTTGACTGTGCTGAGTATCGCAGGTTCCAGGATGACTGCGAATTTGCCCATGTCACCTCAACATAGAAACATAGAAAATAGGTGCAGGAGTAGGCCATTCGGCCCTTCGAGCCTGCACCGCCATTCAATATGATCATGGCTGATCATCCAACTCAGTATCCCGTACCTGCCTTCTCTCCATACCCCCTGATCCCTTTAGCCACAAGGGCCACATCTAACTCCCTCTGATATATAGTCAATGAACTGGCCTCAACTAACTTCTGTGGCAGAGAGTTCCAGAGATTCACCACTCTCTGTGTGAAAAAAGTTTTTCTCATCTCGGTCCTAAAGGATTTCCCCTCTATCCTCAAGCTGTGACCCCTTGTCCTGGACTTCCCCAACATCGGGAACAATCTTCCTGCATCTAACCTGTCCAACCCCTTAAGAATTTTGTAAGTTTCTATAAGATCCCCCCTCAATCCCCTAAATTCTAGTGAGTACAAGCCGAGTCTATCCAATCTTTCTTCATATGAAAGTCCTGACATCCCAGGAATCAGTCTGGTGAACCTTCTCTGCACTCCCTCTATGGCAATAATGTCCTTCCTCAGATTTGGAGACCAAAACTGTACGCAATACTCCAGGTGTGGTCTCACCACGACCCTGTACAACTGCAGTAGAACCTCCCTGCTCCTATACTCAAATCCTTTTGCTATGAATGCTATCATACCATTCGCTTTCTTCACTGCCTGCTGCACCTGCATGCCTACTTTCAATGACTGGTGTACCATGACACCCAGGTCTCGTTGCATCTCCGCTTTTCCTAATCAGCCACCATTTAGATAATAGTCTACTTTCCTGTTTTTGCCACCAAAGTGGATAACCTCACATTTATCCACATTATACTGCATCTGCCATGTATTTGCCCACTCACCCAGCCTATCCAAGTCACCTTGCAGCCTCCTAGCATCCTCCTCACATCTAACACTGCCCCCCAGCTTAGTGTCATCCGCAAACTTGGAGATGTTTGCGGATGACAGCACTGTTTGCGGGGTCCCAGCACTGAGCCTTGCGGTACCCCACTAGTCACTGCCTGCCATTCTGAAAAGGACCCGTTTACCCCTACTCTTCGCTTCCTGTTTGCCAGCCAGTTCTCTATCCACATCAATACTGAACCCCCAATACCATTAGCTTTAAGTTTGTATACTAATCTCTTATGTGGGACCTTGTCGAAAGCCTTCTGAAAGTCCAGATATAACACATCCACTGGTTTTCCCCTATCCACTCTACATCGTCGAAAAATTCTACAAGATTCGTCAGACATGATTACATTTCTTCAATCCATGCTGACTTTGTCCAATGATTTCACCACTTATCAAATGAGCTGCTATCCCATCTTTAATAACTGACTCTAGCAGTTTCCCCACTACCGATGTTAGACTAACTGGTCTGTAATTCCCCGATTTTCTCTCTCCCTCCCTTTTTAAAAAGTGGGGTTACATTACCTACCCTCCAATCCTCAGGAACTACTCCAGAATCTAAAGAGTTTTGAAAAATTATCACTAATGCATCCACTATTTCTGGAGCTACTTCCTTAACTACTCTGGGATGCAGCCTATCTGGCCCTGGGGATTTATCGGACTTTAATCCATTCAATTTACCTAACACCACTTCCCGGCTCACCTGGATTTCACTCAGTTCCTCCATCTCCTTTGACCCGCGGTCCCCTGCTATTTCCGGCAGATTATTTATGTCTTCCTTAGTGAAGACGGAACCAAAGTACTTATTCAATTGGTCTGCCATGTCCTTGTTCCCCATGATCAATTCACCTGTTTATGACTGCAAGGGACCTTTGTTTTAACTAATCTCTTTCTCTTCACATATCTATAAAAACTTTTGCAGTCAGTTTTTATTTTCCCTGCCAGTTTTCGTTCATAATCTATTTTCCCTTTCCTAATTAAGCCCTTTGTCCTCCTCTGCTGGTCTCTGAATTTCTCCCAGTCCTCAGGTCGGCTGCTTTTTCTGGCTAATTTGTAAGCTTCATCTTTTGCTTTGATACTATCCCTGATCCCTTGTTATCCACGGATGCACTACCTTCCTGATTTATTCTTTTGCCAAATTGGGATGAACAATTTTTATAGTTCTTCCATGCAGTCTTTAAATGCCTTCCATTGCATATCCACCGTCAACCCTTTAAGAATTAATCGCCAGTCAATCTTGGCCAATTCACATCTCATACCCTCAAAGTTACCTTTCTTTAAGTTCAGAACCATTGTTTCTGAATTAACCATGTCACTCTCCATCCTAATGAAGAACTCAACCATATTATGGTCACTCTTGCCCAAGGGGCCACGCACAACAATACTGTTAACTAACCCTTCCTCATTACTCAATACCAAGTCTAGAATAGCCTGCTCTCTCGTTGGTTCCTCTACATGTTGGTTTAGAAAACTATCCCGCATACATTCCAAGAAATTCTCTTCCTCAGCACCCCTGCCAATTTGATTCACCCAATCTATATGTAGATTGAAGTCACCCATTATAACTGTTTTACCTTTGTTGCACGCATTTCTAATTTCCTGTTTGATGCCATCCCCAACTTCACTACTACTGTTAGGTGGCCTGTACACAACTCCCACTAGCGTTTTCTGCCCCTTAGTGTTTTGCAGCTCTACCCATATCGATTCCACATCCTCCATTGCGTTAATCTCCTCTCTAACCAGCAACGCTACCCCACCTCCTTTTCCTTTCTGTCTATCACTCCTGAATATTGAATATCCCTGGATGTTCAGCTCCCAGCTGGATGTTCAGCTCAAATCCCATATATCCACAGAGCAATGGGCAGACAGAGCGCTGTGTGCAAACTATAAAAGGTATCATGAGGAAAGCCAAACGCAGCAGCCGTGACCCAATGTACGCCATCCTCGAATACCGCCACACCCCCCTTGATGGGACAGGCGGCTATGCCCCCTCACAGTTACTGAACAGTAGACTGTTAAGAAACAAATTTCCATCGCCTCTATCACTCTTGTTGTCACATCATGTCCCGCCCATGGGACCACAACTGGCCGTCCAGCAAGAAAAACAGGCAGCATACTTCAATGAGAAGTCAAGCGCCGAGCCGCTGCCGCACCTGGAACAACAGCAACACATGTGGTTTCATGCCAAACCAACCGAGTGGCAATGTGGCCGGATTGCAAGAGAAAACCTGTCCCCTCAGAGCGACGTCATCTCTACACCGAGCGGTAATGAGTTCCGCAGAAACCGGAAGGAAATACGACCTGCGCACGAAGCAGCTGAGCCATGCCGTGGCAACACGCAGCAGACAAGTGCGAACACTCTCTCACAAGGAGGAACTCCTTTCCCAGAAGGAACTAGTCTCCCAGACTCAAGAGATCTATCACAGGCCGCATCACATGGTTCTGTGGTGGGGGAACCAGCTCGAAGCGTGCCACGCCACACTCACACACACATCAGAACTATGACACAGAATGAGTTGGAAATACGACTCGCACGAGAAGTGGGCGATTGTCAAAACCCCCAACTCGATTTGTTACGTAAAATAGTTGGGCAATTATTTTATAGTTTTGTAGTTTGAAGAGCACTATGTTATTTGTGGTACTTTGTCCACATTAAATTGATTAAAGGTTCAAGTTATTAGTTTTGACACCAGCGTTGAAGAGGGAGATGTGATGTAATTAAAGTGAAGGGGGAGATGTGATGTAGAGTCTCGCCGTTCATAACGCCATCTTGAGAAGGTACCAATGGCTCACTCACTTGTGGTCCATGCTCCCCTCTAAACCTGTCTTGTCCACGCACCTGTCCAGGTGTCTTAGTTTCCAACCCTTCACCTGTAGTGGCCATTTGGCTTATTTTGTGTGCCATTAATTATAGCATGTGCCTTTAAATTTTAGACTGCCCGTTATTATGTGGGTGGGATTTATTACGTATTCAAGGGCGTGTTTGGAGCTAGGTTTCTTGCGCAGAAGCTTAGTTTTTAGCTTAGTTTTGTTTGATGTATATGTAATACTAGAGTAAGTGGGACCCATTGGGTCCCATGTTCACAAGGGAGGGCTAGACCCCCAACGCAATATTCCACCTCTCCACCAATTCTAATATTGGTGGCCAGTGGGGGGGGGGCTTTCTGGAGCGCTAGTATGGGTACTGTGGGCTGAAGGGACTGGTTAGTATGGACATTGTGGGACAAATGGATTCTTGGGGTGGCAGCTCAGTCACTCAAGCCTGATGTGCTGGCAGCTCACTCACATCTAATCCTTGAAATTCCATTTCAAGCAAGGTGCAAGGCAACCAAATTCAAATGCAGTTTCCTACCATTTCAAGCAGGGTGCAAGACCACCAAATTCAAGTGCAGTTTCTTACCACTTCAAGCAGGGTGCAAGGCCACCGAATTTAATTGCAGTTTCATACCACTTCAAGCAGGGTGCAAGGCCACCAAATTCAGGTGCAGTTTCCTTCCACTTGAAGCAGGGTGCAAGGCCGCCGACTTCAAGTGCAGTTTCCGACCACGTCAAGCAGGCTGCAAGGCCACCGAATTCAAGTGCAGTTTCATACCACTTCAAGCAGGGTGCAGGGACACCAAACTCAAGTGCAGTTTCCTGCCATTTCAAGCAGGGTGCAAGGCCACCAAATTCAAGTGCACTTTCATGCCATTTCAAGCGGGGTGCAAGGTAACCAAATTCAAGTGCAGTTTCATGCCACTTCAAGCAGTGTGCAAGCCACCAAATGCTAGTGCTGTTTCATGCCATTTCAAGCACGGTGCAAGGCCACCAAATTCAAGTGCAGTTTCATGCCTCTTCAAGCAGGGTGCAAGACAACCAAATTGAAGTGCAGTTTCATACCATTTCAAGCAGGGGGCTAGGCCACCACATTCAAATGCAGTTTCATACAATTTCAAGCAGGGTGAAACCAGTATAAAACCACACAAAACACCACATAAACACCACACTCACAGTTCAGTAGACATTCAATGTGTTCAGTTGATTCACAGCTCAGACAGAGTCGTGACCTCTCTCCGCCCCATCTTGCAGAGACCGAGCCACACCCACACTTACGGGTTTTATAATCCCTCTCCCTCCAACTGGAAGGGGCGTGATTGACAGCAGAGACATTTTCAACATTTTTTAAAACACTATTAACACATTTATTTTTCATTGATGGGAAGAATCCTCTGCACCTGATGAGTGGCGAGGAACTGAGTAAGATGGCCAAAAATCACAGCCGTAAGTGGTAGCGTTTTATCTAAAATCAATATTCAGTGCAAACAGGAAGTTGTCAAGATACCACCAACAACAGCCATTTTTTTTGCCGTGCAGCATTTCAAAGCAGTTACCACCACCAACAACAGTCATTTTTTTTGCAGTGCAGCAGCCTTTCGAAGCAGTTACCACCACGAACAAAAGCCTTTTTTTTGCAGTGCAGCCTTTCAAAGCAGTTACCACCACCAGCAACAGCCATTTTTTTGAAGTGCGCCTTTCAAAGCAGTTACCACCACCAACAACAGCCATTTTTTTTTGCAGTGCATCAGCCTTTCAAAGCAGTTACCACCCCCAACAACAGCCATTTTTTTTGCAGTGCAGCCTTTCAAAGCAGTTACCACCACCAACAAAAGCCTTTTTTTTGCAGTGCAGCCTTTCAAAGCAGTTACCACGACCAACAACAGCTATTTTATTTGCAGTGCACCTTTTCAAAGCAGTTACCACCACCAACAACAGCCATTTTTTTACATTGTAGCATTTCAAAGCAGTTACCACCACCAACAACAGCCATTTCTTTTGCAATGCAGCCTTTCAAAGCAGTTACCACCACCACAACAGACTTTTTTTTTTGCAGTGCAGCCTTTCAAAGCAGTTACCACCACCAACAACAGCCATTTTTATGCAGTGCAGCCTTGCAACGCAGTTACCACCACCAAAAACAGCATTTTTTTTGCAGTGCAGCCTTTCAAAGCAGTTACCACCACCAACAACAGCCTTTTTTTTTGCAGTGCAGTCTCTCAAAGCAGTTACCACCACCAACAACAGCCATTTTTTTTGTTGCACTGCAGCCTTTCAAAGCAGTTACTACCACCAACAACAGCCATTTCCTTTGCAGTGCAGCATTTCAAAGCAACCATATTTTCATTTTCAAACCACATTAAGGGCACTCACAGTTGAGTAGACATGTGTTCAGTGTTATTCAGAACTCAGAGAGAGGTGACCCTCTCGCTTCCTCCACCTTGCAGAGACTGAGTGAGGCACGCCACATAGTCCCTCCCCCCTCCCACCAACAGGGGCAGCAGAGAGAATGGCGAATTTAAAAAAAACATTAATATCTCTCTGATTGTTCATCGATGGGTAAAATCCTCCGGGGCAGTCCGGCGGAGGGGAGCTCTGAGGGAGGTGGCCAAAATGACGGCCGTAAGTGGCAGCGTTCTCTCGGAAATCACATCGCAGTGAGTCAAAAGCGGTCAAGATCTTACTTTTAGTAATATAGATAAATGGCAGCGCCCCTTGAGGCCTGGAGCAGAAGCTGGCAAATTTGCCTGTGTATCATGACTGAGGTCAGGTGACCTTCTAGAAGTTTTGGTTGGTGGTTCAGATTAAATCTTTCTTACAAGATGGCGGACGTGTATTCTTTGTGCTAGTCACAACAGGGTCTTACAGCAGACATTACATTTTAAACTTACATGTGGAAGGTTTACCCTTCGGCCATGTGACATTTAACTGAGACACGAGGAGTTTTCTAACATTTAAGCGATATGCTGGAGTTTGACGAAGATTAGAGTGTATGGGTCGGAATATAACGTCGGATGCATACATTGTTTTTCTTCAACAATAAAGAATCTGCCGCTACATAAAGTCGAAGGATATCTCTGACAGGTGGTGAAGCATAACACAGAGAGTGGGCCAGAAGATTAGGCTAGGATCTCAAAAGAGGTTTTAGCCAGAAGACCAGTTCCAGCTGGGAACTGAAGACAATAGATCTCGGCCAGAGATGGCCTAGAGGTTTATCGATAATGACACAACTTATCTGAAGATCTGAAAACAATTTAACGAACGTGAGTAGAAATCAATTATTATTTCTTTGAATTTTGAAGCTACAAAGTTTTAATTTTAAACAACTTCTGCAAAGACGTGCCAGATGAATGAATACAAGCCACTAGCTTGAAAGATAGCCAAGAAAGTATTTTTCCACTGTCTGGAGAAATCCAGGCAGTCTGACCTTGGATTGTTTTGAAGTCAAGATAAGACACACATTCCTTATGAACTAACATCATTTTAACATCGTGGATGTTGAGAGATGTTGTTTACATATTCAGTTTGTTATTGTTCTGAAGAGGATGTTGACAAAACAAAACTAAAGCAGAGCCAAGAGGATTTTGTTTGTTCAATTTAAAGACGTCAATCTGCCAAGACCTGTTTAAAATCATGGAGCAAGAAGATGAAGCAAGTGTCACGTCTGAGGAAGCACAAGGTGGCGATGAAACACAAAGGAGACAAGTTAAATTCACTGAGAAAGGCCGAGTTCTATTTCTGAAGAAAGCCAAGCAGGTGTGAAACAAATTAAGGAAACAGGTTACCAGATTAATTGAGAAACAGAAGAAACTAATGGAATTGGATAAGAACGCAATCAAACTGGAATCTAATATGACCCAACTACTTAACCTCTGCCCGGAGGTTCAAGATGAACATAATGCATTGATGGGCTCGGAGCCGTCTCTGGAAGAACATGAAAGACACACCCAGTGGTATGATGTACAGCTAAAGATATTCAATGATTACATGGATGAGGCAGAGGAGTGGTTATCTGAAATGATACCACAACTTACACACTTAACAGCTGGAGGTGCGATGCAACAAGGTGCCGGATTGGAAGATGAAATTACACCATGAGATAGTATCTCGAACATATCTACACGAAGACCAGGACATTAATCTGGTTCTATAGCCAGTTCGGTATCAAGGGTTTCTGCTCGATTGGAAGTTGAAGCTGATCTAGTTGCTCTCTCAATAGAAGCGGATGCCTTGAAGAAAAAACATGAGATTGAGCAAGAAGAAGAACAGATGAAAGAAGAGAGGATGCGACAAGAAGAAGAGATGGCGCGACAAGAAGTAGGGATGAGGCTACGAAATCTGCTGAATAATCGTCGTAAGGCAGAGCAACACACCCAGAATTTGAAATGCAAGTTTGGCGAGAATACTAAATTTCATGAATAATGTCTTTGAAGAATAATGACTACGTGGATGCATAGATACATAGAAAATAGGTGCAGGAGTAGGCCATTCGGCCCTACGAGCCTGCACCGCCATTCAATATGATCATGGCTGATCATCCAACTCAGTATCCCGTACCTGCCTTCTCTCCATACCCCCTGATCCCCTTAGCCACAAGGGCCACATCTAACTCCCTCTTAAATATAGCCAATCAACTGGCCTCAACTACCCTCTGTGGCAGAGAGTTCCAGAGATTCACCACTCTCTGTGTGAAAAAGTTTTTCCTCATCTCGGTCTTAAAGGATTTCCCCCTTATCCTTAAGCTGTGACCCCTTGTCCTGGACTTCCCCAGCATCGGGAACAATTCTCCTGCATCTAGCCTGTCCAACCCCATAAGAATTTTGTACGTTTCTATAAAATCCCCTCTCAATCTCCTAAATTCTAGCGAGTATAAGCCAAGTCTATCCAGTCTTTCTTCATATGAAAGTCCTGACATCCCAGGAATCAGTCTGGTGAACCTTCTCTGCACTCCCTCTATGGCTATAATGTCCTTCCTCGGATTTGGAGACCAAAACTGTACGCAATACTCCAGGTGTGGTCTCACCAAGACCCTGTACAACTGCAGTAGAACCTCCCTGCTCCTATACTCAAATCCTTTTGCTATGATAGCTAACATACCATTCGCTTTCTTCACTGCCTGCTGCACCTGCATGCCTACTTTCAATTACTGGTGTACCATGACACCCAGGTCTCGCTGCATCTCCCCATTTCCTAATCGGCCACCATTTAGATAATAGTCTGCTTTCCTGTTTTTGCCACCAAAGTGGATAACTTCACATTTATCCACATTATATTGCATCTGCCAAACATTTGCCCACTCACCCAGCCTATCCAAGTCACCTTGCAGTCTCCTAGCATCCTCATCACAGCTAACACTGCCCCCCAGCTTAGTGTCATCCGCAAACTTGGAGATGTTGCCTTCAATTCCCTCATCCAGTTCATTAATATAAATTGTAAATAGCTGGGGTCCCAGCACTGAGCCTTGCGGTACCCCACTAGTCACTGCCTGCCATTGTGAAAAGGACCAGTTTACTCATACTCTTTGCTTCCTGTTTGCCAGCCCGTTCTCTATCCACATCAATACTGAACCTCCAATACAGTGTGCTTTAAGTTTCTATACTAATCTCTTATGTGGTACCTTGTCGAAAGCCTTCTGAAAGTCCAGATACAACACATCCTCTGGTTCTCCCCTATCCACTCTACTAGTTACATCCTCGAAAAATGCTATAAGATTCGTCAGACATGATTTACCTTTCGTAAATCCATGCTGACTTTGTCCAATGATTTCACCACTTTCCAAATGTGCTGCTATCCCATCTTTAATAAGTGACTCTAGCAGTTTCCGCACTACCGATGTTAGACTAACTGGTCTGTAATTCCCCGTTTTCTCTCTCCCTCCATTCTTAAAAAGTGGGGTTACGTTTGCTACCCTCCAATCCTCAGGAACTACTCCAGAATCTAAAGAGTTTTGAAAAATTATCACTAATGCATCCACTATTTCTGGAGCTACTTCCTTATGTACTCTGGGATGCAGCCTATCTGGCCCTGGTGATTTATCGGCCTTTAATCCATTCAATTTACCCAACACCACTTCCCGACTAACCTGGATTTCACTCAGTTCCTCCATCTCCTTTGACCCGCGGCCCCCTGCTATTTCCGGCAGATTATATATGTCTTCCTTAGTGAAGACGGAACCAAAGTAGTTATTCAATTGGTCCACCATATCCTTGTTCCCCATGATCAATTCACCTGTATCTGACTGCAAGGGACCTACATTTGTTTTAACTAATCTCTTTCTCTTCACATATCTATAAAATTTTTGCAGTCAGTTTTTATTTTCCCTGCCAGATTCCTTTCATAATCTATTTTCCCTTTCCTAATTAAGCCCTTTGTCCTCCTCTGCTGATCTCTGAATTTCTCCCAGTCCTCTGGTATGCTGCTTTTTCTGGCTCATTTGTACGCATCATCTTTTGCTTTGATACTATCCCTGATTTCCCTTGTTATCACCTTCCCTGATTTATTCTTTTGCCAAACTGGGATGAACAATTTTTGTAGTTCATCCATGCAGTCTTTAAATGCCTTCCATTGCATATCCACCGTCAACCCTTTTAGAACTAATTGCCAGTCAATCTTGGCCAATTCACGTCTCATACCCTCAAAGTTACCATTCTTTAAGTTCAGAACCGTTGTTTCTGAATTAACAATGTCACTCCATCCTAATGAAGAACTCAACCATATTATGGTCACTCTTGCCCAAGGGGGCACGCACAACAAGACTGCTAACTAACCCTTCCTTATTACTCAATACCCAGTCTAGAATAGCCTGCTCTCTCGTTGGTTCCTGTACATGTTGGTTTAGATAACTATCCCGCATACATTCCAAGAAATCCTCTTCCTCAGCACCCCTGCCAATTTGATTCACCCAATCTATATGTAGATTGAAGTCACCCGTTATAACTGTTTTGCCTTTGTTGCACGCATTTCTAATTTCCTGTTTGATGCCATCCCCAACTTCACTACTACTGCTAGGTGGCCTGTACACAACACCCACCAGCGTTTTCTGCCCCTTAGTGTTTCGCAGCTCTACCCATACCGATTCCACATCCTCCAAGCTAATGTCCTTCCTTTCCACTGCGTTAATCTCCTCTCTAACCAGCAACGCTACCCCACCTCCTTTTCCTTTCTCTCTATCCCTCCTGAATATTGAATATCCCTGGATGTTCAGGTCACAGCCTTGGTCACCCTGGAGCCATGTCTCCGTGATCCCAACTATATCATAATCATTAATTGCTATCTGCACGTTCAACTCACCCACCTTATTACGAATGCTCCTTGCATTGAGACACAATGCCTTCAGGCTTGTTTTTACAACGCTCTTACCCCTTATACAATTATGTTGAAAAGTGGCCCTTTTTGAGTTTTGCCCTGTTGCTTCCGCCCGCATTTTACACCCTCTTTTTCTCTGCTCACCCATTTAAGAACCCCATCACCTCTTATTCTCTGTTCATTATTGTTTTCTTCTTTCCCCCCTACATGTTGGGTCTGAGTGATTTCCTTCTCTGCCTCCTGCCTCACACACTGTCTAATAGCATTCTCTATTTGAGTCCCTCCCCCCAACCAGTCTAGTTTAAAGTCTCCCCAGTAGCCTTTGCAGATCTCCCCTCCCAATGGATGATTGCTTAAAATCCATGTCTACTGAGCAGGAAGCAATTCAAATGGCAAAACATCTGACTTCTCTTTGCAATAAGGGGGGATTCACACTGTCTAAGTGAATAAGCAACAATTGTGAAAGCATTCCACCACATGATAGGGCCAAAGAAACCAGTTGGATTTGGACAGAGACAATCTGCCATTGGAAAAATCATTGGGAGCTACTAATGTTGCACAATTGAAATATGTTAACACAAAAGAAAATCCTGCGGATGAAGTTTCCAGACAACTGGCAACAAACTGCTTCTTAAGTGATAAGAGATGGATCAATGAACTAAAGTCTCTCTGTAAGCCAGACAGAGAATGGCCAAAGCTTGAGCTGGGATTTGAAATCTCTGCTAATGATCCAGAAATTAAATCGAACCTAACGGTGAATTTTATTGCTAAAGAGCATGTTATTAACTCTAAGGATTTTCCAACTTCATCATTGTTGTTACAACACATCCATGAGTTGATTAGACATGGAGGAAGAAGTTTCATGCTGTGAAAGCTTTGGACTTTTGTGTTTTGGACTATATACAGGGTATCATGCCTGATTTTTAGGATTTGGTGCTTACCGTACGACTTTAACCAAAAACAATGTTTTAATCAGATCAATAATCAAATTAAGCTTGCTTCTAGAAGGCAAAGGTGAAGATGGAAGATTCGATGAAGAATTCTGATTGCGGATATATAGTGCATGCTATTTTCCTCGTTAGTATAGTATCGTTAGTAAACTAGTCACTCGGGAGACCGGGGTTCAATTCCCCGAACTTTTCCTTTTGATAAATGTTAAGCCTTCATATCTACCTTTTTGATGTTTATTAATAATTGCCTCCATATATACCCGAAACAATTACGGGCCGGTATGTAGTGGCCATTTGGCTTATTTTGTGTGTCATTAATTATGGCCTTTAAATTTTAGACTGCCCGTTATTATGTGGGTGGGATATAGTACGTATTTAAGGACGTGTTTGGAGCTAGGTTTCTTGCGCAGAAGCTTCGTTTTTAGTTTAGTTTTGAACTTACATGGGGACTGCTTTCCCTTCGACCATGTGACGTATAACCGAGACACGAGGAGTTTTCTAACGTTCAAGCGATATGCTGGAGTTTGACGAAGATTAGTGTACAAGTCGGAATATAAGGTCGGATGTATATCTTGTTTTTCTTCAACAATAAAGAAACTATTAATCAAAAGACTGTGTGATGAAGATTTATCTGTGAAGCTCTGAAGGTCTCACGGAGAGCTCACATGCATATTACGACATTCTCCTTAACCATGTAGTTTACTTAGTGGCTAGAGGGAGTAATCTCTTGAACAACATAAAACATCGTCTACTAGTGGCCGATCAACGCGTGTAAGAAGGGACTGCGGATGCTGGTTTAAACCGAAGATAGACACAATGTGCTGGAGTAACTGGGCGGGACGGGCAGCATCTCTGGAGAAAAGGAATGGGCGACGTTTCAGGATCAGCAGAGGGATCTAGGAGCGGCCAATGTCACCGCGTCCCGCCTCCCCCTCTGATGGGCCGCGCCAGCGGCCAATGGGAACTGGTCCCGCCTCCCCGGCCCGACGACACAAAGGACCGGGTCCCGCCCCCTCCTTGCGTCTGCCTCCCCCTCCCCCATGCTAGAGTAACTCAGCGGGTGAGGCAGCATCTATGTAGAGAAGGAATAGGTGACGATTCGAAAGATAAATCTTCATAACACAGTCTCTTGATTAATAGTTTCTTTATTGTTGAAGCAAAACAATAAGATATTCATCCAACCTTCTTCTATGACTCATACATTTTAATCTTACTCAAACTACGTATGTCTCCGCATAGCTCCGCATGGTCGAAAGATATTCCTTCTCACCATGCTTCCTCTGAACTAACTAAAAAGCTAACAGCTTCTGCGCAAGAATCCCAGCAGCAAACACGCCTCCGACTGTGTAATAAATCCCACCCACATAATTACAGGCAGACACAATTTAAAGGCAAATGCTATAATTTAAGACTCACAAAATTATGCCAAATGGCCACTACAGCATGTTGGCCTTTATAACAAGAGGAGTTGAGTACAGAAGCAAATAAGTCCTTCCGCAATTGTACAAGGCCCCAGTGAGACCACACCGCGAGTATTGTGTGCAGTGTTGGTCTCCAAATTTGAGGAAGGACATTCTTGCTATTGAGGGTGTGCAGCATAGGTTCACCAAGTCATTTTCCAGGATGGCGGGACTGTCATATGTTGATAGAATGGAGCAGCTGGGCTTGTATACTCTGGAATTTAGAAGGATGAGAGGATATCTTATTTGAAACATATAAGATTATTAAGGGTTTGGACAAGCTAGAGGCAGGAAACATGTTCCCGATGTTGGTGGAGTCCAGAACCAGGGACCACAGTTTAAGAATAAGGGGTAATCCATTTAGAACGGAGATGAGCAAACACTTCCTCACAGAGAGTTGTGAGTGTGGAAATCTCTGGATACTTTTGAGAGAGTTAGATAGGGCTCTTAATGATAGCAGAGTTAGGGGAAATGGGGAGAGGGCAGGAACGGGGTACTGATTGTGGATGATCATCCACGATCACATTTAATGGCGGTGCTGGCTCCAAAGGCCGAATGGCCTACTCCTGCAGCTATTGTCTATTGAGGTTCCCTGTGGGAGGAGGGGCAGCATTAGGACCCAGCGCAGTCAGACATGTGGTGTGAGAGTCTGCAGCGTGGAGACTCCAGGCCTGATGCTGAGCCTAGGACCCTGGTAAGGCGACGGCTGCGGCCCACTGGTGGGCGGTGGAGTGGCCAGGGTCGGCAGAGTCGCTAGTCGAGGCCCGCAGGGAGTGGAGTGGCACAGAGGCGAAGCGTCGGAACTGCCGGTCAGTGGATGAAAGGGAAGGCAGCGAGGGTAGGCGGCTCCGGTGAGGCAGCGAGGGTATGCGGTGTCAATGAGTCGGTGAAGGTCAGCGGCAGCAGCCACGGGTAGGCCACGCGGGGAGGTCTACGACATGCTCCGTGGTCCAGGCCCAAGATCGGTCAGAAAGGCGGTGAGTGTTGGTGCTGCTCCTCATGGCAGCAATGGCGTCGCGGGGCTGTCAGTGCCGCCTGTCCCTCACTCCCCCAAGCTGGCTACCTCCCAGCCCTTACTCCCCAAAGCTGGCAACCTCCCATTCCCCTTACTCCCCCAAGCTGTCTATCTCCCATCCCTTACTCCCCCAAGCTGGCAACCTCCCATTCCCCTTACTACCCCAAGCTGTCTATCTCCCATCCCTTACACCCCCAAGATAGCTCCCACCGCACTGTGGTGGGCTGTGGGTTGGTAGCATACACACCCGGGGCCAGGTGGAGCGGGGCAGCGGCTCCGGGCAGCGGACACACAGGGCCATAAACCCGGCAACATCTCCATCAGATGCAGCAGAGTTGGCGACAGTCTGGTCCCTCCGCCCACCCAGAGTCAATGACCCCGCTGCACCGGCACCACAACTCCCACACCGGGTGTTTCACCCCCCAACCCACACACGGGGGTGATTCACCCCCACACCGGTGTGTTTCACCCCCACCCTGAGCCACACACGGGGATGATTCACCCCCCGGACCCCCACATGGGGTGCTTCACCCGGGTGGCGGGCTGTCTGTAGCCCCGCCGCCACGTTTCAGCCGACAAACACCAAACGATATTGCCAAGTGCAGGAACTATCTTTGAAGTAGTGGGGAGGTATCCGACCGCCCTACCGCTACAGATATGCATGGAGGTGAGAATAATTTCTTATCAATTCTGGAGATGGTTGGTATTTTCTTTCATTATTGATAGTACAACCTGAATTCTGAAGAATTCCAAAGAGCACAGTTGTCAAAGTTTGTCTCTTAAAGAAAGCAGACAGCACAAAATTGTTAAAGGTAAACCAAGCAATCTTTTAATCATTTTGTCAGACAGGAGTGGCGAGATCTACAAAGAGCACACACGTTGCTCAGTGCTTCTCGGGCTCCACTCAAAGAACAAAAGAAAGTTAGTGTAATTATACATTGTCTTCTCAATAAAACACACCTTGTCCTTAGCTGGGACAGGCAGTTCAGACAGATATCTAATATGGTGCTGTGCCCAGACAATACATCTCTATGTTAATACATTGTTTCAATGATTAGTATAAAGCAAGCTTCTAAGATTTTCCCAGATTTTATTCTGCTGGGAAAATTCTCTTTTAAATTTGACTGTTTTCTGTTTTTCAGCAAATCTCCATTTTAAATTTAAGAACCAAACTTGACCAATTTAAACTCTTTCACAGTGAGGTCAGAATTAACTTGCTTTATTTGTTACGTGGGGCAGAAATGCGTCAAAACTTTCTTTTACAAAATACTTTAAAATGCCTTTAAGTTTTTGGGCCAGTGGAGGCCAGATGATACTCTGAGCAGTCGGCTGTGTGCAGCTCAGCTCACTTTTGCATTTTCACTTGGGTACAGTATGAATGAGAAGATGCTGGTATTGTTGATTATCTGCTCCTCGACAGGGGCAAGGAGGGCTTATATTAGGAACACTTCTCCATCCGCATGAAAAGATGAAGTACGAGGGGAAGCTGGCTAGGAATATAAAGAAGGACAGTAAAAGCTTCTTTAGATATGTTAAGGGAAAAAGAGTAGCAAAGTTTAAATGTGGGTCCCTTGAAGGCAGACACGGGTGAAATTATTATGGGCAACAAGGAAATGGCAGAAGAGTTGAATAGGTACTTCGGATCTGTCTTCACTGAGGAAGACACAAACAATCTCCCAGATGTACTGGAGGTCAGAGGATCTAAGGGGGTAGAGGAACTGAAAGAAATGTTCATTAGGCGAGAAATAGCATTGGGTAGGCTCATGGGACTGAAGGATGATAAATCCCCTGGGCCAGACGGTCTGCATCCCAGGGTCCTCAGGGAGGTGGCTCTTGAAATAGTGGACGCATTGGAGAACATTTTCCAATGTTCAATAGATTCAGGATCAGTTCCTGTGGATTGGAGGATAGCTAATGTTATCCCACTTTTCAAGAAAGGAGCGAGAGAGAAAACAGGGAAGTATAGACCAGTTAGCCTGACTTCGGTGGTGGGAAAGATGCTGGAGTCAATTATTAAAGATGTAATAATGGGGCATTTAGATAGTAGGAAAAGGATTAGTCCAAGTCAACATGGATTTATGAAAAGGAAATCATGCTTGACTAATCTTCTGGAATTTTTTGAGGATGTAACAAGTAAAATGGATGAAGGGGTGCCAGTGGATGTAGTGTATCTAGACTTTCAGAAAGCCTTTGATAAGGTCCCGCACGGGAGACTGGAGGCTGGTGACTAAAATTAGAGCACATGGTATTGGGGGTAGGGTGTTGACATGGATAGAAAATTGGTTGGCAGACCGGAAGCAAAGAGTAGGAGTGAACGGGTCCTTTTCAGAATGGCAGGCAGTGGCGAGTAGAGTGCCGCAAGGCTCGGTGTTGGGGCTGCAACAGTTTACCATATATATTAATGATTTGGAAGAGGGAATTTGGAGCAACACTAGCAAGTTTGCAGATGACACAAAGCTGGGTGGCAGTGTGAACTGTGAAGAGGATGTTAGGAGGTTGCAGGGTGACCTGGACAGGCTGAGTGAGTGGGCAGATGCGTGGCAGATGCAGTGTAATATAGATAAATGTGAGGTTATCCACTTTGGAGGCAAAAACAAGGGGGCAGATTATTATCTCAATGGGGTTAGGTTAGGTAAGGGGGAGGTGCTGTGAGTCCTGTGTGTCCTTGTACACCAGTCACAGAAAGTTGGCATGCAGGTACAGCAGGCAGTGAAGAAAGCTAATGGAATGTTGGCCTTCATAACAAGAGGATTTCAGTATAGGAGTAAAGAGGTTCTTCTGCAGTTGTATAGGGCTCTGGTGAGACCACATCTGGAGTATTGTGTACAGTTTTGGTCTCCTAATTTGAGGAAGGACATCCTTGTGATTGAGGCAGTGCAGAGTAGGTTCACGAGATTGATCCCTGGGATGGCGGGAGTGTCATAGGATGAAACGTTGAAAAGACTAGGCTTGTATTCACTGGAGTTTAGAAGGATGAGGGGATATCTCATAGAAACATATAAAATTATAAAAGGACTGGACAAGCTAGATGCAGGAAAAATGTTCCCAAAGTTGGGCGAGTCCAGAACCAGGTGGCCACAGTCTTAGAATAAAGGGGAGGTCATTTAAGACTGAGGTGAGAAAAAACGTTTTCACCCAGAGAGTTGTGAATTTATGGAATTCCCCGCCACAGAGGGTAGTGGAGGCCAAATCACTGGATGGATTTAAGAGAGAGTTAGATAGAGCTCTAGGGGGCTAGTGGAGTCAAGGGATATGGGGAGAAGGCAGGTACAGGTTATTGATAGGGGATCAGCCATGATCACAATGAATGGCGGTGCTGGCTCGAAGGGCCGAATGCCCTCCTCCTGCACCTATTTTCTATGTTTCCATGAAACCTTACCCATTCCTTCCAGCATTTTGTGTCTACCTAAACAGCGCCTATCCACGTGGCGGTTTGTCAGCAGGCTGGAGGTGCGGGCAAAGGCGTTGCCAGGGAGTGGGCAGGTGAAGGGGCGCTGGCCGGTGTGGACTCGCCAGTGCTCCAGCAGGTGGTGAAGGAGTGAAGCCCTTACCACAGGATGGGCAGGAGAACGGACACTCACCGCTGTGGGAATGCCCGTGCTGCCACAGGCTGGACATGCAGGTGAAACACTCGCCACATTCAGCGCACACAAAAGGTCTCTCTCCGGTGTGTATTCGCTGGTGCTCCCGCAGCCCCCGTGCTCTCTTGTCACAGTGGGAGCAGCCGCTCGCCGGTGTGGGCCCACCGGTGCAGCCGCAACCCCCGCGAGCTGTCAAACTCCTCACCGCAGTAAGGGCAGTCGTAGGGCTGGCCACTGGTGTGCACGACCTGGTGAGACAGCGCGTGGGAGGACATGGCATAGCACTCTCCACACACCGGGCTGGGGAAGGGATGGTCGCCGGCGTGCACCTGCTGGTGGGACAGCAGCTTGGAGGAGCGGGTGAAGCCCTTGCCGCACTGGGCGCAGGTGAAGGGGCGCTCGTCATTGAGGGTGTGCTGCCGCACCAGCAGTTGACTGGTCTGGGTGAAGCCCTTGCCGCACTGGGTGCAGGTGAAGGGGCGCTCGCCGGTGTGGGTGCGCTGGTGCACTAGCAGGCTGCTGGACTGGGAGAAGCCTTTGCCGCACTGGGCGCAGGTGAAGGGGCGCTCCCCGCTGTGGGTGCGCTGGTGCTTCAGCAGGCTGCTGGAGTGGGTGAAGTCCTTACCGCACAGGGCGCAGGTGAAAGGGCGCTCGCCGGTGTGGTTGCGTTGGTGCTCCAGCAGGTTGCTGGAGTGGGTGAAGCCCTTGCCGCAGTCGCTGCAGGTGAAGGGCCGCTCCCCGATGTGCAGGCACCTGTGCTTCTTCAGCTCCGGTGACGACTTGAAGCCTTTGCCACAGTCGGAGCAGGTGAAGGGCCGCTCACTGCTGTGCACCCGCCGGTGGTTCTTCAGCTCATTCATCGTCTTGAAGTTCTTGCCGCAGTCGGAGCAGGTGAAGGGCCTCTCATCTGTGTGCAGTTGCTGGTGGATCTTCAGGTGATACGCCCTCGTAAAGTTCTTGCCGCACTCCAAGCAGTTGAAGGGGCGTTCTCCCGTGTGCACCCGCCGGTGGATCTCCAGTTTGCTCGGGTGCTGCCAGGCCTTGCCGCACACGTCGCACTCATAACGCTTCTCCTTGTTGTGCCCCGTCATGTGGTCCTCCATCGAAGCTCAGCCCCTCGAAGCTCAGCCCGCACACCGAGCAGATGGAGGGGGCTCACTGGCACCCTGGCCGCCCTCAATGGCCGCTCACATCCCCGTTTCTCCGTCCACAGCAACGGCTCCTAAACCCGGCAGGAGGGGAACACAGAGGGTCAACAAGCTGAAAAACAGGACATTACATACATACACATATTGGGTGCGTTTATGGCAGAAGAAGCCGTTATATAATTCTGCGCTGCACAATGGCACAGCGGTACACTTGCTGCCTCACCGCCACAGACCGAGGCTCGATCCTGACAACGGGTGCTGTCTGTGCGGAGTTTGAACGTTCTCCCCTTGACCTGCGTGGGTTTTTACTCCGGGTGCTCTGGTTTCCTCCAACATTTCAAAGACGTTCAGGGTTGTAGATTAATCGGCCTCTGCAAAATTGTTAAATTGTCCCTAATGTGCATAGGATAGTGCCAGTGTACGGGGTGATCGCTGGTCGGCGCGGACTCCGCCGGCCGAAAGATCTGTTTCCACGCTGCATCTCTAAACTAAGCTAAACCAAAGGGTCTTGACCCAAAATGTCACCCATTCGTTCTCTCCACAGATGCTGCCTGACCCGCTGGTTACTCCAGCACTATGTGTCTATCAGGAAAAATGTTCCCAATGTTGGGCGAGTCCAGAACCAGAGGCCACAGTCTTTGAATAAAGGGGAGGTCATTTAAGACTGAGGTGAGAAAAAACATTTTCACCAAGAAAGCTATGAATTTATGGAATTCCCTGCCACAGAGGGCAGTGGAGGCGAAGTCACTGGATGGATTTAAGAGAGAGTTAGATAGAGCTCTTGGGGCTAGTGGAGTCAAGGGATATGGGGAGAAGGCAGGCACGGGTTATTGATAGGGGACGATCAGCCATGATCACAACGAATGGCCCTGCTGGCTCGAAGGGCCGAATGGCATCCTCCTCCCCCTATTTTCTACGTATCTTCTCCACAGACGCTGCCTGACCTGCTGAGTTACTCCAGCACTCTCTGTCTCTCACTCTCTATCGTCTCTCTGTCTCCGTCTTTCTCTCACTGTCTCTGTCTGTCTTTCTCTCTCACTCTCTCTGTCACTGTCTGTCTCTCTCTCTGTCTCTATCTGTCTCTCTCACCCTCTCTGTCCATTTGTCGCTCTCTCTATAACCATATAACCATATAACCATAACAGCACGGAAACAGGCCATCTCGGCCCTTCAATTCCGTGCCGAACATTTTTTTAAATTTTTTTTTTTTAATTAAAAATAAATACCTCCCCCTAGTCCCATCTACCTGCACTCAGACCATAACCCTCCATTCCTTTCCCGTCCATATACCCATCCAATCTATTTTTAAAGGATAACATCGAACCTGCCTCCACCACTTCCACTGGAAGCTCATTCCACACAGCTACCACTCTCTGAGTAAAGAGATTCCCCCTAATGTTCCCCCTAAACTTCTGTCCCTTAATTCTCAAGTCATGTCCCCTTGTTTGAATCTTCCGTACTCTCAATGGGAAAAGCTTATCCACGTCCACTCTGTCTAACCCGCTCATAATTTTAAAGACCTCTATCAAGTCCCCTCTTAACCTTCTGCGCTCCAAAGAATAAAGACCTAACTTGTTCACCCTTTCTCTGTAACTTAGTTGCTGAAACCCAGGCAACATTCTAGTAAATCTCCTCTGTACTCTCTCTATTTTGTTGACATCCTTCCTATAATTAGGCGACCAAAATTGTACTCCATACTCCAGAATTGGCCTCACCAATGCCTTGTACAATTTTAACATTACATCCCAACTTCTATATTCAATGCTCTGATTTATAAAGGCCAGCACACCAAAAGCTTTCTTTACCACCCTATCTACATGAGATTCCACCTTCAGGGAACTATGCACAGTTATTCCTAGATCCCTCTGTTCAACTGCATTCCTCAATTCGCTACCATTTACCGTGTACGTCCTATTTTGATTTGTCCTGCCGAGATGTAGCACCTCACATTTGTCAGCATCAAACTCCACCTGCCATCTTTCAGCCCACTCTTCCAAATGGCCTAAATCTCTCTGTAGACTTTGAAAATCTACTTCATTATCCACAACACCACCTACCTTAGTATCATCTGCATACTTACTAATCCAATTTTCCACACCATCAACCAGATCATTGATGTACATGACAAACAACAGTGGACACAACACAGACCCCTGAGGCACCCCACTAGTCACCGGCCTCCAACCTGACAAACAGCCATCCACCATTACTCTCTGGCATCTCCCATTCAGCCACTGTTGAATCCATCTTGCTACTCCACCATTAATACCCAATAATTGAATCTTCTTAACCAACCTTCCATGAGGAACCTTGTCAAAGGCCTTACGGAAGTCCATATAGACAACATCCACTGCTTTACCCTCATCAATTTCCCTAGTAACCTCTTCGAAAAATTCAAGATTAGTCAAGCATGACCTTACAGGCACAAATCCTTGTTGACTGTTCCTAATCAGACCCTGCTTATCCAGATGCTTATATATATTATCTTTAAGTATCCTTTCCATTCATTTGCCCACCGCTGACGTCAAACTAACAGGTCTATAATTGCTAGGTTTACTCTTCGACCCCTTTTTAAACAATGGAACAACATGCGCAGTACATCAATCCTCCGGCACTCTCTCTCTATCTATCTCACTCTGTCTCGCACTCTTTGTCTCCCTCTCTGTCTCACTCTCTCTCTCTCTGTCTCACTCTCTCTCTGTCCAGGGCTCGAAATTAGCGGTTGCCCGGTTGCCAATGGTGACGTACAGTCCCACCGGGCAACCTAAAAGCCATGCCAATGGTGACGTACAGTCCCACCGGGCAACCTAAAAGCCATGCAATTTTGCCTGGCTTGGCAAGCACTCGGGACACCTATTGTTTAATTCTGAGCGGGCCCCATCGCTATCTCTCTCTCTCTGTCACTCTCCATCTCCACCCGCCACCCGTATCCATGTCCACTTTCTCCCTTCCTTTGCATTGTGGGAGATCTGGCCGCCAATGCTGTCCGATCGCCGCCTCGCCGTGACTGCTGAAAACCAACGCAGAATCACTCGCTGTAGCTGGAGTAACTCTTGCTTCTTGGTTTCCTGGTCCTCCAAAAATATTCCAAATGGAATTTAAACAGTCGACCCACCACCACCAAACTCCAAAAATAACAGCCTATATCATTTTATCTGTTTATTTATTGTGTATATATATATATATGGTCTATGGTATATCGACACACTTAACTTTTATCTCCTATTCTGTATTATGTTTACATATTCTGTTGTGCTGCAGCAAGCAAGAATTTCATAGCTCTATCTGGGACACATGACAATAAAACTCTCTTGACTTGGACTTAAGCAAAAAAGAGTTCTTGGGGAAAAAAGAGCTACCTTAAATTTAATTGCGTTTGGTTGGGTACCTGTAGTAGGGTGAAGACTATTCCATGCTTAAATTGTGCGGGGGAACTCCATGGAGCCGCCAGCATCTCTGGATAGAAGAAATTGGGTGACGTTTCGGGTAGAGACCCTTCTTTAGATTTCCACTGGTTTTAGTGTTTTTAGTTTAATTTAAAGATACAGTGTGGAAACAGGCCCTTCAGCCCACCGAGTCCACGCCGACCACCGATCACCCATACACTCGTTCTATCCCACACATTAGCGATGTAAGTCAAGAGTCAAGAGTGTTTTATTCTCTGATGTCCCAGTTAGAGCAATGAAATCCTTACTTGTAGCAGCACAACAGAATATGTAAACAGAGTACTCTGGAAGCAATGTTATAAACGAGAAAACAAAACAGTGTATGTTATATTACTAAAACTAAGATCCTGACCGCTTTCTGACTTCCTGTTTTGTGATTTCTGAAAGAACACCGCCACTTACGGACGTCATTTTTGGCCACCTCGAGAGTCCCCCTCCGCTGAGCTGGACCAGAGGATTTTTACCATCGATGAAACATAAAAGAGTTATTAATGTTTCAAAAATGTTGACTTCCGGTGGCGCCATGTTACACTAACAGACGCACACCGAGCTCCGCTCCAGAAATATTTGCGATTTTCGCGTTAAAAACGGGTCTACTGGTCGGGGCCGATTTAAAAAACTTACCGGAGCTTCTGGACGTCGCGCTGATGACATCATCAGTAAGCGCTGTGAACATAACGGAGGTTTAAAGAATTTTAAATGAAAAAATCGTCTCCAGCTCAGAGTCCTCAAAGAACAGTCACAAGACAGCTGCTGAAAAAGCCTGAAGAAACCTGAAGAATCTACCTCTGAAGGGGTCCCTGAAGTGGCTGCAGAAATGTTACAAGATCCAAGACTGATCTGGCTAAGGACAAAGATAAAGAATTTGAGGAATTAAAGAAATCGGTAAGAGATATGAAGGATGAAATTGTGGATGAAAATAATAAAATGATGGGAAAAATCGAAAAGATGATGGAGAATATGAGTGCTGGTAATCAGAAAGTTATTGATTCAATTGGCACTATAAACAAACGAATTGATGATGTGAAAGGAGAATTATCGGAGAGAATTGATAAGGTGGAAGAAGCTACCACAGACAGGTTCACGGCTGTGCTTGAAACAGTGGCTTCAAATATGTCCACAATCATAGAAATGGAGAGAAATATGGCTCGAATGGCTGAAGATATGGAGAGAATGAGGCAAGAACATGATCAAACAACAAGACAGATGGCGGCTCATCTGGGGAAAGTTTCGGACAAATGCCTTCATCTGGAAGCTCGTTCGAGACGCCAAAATTTAAGAATTTTTGGAGTGTCAGAGGGAGCTGAGGGAATGTACATTCATGAGTTTGCTGTGGGCTTATTCAAACAATTGCTTAATCTCCCCACTGAACCGAAAATTGAAGTGGCACATCGAGTACCGAGATTTATACCAAGATCACAAACAAGACCAGACCATCCACGACAGATTATCGTGAAATTTCGGGACATTTCAGAACTTGAAGAGGTGATGAGGAAAATCAAATATGGAGTGCAATTGATGTTTGATAATGACTATATCAAAATATTCAGGGACTATCCTTATGAAATTGTACAAAAGCGAAATCAGTTCACAAAGGCAAAATACATTCTTAAAGGAATTCAAGATGTTAGATACGGTGTTTTCTACCCGGCTAAGATGCGAATTACCTATAAGGGGAAGGGGAAATCATTCATAAACCTGGAGGCTACGTACAAATATGCCCAGAGCATCGTGGAAAAGTAGCGGGAAGGTATGGACAGTATGGACAAATATTTCTCTTTATTATTCCACAGTTATTGGCTGAACAGAAGGGAAGAAACAGTTCTTTTAGTACGTAAAAAAAATAATAAGATGGAGAATTCTTCCATGTGCGTCTGTCTAGACTCTTTATCTGTGGAATTTTAACTCAAGGACATTCTGTGTTCCAAGCGAAGCAAACAGAATATAACAGGGGAACGACGAACCGAAGAGCAGAATGTGGAATACACCAGAAGCATTGACTGTTGTTTAAGAGATTAAAATACTAATTTAAATTGTAAAGAACTAATCCTATTAACAATTTAACAATATTAATATAGAAATAGTAATGGACGCTAACAAGAATCAACAAATTTAAGAACTAACACAAAAAATTTACTAAATTTAAGCCTTATCTATAATTGGGGGGAGGGGAGGAGAAACGAGCACCTGGCTTAGATCCAGGAGCACGTTTCATGTTAACCCCTTCAACCAACAGTTGATTATTATTGAAGGTAAAATCATTCGTTTAAACACTTAGTAGATAAAATTGTTATATATATATGATATGTTATAACGAAATATATATGGTAAATGTGTATTATATATCTGATTTCGAGGTCCCGTCCCACTATGTTATGAGTAATCAAGGGAGCGGAGCTAATTGTTTAACATCGACAATGGAAGTCGATACAAGGTTTTCTCCCACCTGTGGGCCACTTGTTACAGTGCCGATAATTTTAGACATTGTATTTTCACTTTTTCAATTTTTCTTTACTGTCACATCAAGTCACATGTTTGTGTTTTTTGTTTAGGGATAATCGTAAAAGGGATATACCAACTGAACTTAGTAACGCAAAGGTTCCCCCAATATCTAAAGACCTGAGGTATGGATGCACCGTAAGATTTAAGGGTATTATAACCATTCAAAATGCAAGACGTTAAACAAAAGAAACTAGGAGGAGTCACATTCTGCATTTGGAATATAAGAGGTGTTAATGAACCTATTAAAAGGGGTAAGATATTAGCTCAGCTGAAATTGTACAATACTGGCATCATCTTTCTACAAGAAACCCATCTCAAATCCCAGGATCAGGCTAGACTGAGGGCGAATTGGATAGGTCAAATATATCATTCTTCATATACTTCGAAATCTAGAGGTACGTCAATCATTATTCGTAAAGGCATACCATTTAAAGCAAAGAATACCATAACAGATAAGGAAGGGAGATATTTGATAGTTATCGGAGAGATCCACGCTACCTCAATTACCTTGGTAAATATATACGCGCCTAACTTTGATAATCCTCATTTTTTCAATAAAATCTTGAATATAATCGCAGAATCTAATTACCAAAATGCTATAATAGGAGGAGACTTTAACTGTGTTTTAGATCCGTATTTAGATAAATCTAGGCAAAAACAGAGAGGTAATACGAAATCGAAAACTAGTGAACTCTTAAATACTTACATAAATAATACCAATATAACAGATGTTTGGAGGATCGCTAATCCGACTGGCAGGGAATACTCGTTTTATTCAATGGCACACAAAACATACTCACGTATAGATTATTTCCTGGTGGATACAAAATTAATCCCCTATACTTTGAACACAAAATACCATATCAACTCGATCTCAGATCACTCCCCGCTAACTTTCTTTTTAAAACTGGAAGGAATGTCTAAGAACAAATCGTTTTGGAGGTTCAATCCTCAAATTTTAAAAGACCCGCAAGGGAGTATATATCTAAAAAAAACAAATGGACCTCTTTTTGAAATAAATGACACTCCAGAGATATCGCCCACTTTACTATGGGAATCTTTCAAAGCATTTATTAGAGGCGTTATAATTTCATACCAAGCTTTTCAAAATAAAAAGAATAAGAACGAACAAAGACAGTTAGAACAACAAATTAGGCAACTGGATATAGATAATGCTAAAGATCCAACTATGGATAAACACAATAAAATAATAATTCTGAAATTTAAATTAAATAAATTATTATCAGCCAAACTTATAAGACTATTCCAAATTACAAGACAGGAACACTTTGAATTTGGGGATAAACCACACAAACTCCTGGCTCGTCAGCTAAAAAAACGAGAAAAAGAACACACAATTCAAAAGATTAAATCAGATAGAGGGGAATCATTAACTTTACCGAATGATATTAATAAAAGATTTGCGCAATTTTATGACAATTTGTGCACATCAAAAACGACAACGGACACCAATAAAATCACAGAGTTCTTGGATAACTGTAATCTTCCAAAATTAGAGTTGAAGGAACAAGAGGAACTGGGTGCACAAATCTCAATTAAGGAATTAGAAGATACAATAACTTCATTAAAGAATGGAAAAACTCCAGGTCCTGACGGATTTAGTAATGAATTTTATAAAAGTTTTTATGACAAAATTATACCACGTTTACAGAAAATGTATAAATATGCCTGTAAACAACAAACATTACCTGATACACTAGCTGAATCAACGATCACATTAATACTTAAAAAAGACAAAGATATAGAAGAACCCGGTTCATATAGAGCTATCGCATTGTTAAATACAGATCAAAAAATATTAGCGAAAACATTAGCTAGAAGATTAAGTAAGTATGTTAGTAAATTAATAAATCCAGATCAAACGGGGTTTATCCCTAAGAGACATTCATCTAATAATCTGAAACGTGTGCTCAATATAATGCACTCACACAAAACCACAGAACAAGAATTATCAATTATTTCGTTGGACGCTGAAAAAGCATTTGATCAAGTAGAATGGAATTATATGGTTAAAGTATTACAAAAATTTCAATTGGGAGAGAATTTCATCCTATGGATTAAATTATTATATAATAAGCATACAGCTAGAATATTAACTGATAACATATTATCTACGAAATTCCAATTATCAAGGGGTAATAGACAAGGATGCTCATTATCACCGCTGTTATTTGCTCTTATAATTGAACATTTAGCGGAAAGAATTAGAACACATAATATAATATCACATCAAATAATAAAATATCTTTATACGCGGATGATATATTATTGTACATCACAAAACCTCAAATTACTATACCAAACATATTAAATTTAATTGAGGATTTTGGATCCTTTTCTGGATACAGAATAAATTGGAATAAAAGTGAAATTATGTCAATAAAACCGAAAGACTCAACACACCTCTTAAAATTCCATTTTTAAAATAGCTACAGAAAAATTTAAATACCTGGGTATTGAAATTACTAGAAAATATCAAGGCATGTTCAAAGCAAATTATAATCCTCTACTTAAGAAATTAAATTCCTTAATTAAATTCTGGAAAACGCTTCCGATGTCTTTAATAGGCCGAATAAATGCAATAAAAATGATTTTTTACCACAAATTCTATACCTATTCCAATCAATTCCTATATACTTACCAAAAAAGTTTTTTTTTAAATTGGATTCAGACATTATTAATTTTATATGGGATTATAAATCCCATAGAATACAAAGAACACATTTGAACAAACCTAAATTATTAGGTGGTTTAGCACTCCCTAACTTTATGTACTATTATTGGTCAGTAAATATTAAAAAATATAATTCAACTGATGGACAACTCTGCCCAGCAGGTGGATTGCATTATAATGGAGAGAGAAGACTGCTCCTCTTGTAATATTGGAGCGAACCACCTCTCACCAATGAAGTTGAATAACATAAATTATAACAAAAATCAAATTATACATAGTACAATTAGAACTTGGAAACAAATAAACCAAAATTTAAAATTAAGAAATCTATCGTTTTATCCCCAATAGTTAATAACCTTTCGTTTAAACCCTCCATTATAGACAAATCATATATACAATGGGAAAGATTAGGAATTAAAACGATCGGAGACTTGTATGAAACTGGAAAATTACTATCATTCCAACAATTACAACTAAAATAGAATCTGGGAAATAATCAATACTTTAAATATTTCCAAATATGTGATTATCTGAAAAAATATACAAAAGATTATTATAATATGCCACTAGATTTACTGGACAAAGCAATGCAGATAAAAGCCGAATCAGCAAACTTAATATCTTATTTGTATAATATTATTTTAAATATAGAAATACCAACTACGGAAGGTATTAGAAGAGACTGGGAACAAGAATTAGCTATTAAAATAACAAGAATTAGCTATTAAAATTTCAAAGGAGAGGTGGAATGAACATTTATTAAATGTCCACAAATGCTCGATTAATGTAAAACACACTTTAATACAATTCAAAATCTTACACAGATTATATTACTCAAGAACCAAAATTAGTTTTAAAAAATCCCAACGTATCACCTATCTGCGATAAATGTCAGTCTCAAGAAGCTACTCATTTGTTTTTTGTACAAAGATTCTGGATTGAAATTTTTGAAATCTTTACAAAATTATTTAAAATAAAACTGATACCAAAAGCAGAATGGATTATCTTTGGAACAACGGAAGGTAGCCCTGAACTAAATGTGTTTCAAAAGAACCTATTTGATTACGGGTTAATAACTAGAAAAAAATGTATCCTAAAATTCTGGAAAAATGCTCCAATACCAACTATAAACATGTGGATTTCAAACATGTTTGAAACATTACACCTGGAAGAGATAAGACTCCTCCTGGCAGGCAAATCAGATCACTTCCATGGGACGTGGTCTTCATTTATAGAACTACTACAAGCATAAGGTGCAAAAGTACTTTAAAAAGGTACCGATGTCAGGAGTTGGTAAAGGGGGATGAAAGGTGGCGAGTTGGTATATCCCATTTGCGTGATGTTCATAATAGAGTACCTGTTTTTCTCTTTTTTCTTCTTTCTCTTTTTTCTTCCCTAGGGTATATCTCTTAATCTCTTTTCTCTAATTTCTCTTCTACAGGGTCTTCATTCTTTCCTTTTGACATGCTTTTACACTATCACTATTGTTTTTCACTTTCTCTTCTTAATTTCAACCTTTTCCTTTTATTAGCTTTAAAAAACGAAGTACATTAATTGTAATAAGATATATGTGATGTGTACTAATGTAATTGTTTGTAATTTAATGTACTTATAATAAATAAAAAAAAATTAAAAATGTTGATTCTCTCTGCTGCCCCTGCTGGTGGGAGGAGGGAGGGACTATAAAACTCAGAAGTGTTGTGCCTCAGTCAGTCTCTGCAAGATGGGGGGAAGTGAGAGGGTCACGTCTCTCAGTCTGAGCTGTGAATAATACTAAACTGTGAATGTGGTTTTACTGACCTTGAGTGCCCTTAATGTGGTTTGAAAATGAAAATATGGTTGGTTTGAAGTAAAAAACACTGCAAATGGTTGTTTGGGGTTTTTAGGTTGAAGTAAAAGGCACTGCAAATGGTTGTTTGGGGGGTTTGGGTTGAAGTAAAAGGCACTGCAAATGGTTGTTTGGGGGGTTTGGGTTGAAGTAAAAGGCACTGCAAATGGTTGTTTGGGGGTTTTGGGTTGAAGTAAAGGGCACTGCAAATGGTTGTTTGGGGATTTTGGGTTGAAGTAAAAGGCACTGCAAATGGTTGTTTGGGGGATTTGGGTTGAAGTAAAAGGCACTGCAAATGGTTGTTTGGGGGTTTTGGGTTGAAGTAAAAGACACTGCAAATGGTTGTTTGGTGGTTTTGGTTTGAAGTAAAAGGCACAGCAAATGGTTGTTTGGGGGTTTTGGGTTGAAGTAAAAGGCACTGCAAATGGTTGTTTGGGGGGTTTGGGTTGAAGTAAAAGGCACTGCAAATGGTTGCTTGGTCTAAACTTGACAACTTCCTGTTTGCACTGTATATTGATTTTAGATAAAATGCTACCACATACAGCTGTGATTTTTGGCTATCTTACTCAGTACCCCTCCGCTCATCAGGTGCAGAGGATTCTTCCCATCAATGAAAAATAAGTGTTATTAGTGTTTAAAACATGTTGAGAATCTCTCTCCTGTCAATCACGCCATGAAGTCCACACCTTTTCCGGTGGGAGGGGGAGGGATTATAAAAGCATGAAGTGTGGGTGCGGCTCAGTCTCTGCATGATGGGGGAGGGAGAGGTCACGACTCTGTCTGAGCTGTGAATCAACTGAACACACTGAATGTCTACTGAACTGTGAGTGTGGTGTTTTGTGTGGTTTTATGGTGGTTTCACCCTGCTTGAAATGGTATGAAAATGCATTTGAATGTGGTGGCCTTGCACCCTGCATGAAATGGTATGAAACTGCATTTGAATGTGGTGGCGTTGCACCCTGCATGAAATGGTATGAAACTGCATTTGAATTTGGTGGCCTTGCACCCTGCTTGAAATGCTATGAAACTGCACTTGAATTTGGTGGCCTTGCATCCTGCTTGAAGTGGTATGAAACTGCACTTGAATTTGGTGGCCTTGCACCCTGCTTGAAATGCTATGAAACTGCACTTGAATTTGGTGGCCTTGCATCCTGCTTGAAGTGGTATGAAACTGCACTTGAATTTGGTGGCCTTGCACCCTGCTTGAAGTGGTATGAAACTGCACTTGAATTTGGTGGCCTTGCACCCTGTTTGAAGTGGTATGAAACTGCACTGAATTTGTTGGCCTTGCACCCTGCTGAAAGTGGTATGAAACTGCACTTGAATTCGTTGGCCTGGCACCCTGCTTGAAGTGGTAGGAAACTGCACTTGAATTCGGTGGCCTTGCACACTGCTTGAAGTGGTAGGAAAATGAACCTGAATTTGGTGGCCTTGCACCCTGATTGAAGTGGTATGAAACTGCACTTGAATTTGGTGGCCTTGCACCCTGCTCGAAGTGGTAAGAAAGTGCACTTTAATTTGGTGGTCTTGCACCCTGCTTGAAATGGTAGGAAAGTGGATTTGAATTTGGTGGCCCTGCACCCTGCTTGAAATGGAATTTCAAGGAATAGCCGTGAGTCAACTGCCAGCCCACCAGCCGTGAGTGAACTGAGTGGGACTGAGCTGCCACCCCAAGAATCCATTTGGCCCACAATGTCCATATTAGCGCTCTGGAGACCAGCCCCTTCAGCCCACAACACCATACCAGCGCTCCAGAAAGCCCCTCCCCACTGGCCACCAATATTGGAATTGGTGGAGAGGTGGAATATTGCATCGGGGGACCAGCCCTCCCGTGTGTACATGGGATCCAACGGGTCCCACTTACTCTAGTATTTATATATGAATATATAACTATATAAACACACATACACACACACAATTTCCCTCCTGGGTTTAATAAAGTTTTATCGCATAGTATTGTGTGTGTAGGAAGAAACTGCAGATGCTGGTTTAAACTGAAGATAGACACAAAAAGCTGCAGTAACTCAACAGGTCAGACAGAATCTCTGGACAAAAGGAAGATATTACGTCTGAAAAAGGTTGCTGCACACCTTTGGAATGTGGAAGGAAACAAGAGCACCCGGAGAAAACCCATGCAATCAAAGGGAAAAGGAGCAAACTACATACAGACAGCACCCATATTCAGGATCAATTCCGGGTCTCTGGCAATTTTAGGCAGCAACTTTATGGCCAATGTACTGCCCCATAGTCTTGAACTGAATTAAAACATACAGTAGCTGTAAAGGGGGACATAGCATCCCTTAGAGATTTAAGACTGAAAATGGATAGTTTCTTTTTTTTAGTAGCCAAAGTTATCAACGTATAATTTTGTGTGTGTTGGAAAATAAAATATAATGGCACAGCTGGTGGACTTGCTGCCTCACACGCCAGAGATCTGCGTTTGATCCTGTCCTCGGGCGCTGTCTGTGTTGAATTTGCACATTCTCCCTGCAAGCATGTAGGTTTCCTCCCACATCCCAAAGACGCATTGGCTTTGTAGGTTAACTTGTCTCTGTAAAATTGCCCCAAATGTGCAGGGAGTGGGTGAGGAATGTGGGATAATAGAACTTGTGTGAATGGGTAGACAAAAATGCTGGAGAAACTCAGCGGGTGAGGCAGCATCTATGGAGCGAAGGAAATAGGCTACGTTTCGGGTCGAGACCCTACTTCAGACTGATGTGAGGGTGCGGGGGGGTGGGAAGAAGAAAGGAAGAGGCAGAGACAGTGGGCTGAGGGAGAGCTAGGAAGCGGAGGGGAAAGCAGGGACTAACTGAAATTGGAGGTCAATTTTCATACCGTTGGGTTGTAAACTGCCCAAGCAAAATATGAGGTGCTGCTCCTCCAATTTACGGTGGGCCTCACTCTGGCCTTGGAGGAGGCCCAGGACAGAAAGGTCAGATTTGGAATGGGAGGGGGAGTTGAAGTTTTGAGCCACCGGGAGATCAGGTTGGTTATTGCGAACCGAGCGGAGGTGTTGGGCAAAGCGATCGCCAAGCCTACACTTGGTCTCACCGATGTAGAGCAGCGGATGCAATAGATGAGGTTCGAGGAGGTGCAGGTGAACCTCTGCCGCACCTGGAAAGACGGCTTGGGTTCTTGAATGGAGTCAAGGGGGGAGGTAAAGCGACAAGTGTAGCATTTCCTGCGGTTAAAAAGGAAAGTGCCAGGAGAGGGTGTGGTTTGAGTGGGGACGAAATGACCACGGAGTTACGGAAGGAGTGGTCTCTGCGGAAAGCCGACGGGGAGGAAATGGGAAGATGTTGCCAGTGGTGGGATCCCGTTGGTAGACAAAGCTGGAGAAAATCAGCGGGTGAGGCAGCATCTAGGGAGCGAAGAAATAGGCGACATTTCGGGTCGAGACCCTTCTTCAGGCTGAAGTCGGGAGGGGTCGGGAAAAAGAAAGGAAGAGGCGGAGACAGTTGGCTGTGGGAGAGCTGGGAATGGGAGGGGAAGGAGGGAGAAAGCAAGGACTACCTGAAATTGGAGAAGCCAATGTTCATACCACTGGGGTGTAAACTACCCAAGCAAAATATGAGGTGCTGTTCCTCCAATTTGTGGTGGGCCTCACTCTGGCCATGGAGGAGGCCCAGGACAGAAAGGTCGGATTCGGAATGGGAAGGGGAGTTGAAGTGTTGAGCCACCGGGAGATCAGGTTGGTTATTGCAAACTGAGTGGAGGTGTTGTGCGAAGCGATCGCCAAGCCTGCGCTTGGTCTCACCGAGGTTAATCATACGCTGAATAATTCAACCAGAATTTTGTTTGGAAGTGGAAAGAAATAAAATAAATTGCATTCATTGCAACGTGTAAAAAGAGATGAGATACTGTATTGTAATTTTGCTGCATTTCATTGTGGTATATATCATGTCTTGATTGGTGAATATATTTAGTTTGTGACTTTATTTGTAGCAGAAATAATATGTGAATGCGTCATTGACCACAATTCTGACTGGTAACTACGCACTTCGTCCAAGCGCATTATCGCACGTGTCATGCAAGTCGTCTTAAATGACCACCTAAACAGTCATTTGGCAACCTAAAAAGCTGCCTAGGTTGCCCGGCTGGCAACAGGGGAAAAAAGTTAAGAGCCCTTACTGTCTCTCACTCTCTCTGGCTCTCTCTCTGTCCCCCTCTCTGTCTCTGTCTCACTGTCTCTCTGTAAGTCTGTCAGTCTGTCTATCTCTCTCTCTCTCTCACTCTCTCTCTCTCTATCTTTCTTTGTCTCTCTCTGTGTCTGTCTCTCTCTCTCCCTCTCTCTCTTTGTCTCTATCTCTCTCTCTCTCTGAACAGGTACTCCGGATCTTGAACAGGTACTTCGGATCTGTCTTCACTAAGGAAGACACAAACAATCTCCCAGATGTACTGGAGGACAGAGGATCTAAAGGGGTAGAAGAACTGAAATAAATTTTCATTAGGCAAGAAATAGTATTGGGTAGGCTAATGGGACTGAAGGATGATAAATCCTCGGGGCCTGATGGACTGCATTCCAGGGTCCTCAAGGAGGTGGCTCTAGAAATAGTGGACGCATTGGTGATCGTTTTCCAATGTTCAATAGATTCAGGATCAGTTCCTGTGGACTGGAGGATAGCAAATGTTATCCCACTTTTCAAGAAAGGAACGAGAGAGAAAACGGGGAATTACAGACCAGTTAGCCTGAGTACGGTGGTGGGAAAGATGCTGGAGTCAATTATTAAAGAGGTAATAATGGGGCATTTGGATAGCAGTAAAAGGATTAGTCCAAGTCAGCATGGATTTATGAAAGGAAAATCATGCTTGACTTATCTTCTGGAATGTTTTGAGGATTGTGACAAGTAAAATGGATGGAGCTAGTGGATGTAGTGTATCTAGACTTTCAGAAAACCTTTGATAAGGTCCCGCACGGGAGGCAGGTAACTAAAATTAGAGCACATGGTATTGGGGGTAGGGTGTTGACATGGATAGAAAATTGGTTGGCAGACAGGAAGCAAAGAGTAGGAGTGAACGGGAATTTTCAGAATGGCAGGCAGTGGCGATTGGAGTGCCGCAAGGCTCGATGTTGGGGCCGCAAATGTTTACCATATATATTAATGATTTGGAAGAGGGAATTAGGAACAACACTAGCAAGTTTGCGGATGACACAAAGCTGGGTGGCAGTGTGAACTGTGAAGAGGATGTTAGGAGGTTGCAGGGTGACCCGGACAGGTTTTTGTTGAGAGGGCAGATGCGTATCCCTTGATTCCACTAGCCCCTAGAGCTCTATCTAACTCTCTCTTAAATCCATCCAGTGATTTGGCCTCCACCGCCCTCTGAGGCGGAGAATTCCACAGACTCACCACTGTGAGAAAAAGTGTTTCCTCGTCTCCGTTCTAAATAGCTTACTCCTTATTCTTAAACTGTGGCCCCTGGTTCCGGACTCCCCCAACATCGGGAACATGTTTCCTGCCTCTAGCGTGTGCAAACCCTTAACAATCTTATATGTTTCAGTGAGATCCCTCTCATCCTTCTAAACTCCAGAGTGTACAAGCCCAGCTGCTCCATTCTCTCAGCATATGACAGTCCCGCCATCCCGGGAATTAACCTTGTAAACCTACGCTGCACTCCCTCAATAGCAAGAACGTCCTTCCTCACCTTAGGGTACCAAAACTGCACACAATACTCCAGGTGTGGTCTCACTAGGGCTCTGTACAAATGCAGAAGGACCTCATTGCTCCTATATTCGATTCCTCTTGTTATAAAGGCCAACATGCCTTTACACCCTAAACACCTCCAAGACCAAGGAGCTGATTATCGACCAGAAGGTCACAGAATGGGGAATACGCCCCAATCTCCATCTACGGTGACAGTGTGGAGAGAGTGTCCAGCTTTAACTTTCTGGGCACTCACATCTCAGAGGACCCCACATGGTCCACCAACACCGCTGCGCTGGTCAAAAAGGCGCAGCAACAACATCTTCCTGAGAGCATTGAAAAGGACTGGTCTGCCCCAACAGCTGCTGACAACCTTCTACCTCTGCACCACAGAGAGCATCCTAACGTATGTCATCTCTGTGTGGTATCTCAGCTGCACGGAGGCGATGAAGAGAGCTCTTCAGCGCGTCGTCCAGAGCGCAGATTATTGCGACACTGCTACCAGCCTTGGAGGGCATCTACCACACACGGTGCCTCAGGAAGGCCGTCAGCATCCATAAAGACTCCTCACACCCTTGTAATGGACTGTTCGAACTACTTCCTTCCGGCAGACGTTTCAAGGCCTTCTACGCCTGCACCTCCACTCAGGAACAGCTTCATTCCCAGAGCAATAGCGGCTCTGAACCGGCCCTGCTGAGTGCCCCCCCCCCCCCCCACCATGGACTGTCTCCCTCGGATGGTCGCGTCACACAGACACATCTGCATTTTAGTCTGTTTTGACTGTTTTACTGTTTTAATGTTCTTTTTACAAACCATGTTCTCGGGGTATCTAAATCTAAATTTTATTAGTTACTAGACCAAGTGCAGACCCGTTGGGTCTGGTCCCCGAATTTGCTTCACACCCCAGGGTCTGGTTCCCGAACGTGCTTCAGCGTCTTGACGGCTTAGGCAGCGTCTGGACGGACGTACGCAGCGTCTGGACGTCGTACGCAGCGTCTGGATGTCGTACGCAGCGTGCTGACGGTGTACGCAGCATGTTGACGGCGTACGCCGTCAAGACGCTGCGTATGACGTCGAGATGCTGCGTACGGCCATCGAGACTGCGTACGCCCTCAATTGGGCTGCGGGCCGACAGGCCATTGACGCACGGGCTCTGTCACGCTGGCTGAAGGCAAAGATGGGTTGTTCCGCCGCTGCTTTTCGGCGTCCTCGGATAGAGGACGGCGAAAAGCAGAGGGGGAAGAGCCGATGTTTGGCTTGAGCCAGCGTGAGAGAGCCGGCCCGGGGGGGGGGGGGTGGCAATGGAGGAGAGGCGGGCGGCAGGAGGCGACAAAATGAGTCATTTGGGGGGGGGGGGATGGATTTTATTAAAACATGTGTACATATAAATGTCTAAATCTAATAAGGAGTGTGTTAGGGTATGTAAAAGTGTAATGTCTAGCGAAATGGAAAAAACCACAGAGTTTTCGCGTGTGGTTTTGGCGGAGCAAGGAATCAAATGCCAAATCTGACACCCACAAACACACACACCCACAGTTTTAATAGTATATAGATTTAAGTTATGACATCGGATGGAAACTGCATACCCAAATCTCGTTGCACATATGTGCAATGACAATAAAAGATATTATTATTATTATTATTATTTATCCGCATTAAACTTAATCTGCCATGCATCTGCCCACTGCCCAAGTCACCCTGCATTCTCATAGCATCCTTCTCACTGTTCACACTGCCACCCAGCTTTGTGTCATCTGCAAATTTGCTAATGTTACTTTGAATCCCTTCATCCAAATCATTGATGTATATTGTAAATAGCTGCGGTTCCAGCACGGAGCCTTGCATTCGGCTCGAAGGGCCGAATGGACTCCTCCTGCACCTATTTTCAATGTTTCTGTTTCTATGTATCTTGCTCTCTCTCTCTCTCTCTCTGTCTCTCTCTCTCTGTCTCCTTCTGTCTCTCTTTGCCCCCCCCTCTCCCTCTCTGTCTATCTCTCTCCCTCTCTGTCTGTCCCTCTCCGTCTCTCTGTCTCTTTCTTTTTCTCCCTCTCTCTCTCTGTCCCTCTCTTTCTCTCTCTCTCTATCTCTGTCTCCCTCTCTATCTCCGTCTCACTCTCTGTCTCTCTCGCTCCGTCTCTCTCTCACTGTGTCTCTCTCACTGTGTCTCTCTCTATCTCACTCTCTATCTCTCTCTCTGTCCCTCTCCCTCTGTGTCTCTCTCTTTCTCTCTCTCCCTCTCTGTCTATCTCTCTGTCTCTCTCTCTCTGTCTGTCTATCGATCTGTCTCACACTCTGTCTCTCTCTCTCTGTCTTCCTGTCTCTCTGTGTCTTTCTTTCTCTCTCTCTCTGTCTGTCTCTCTCTCCTTTTCTCTCTCTCTGTCTCTCCCTCTGTCTCTCTCCCTGTCTCTCACTCTCCGTCGCCCTATCTCTGTCTCTCCCTCTCTCTCTCTCTGTCTCTCTCCCTCTGTCCTTGTCTCTCGGTCTCTCTCTGGCTCTGTCTCTCTCTCTCAGTCTCACTCTCTGTCTCTCTGTCTGTCTCAATAGACAATACGTGAAGGAGTAGGCCATTCGGCCCTTCGAGCCAGCACCGCCATTCAATGTGATCATGGCTGATCATCCACATTCAATACCCCGTTCCTGCCTTCTCCCCATATCCCCTGAATCCGCTATTTTAAGAGCCCTATCTAGCTCTCTATTGAAAGCAACCAGAGAACCTGCCTCCACCGCCCTCTGAGGCAGAGACCTCTCTCTCACTCTCTCTCTCTGTCTCTCTCTTTCTGTCTCCGTCTCTCTCCATCTCTGTATCTCTCTCACTCTCCGTGTCTGTCTCTCCCCCTCTCTCTTTCTCTCTGTATCTCTCTCTGTCTCTCTGTGTGTCTCTGTCTTTCTCTGTCTCTCTCCCTTGCTGCCTGTCTCTCTCATTCACTCTCTCTCTCTCGCTGTCTGCCTCTCTCACTCTTTCTGTCTCTCTGTTTCTGTATCTCCCTCTGTCTCTCGCTCTCCCTCTCTGTCTCTCTGTCTCTCTCTATCTCACTCTCTCCCTCTGTCTCTCTCTCTCTGACTCTGTCCCTCTGTCTCTCTCTCTATCTCACTCTCTCTCTGTCTCTCTGACTCTTTCTCTCCATCACTCTCGCTCCGTCACTCTCTCTGTCTCCCACTCTCTCTCTCTCTGCCTGTCTCTCTCTCTCTCTCACTGTGTCTTTCTCTGTCTCTCTCTCCTTGCCTCTCTCTCTCCATCTCTCTCTGTCTCTCTCTCTGTCTCTCTCTCTCTCTCTCTCTATCTCTCTCTCTCTCTCTGTATCTGTCTCTCTCTCTCTCTGTCTGTATCTCTGTCTCTTTATCTTTCTCTCTGTCCCTCTCTATCTCTCCCTCTTTTAATTTCAATTCAATTAAAAAACATTATTGGCATGATAAAAAAATACATTGTTATATTGCCAAAGTATAAAACATGACATACATATTTAAAATGCATAAGTATAAATACAAGTATACAGTGCATAGATAGATATGTCCCTGTACATAAACTCACAAGAGGCCTATAGCCCTTTATTGATTGCTACACGTTCTTGCAGCTGTAAGTGTGTGCGTACATATGTGCATATTGGTCATTCACCGTCTCTCAGGTTATGGCATGCTGTTACGTATTGTGCACCAAGATGTGCTGTATTTCCTTCACCAAGGATTATTCTTAATTTTGATGTATCATCTAGTTCTTTAATATCAGGGGTTGCCTGACTGAGTTTGTCAAAGTATGTTTTCCTTGTTTTGTCACATTTTTTGCATTTTAGGAGGAAGTGCACCTCTGTTTCAGCCTCATCTGTCAAACAGTGGCCGCATATTCTGTTTTCTCTAGGTTGCCAGAATCTCTTGTCTTCCTTTTTCGACTGGCAAATAGTGGTCACTTAGCCTGTATTTGGTGAGGGTCTGTCTCTGTTTTATGTCTCTAACAGTTGAGAGATAGTCTGCCAATTTATAATCTCTTTTTAGGGCAGGGTAACATTCTAATCTGCTTTGGCTTTTGGTTTCTTTATCCCAGTGTTCCAAATACGTTTCTTTACATTGTTTGATAATTTGGTTCACTCTAACTGGTGATTGGGGATCAGTATTGATCTGAGGCTGGTCAGGATTTAACTGGATAAAGTTTAACTGAATGGGGGTAGTTAGTCTCAGTACCAACTGACACAGGGAACTCTTTTCTGGGCTCCCCTCTTGTGTTTTAAGGGCTTTAAATTGGAGGGTATCTGGTGGGCTAGATTCTCTCTCTATCTCTCTCTCTGTCTCTTTCTGTCTCCGTCTCTCTCACCCCATCTCTATCCCTCTGTCTCTCCCTCTCTGTCTCTCTCTCTGTCTCTCTGTCTGCCCATCTCTCTCTCTCTCTCTCCCTCTCTGTATCTCTCTCTCTCGATCTCTGTGCGTCTCTCTCTGTGTCTGTCTCTGTGTCTCCGTCTCTCCCTCTGTCTCTCCCTATCCCCGTCTCTCTGTGTATCTCTGTGTCTCTCTGTCTCCCTCCCTTGCTGCCTGTCTCTCTCATTCACTCTCTCTCTCGCTGCCTCTCTCTTTCTCTGTCTCTCTCTGTCTCTCTCTGTTTCTGTATCTCCCTGTCTCTCCCTGTCTGTCTCTCTCCCTCACTCTGTCTCTCTCTGTTTCTCTCTCTCACTCTGTCTCATTCTGTCACTCTCTCTGT
>JAXLNO010003175.1:182500-193664 GCA_038087875.1 Malacoraja senta
CTGAAAAATCATGTTGGTTTTCTTTAGATTTATTGCCTCTGGCAGTAATTTTGGCAGTACTCATCAAGTAGGTCCAACTGTTGTTGCACTCCCTGTTCTGTGGGGGGCAGTAGAACCAAATCATCCGTATAAAACAGGGATTTTACCTCTCCGTATATCTCTGTCTCTCTCTCTCCCTGTGTCTGTCTCTCGCCCTCTCTATCTCGCTCTCTTTCTCTGTCTCTCTCTCTCTCTCTCCCTCTACGTCTCTCTCTTTCTGTCTCTCATTCTCTCTCTCACTCTCTGTCTGTTTCTCACTGCCTCTGTATCACGCTCTGTCTCTCTCTGTCTCTCACTCTCTCTCTGCCCCTCTCTCTGTGTCTGTCTCTCTCTCTGTCTCTGTCTCTCCCTCTCTCTCTGTCTCTCCCTGTGTGGCTGTCTCTCATTCTCTCGCGCTCTCTCTCCCACTCTCTCCCTCCCCCTCTGTCTCTCTCTCTGTCTCTCACTGTACCTCCCTCTGTCTCTCTCTGTCTCTCTTTCTCTATGTCTCTCTCTCTCCCTCCGTTTCACTCTCTCTCTCCCTTTGTGTATCTCTCTCTCTCTCTGCCTCTCTCTGTCTCTATCAATCTCCCGCACCCCTCATCCCACCATCAGCCCCGAGATCGTGTTGTTGCGGCCCCGGCCCGGCCCCGTTCCGCCAATCCCAATCCTAGGCCCAGCCACTGTGAGACTCCCGGTGCGAGGCCGGAGACTGGAGCCGCCCCCGGCACCGAATCCCCAGCGCATGCGCCCTCCCTCCCGCCCCGATCCACCGGGGCCTCTCACCGCGCCCGGCCCCGCCCATCCTGGTACTCACGGCTCACTCACTCCGCCCGCCCGCCTGGAGGACCGGCCCGGCGGACCGAGAGAGAGAGAGAGAGAGAGAGAGAGAGAGAGAGAGAGAGAGAGAGAGTCTCAGCTTATCCTGACGACAAATGACCTGGCCAAACATCTTGATGGTAATGTCATCACGGATTTAGTAGTGCTGGACTTTTCTAAAGCATTTGATGTCATCCTACACCAGAGACTGCTTCGGAAGCTTGACTTCTATGGTATTCGTTCCAACACGAAACGATGGATTTCCAGTTTCCTGACAAAACGTCTTCAGCGTGTGTGTGTGAACGGAAAGAGCTCCAATTGGCATCCAGTGTTGAGTGGTACACCTCAGGGCACAGTACTTGGCCCACATCTGTTTTTGCTTTACATAAACGACATCCATGAAAAAGTCGCAAGCACGACCAGACTATTCGCTGATGATTGTTTGCTGTACCGTCCAATTGTCAGCTGATGATGAAGATGCTCTCCAAAAGGACCTCGATACAATGGTTGAGTGGTCACACCAATGGGGCATGCAGTTCAACCCTTCCAAATGTGAAACCATGCATGTCACCAGAAAGAGGAATCCAGGCAAAACATGGTACAATATACTTGGTACCATCCTTGAAGAATCCAAACAAACCAAGTATCTTGGCATCAAATTGCAGAATGATCTGCGTTGGAATGGTCAGACTCATCATGCAACGGTGAAAGCAACAGGTGTCCTAAATTTTCTGAGGCGCAACTTTCATCATTGTTCAACTTCTGTCAAGGAGAAGCTATACTTCACCCTCGTTAGACCTCATTTGGACTACGCAGTTGCAGCATGGGACCCATACACAAATAAAAACATTTCTTCCATCGAACGTGTCCAAAGACAGGCAGCTTGATTTGTTACTAACACCTATGAGAGAGAAGCGAGTGTTACCAAACTTCTGAATTCTCTGGGGTGGAACCCTCTCCAAGACAGACGTGAAGCTCACCGTTTGACCTGTTTTTACAAAATGTTAAATGGTCAGCTCAACATAGATTACAAGACCTACACCAAACCCAAACCAATTAGGAGCAGACGAGGACATTCGATCCAATTTGAGATTCCAGCTACCAAGACAGATGTGTACAGCAATTCATTCTTCCCCCGCAACAATTAAAGCATGGAATAATCTTCACCCTACCATAGTTACCCAACCAGATGCAACTAAATTTAAGGTAGCTCTTTCTTCCCAAAAACCCTTTCTGGCTTAAGTCCTCCCTCCACCACCTCCAGTTTAAATTCCATTTGGAATATTTTGGAGGACCAAGAAACCAAGAACCAAGAAGAACCAAGAGAGAGCGCGGGTGGAGCATTGACCCTCCCGGGGGGAAAGGAGACCAGACCGGAAGCCACCGCGCAGCGCAGGTCCACGGCCCGGAAATGACGTCACGGCCGCGCTGCCTTCCACAAGCAACCTCGTCGACGTCCCCAGCCCCTCCTACGTCACCAGCCCCTCGAACGTCACCAGCCCCTCCCACGTCCCCAGCCCCTCCCACGTCCCCAGCCCCTCCCACTTCACTAGTCCCTCCCACGTCACCTGCCCCTCCCACGTCACTAGCCCCTCCCACGTCACTAACCACTCCCACACCCACACATTCCACCCCGCCAACACCTTTTTGCAATACAGGGCCAATTGAGAGCGGTGCGAGGGGGGACGTGAATACGGAGGTGAAAGTGCTGTATATGAATGCGCGAAGTATAAGGAATAAAGTGGACGAGCTTGAGGCTCAGTTAGAAACTGGCAAGTATGATGTTGTGGGAATTACAGAGACATGGCTGCAAGAGGGCCAGGGCTGGGAACTGAATATTCAAGGGTATACCTCCTATCGAAAAGACAGACAGGTGGGCAGAGGGGGTGGGGATGCCCTGTTGATGAGGAATAAAATTCAGTCCCTTGCAAGGGGTGACATTGAAACAGGAGATGTGGAGTCAGTATGGATAAACTAAGAAATTGCAAGTGTAAAAAGACCCTAATGGGACTAATCTACAGTCCCCCAAACAGTAGCCTGGACATAGGGCGCAAGTTGAATCAGGAGTTAAAATTGGCATGTGGCAAATGCTGTGGTTGTTATGGGAGATTTCAACATGCAGGTAGACTGGGAAAATCAGGTTGGCACTGGACCCCAAGAAAGGGACTTTGTAGAGTGCCTTCGTGATGGATTCTTTGAACAGCTTGTATTGGAACCTACCAGGGAGAAGGTAATTTTGGATTTAGTGTTATGTCATGAACCGGATTTGATAAAGGACCTCGAGGTTAATGAGCCATTAGGAGGCAGTGACCATAACATGGTCAGGTTTAATCTACAATTGGAGAAAGAGAAGGGTAGATCGGAGGTGTCATTGTTGCAGTTGAATAAAGGGGACTATGGGGCAGGCACGTGCCGTGAGTAATCAGCCAGGGTAGGCAGTGGCTTTTAAAAATCTTGAAAACCGCGCATGTGCAGATTATTCTCTCCCCGGTGAACTGTCAGTCGGCTTTTTTTTAAAATCCTGAAACTGCGCATTCGCAGATTGTTCCCTTCCCGGTAAACTGTCATTTGGCTTGTCGGTAAACTGTCATTTAATCTTGAAAACCGCGCATGCGCACATTGGTGGCCTCATCAGCAACAACGATGAGTCGGCCTATAGGGAGGAGGTTCAGCTCCTACCAGCATGGTGCGCTGACAACAACCTGGCCCTTAACTCCAAGAAGAGCCAGGTTGTTGGCTAATAATGGGAAAAAAGCTCATACTTAAATTCTGGAAAAATGCGCCCACACCAACAATAAAAATGTGGACATCAAATATGTTTGAAACATTACATCTGGAAGAGATGAGATTCCTCTTAGCAGGGAAAGCAGACCAATTCCAAAAGACGTGGTCTACGTTTTTGGACCTATTACAAGCATGAGGTGCAATAGTAATTTAAAAAATAAATAAATAAAGAAATGATATCAGGACCTGGTAATGGGAGGTAAAACAATAAAAAACAGACTTGGTTGGTGGTTCCCTTTCTGCGATTGTTCCTACTTTCTTTTTCTTTCTTTTCTAGGATCTACTTTCTTACTTTACTTCCTTCTCTAACTTCTTTTCTAAGGGGCTTTCTTTTCACAACACTCTCTTGCACCTCACGACTCTTGCGCACTTTCTTTACTTTTCTTACTTCTATCTTTCTCTTAAAGCTCAAAAAAATGAAGCGGTATAAAAATGTATTAAGATATAAGTGTTGTGTATTACTGTAATTTACCGTACTTCTAATAAAAATAATTTAAAAAAAAAACAAAAACAAAAAAAACTCCAAGAAGACCCAGGAGCTCATTGTGGACTACAGGAGGTCTAGGGTCTGCACACACACCCCCATCCATATTAACGGGACGGAGGTGGAACGTGTTTCCAGCTTCAGGTTTCTGGGGGTCAACATCTCTGATGGCCTCTCTTGGACCCACAATACATCAACACTGGTCAAGAAGACTCACCAGCGTCTCTTCTTCCTGAGGAGACTAAAGAAGGTCCATCTGTCTCCTCAGATTCTGGTGAACTTCTACTGCTGCAACATCGAGAGCATCCTTACTAACTGTATCACAGTATGGTATGGCTACTGCTCTGTCTCCGACCGGAAAGCACTGCAGAGGGTGGTGAAAACCGCCCAACGTATCACCGGTTCCTCACTCCCCTCCATTGAGTCTGTCCAAAGCAAGCGATGTCTGCGAAGGGAATGCAGCATCGTCATGGACTGCTCTCACCCCAGCCACAGACTGTTTACCCTCCTCCCATCCGGGAGGCGCTACAGGTCCCTCCGTTGCCGAATCAACAGGTTCAGGAACAGCTTCTTCCCTGCGGCTGTTACACTACTGAACTCTGCACCTCGGTGATTGCCAGTCACACCCCCCCCCCCCCCCCCGGACACTCCTTCAACCAGAAAAATTGCACTACTGATACTGCTGTACATATATATATATATTTTGCTCATTATTCCTAAGTTCGCTCTTCTGGGTGAGATGCTAACTGCATTTCGTTGTCTCTGTACTGTACACTGCACAATGACAATTAAAGATTAAATTGAAATTGAATTGAAAAATTGTTCCCGTCCCGGTGAACTGCCATTCGGCTTTTTTTTTAAATCGTGGAAACCGCGCTTGCGCAGATTGTTCTCTCGATTTTTATCAAGTAATTTGTCTTCAATAGGTTCTATCTCTTAATAAAGTATTTAAAAACATATAGCTCAAGTAAATCTACTTACCATACTATTTGTACACAAAATCCATTCTTCTCTCTTTGTTTGCAGCAAAAATATCCATAACATTTTCATAGAAATTAGCAGTGGGACTTTGCTCCATCTGAGTAAATCTTTCCTTTTCAATAGAAATTAAAGCAAGTGATTAAAGCCTTTCATTGGACATTCTATTCCTGGTGAAGCTTTTAATTCTTTTCACAGCTGAAAATGATCTCTCAACAGAAACTGTAGTAGCAGGAATTGTTAAAATTAATTGTAGCAGCTTCACGGCTTCAGGGAACATTTGTTCCAGTCCATTTTGAAATATAAAAACAAGTATATCTTTAAATGATTTATCCCGAAACACTTGTGCATTACAAATTCCAGCTAGATCCGCTTTCAGTCTTATGACATCAAAGAAGTTATCGTAGTTTCTTTCTAAACTTTCTATTGCCTCCTGATCAATTTGACAAGCAAATTTTTGAAACTTGTTTCCATCAACTAAGGAAATGAATTGTAAATTTTTGAAGTAGCAGTATCTTGCTTCCATATGCTTCAATATATCAACCAATATCAGATCAAATATTTGTGCTCTCTCTTCTTTAATCAGACATTTTGAATGAGATTTTGATTCAGTCAGGTCATTTTCTTTGCAATATTCTTCAAACTTTTCATGAATGTCGTCAAGATATTGGCGCAGATCCTCAAGTGAATGTATTGTTTCGTTGATTCTTTCAATGCAATAAGGAATGTCTATAATTTTAGTTTGCAAATGTTGTAGAGAGTGTCAGTTTTAATGAAAATTTCATTATAAACCATAAGAAGAAAGTATGTAGAATCTTTCGTTAGCCAAGCATAAAACCCATTGCTCCTCACCAAAGTTTCAGAATCCCACAATAAAGGATTGCTGTTAATGCTGTCAAAATGTTTACAGATGTCTCCATGATATTGCAAAATAGTTTGGATTTGCTTTGAGTTTGAAGTCCATCTGGTTGGTGCTGCCTTTGGAATGCGTTTCTGCACTATTTCATCAAGAAATTGTGTTAGTTTTGTAGAATGACTAAAGAATGAGGCAAGAGCATCAATGGTCTTCAAAAGGCCTGTACATTCAGGACTGAATTTAGCTGACTGAGACAGAACAAGATTCAACTTATGAGCATAGCAGTGGGTAAATAAAGCTGATGGTGCCTTTTCTCTTACTTTAGCTTGAACACCATTTAAGTTTGATGCCATTACCATTGCTCCGTCGTATGGCTGTGCTACAAGTTTCTCAGCACAAGTATATTTGTGTAAGTTATTGAATATGGATTCTGTTACACTAGTAGCAGTTCTGTCCTTAAGTTTGTCAAAGCTTATAAATGCTTCTTTAATTTCAGAGTCCAATATATACCGTAATACTGTAGAGCACTGAGCTGTATTTGAAATATCAGTGGATTCATCCACTTCTATGGCAATGAATGGGGCTTTTGCGATCTCTTCTTTAATATTATTTTCCACAACTGTGCCTACTGCTTCAATCAAGTGATTTTGTATCTTGTTAGAAATGCCAGAAAAAACGGATGAACTCTGTAAATCATGTGCCAATTTTTCATCAAATTTTGCTGTATATTTAAGTAACTCAATATAGTTTCCACGATTTAGCGATTCTTTGCTTTCATTATCACCGCGAAAAGCAAGTTCTTGTCTGATCAAAAAGCAAGTAGCACATATTAACTTTTTTAGTATCTCTCTGTTCTCCTTAACTTTTTCATTGTGAATATCAATGCTAAGTTGCTTCTGCTTATCTATGAGCAAGTCGTTCCTGTAGACCCAAATGTCTTCAATGCTATTTGGCTTTCATAATGCACAGCAGATCTCTCATGCTTGTTTAAAGCATTAGACAAATTATTTAAATCACTGTATCCATCTGCTGTATACAGTTCCACTAGATACAGAAAATAACAGGCACGGGAAACAAAACAATCTATTTGTTGAAATACAACCACATAGCCACTCTTTCCTGTTGTACAAAGCTGTTTTAAATATTCTAATTATTTTTGTTCCTTTTGCGCTGTTGAAGTTCTTTAAGTTCCGCCGTTGGTCTGCCATTTTTAATTATTTTGGTCTTTTCCTCGTAAGTTTGCTTCGAGAAACTCTTCAGGTAATCACTATCCATCTTTGAAAATCCAGCTAAGAAACTTGCGCATGCGTATATATATATATATATATATATATATATATATATATACTATTTTATAATTTTAGTCAGGGTAGGCATTGCCTACCTTGCCTACCCTGACGGCATGTGCCTGCTGTGGGGCCATGAGGGAGGAGCTGGCCAAAGTTGACTGGAAAGATACACTAGCATGGATGACAGTGGAACAAAAATGGCAGGTGTTTCTAGGAATAATACAGAAGGTGCAGGATCAGTTCATTCTTAGGAGGAAGAAAGATTCCAAGAGGAGAAGGGGACGACCATGGCTGACAAGGGACGTCAGGGACGGTATAAAAATTAAAGCGAAGAAGTACAACGTAGCAAAGATGAGCAGGAAGCAAGAGGATTGGGTAATGTTTAAAGAACAGAAGATAACCAAAAAGACAATAGGGGGGAGAGAAGATGAGGTACGAAGGTAAGCTAGCCAAGAATATCAAGCAGGATAGTAAAAGCTTCTTTAGGTATGTGAAGAGGAAAAAATTCGTTAAGACCAAATGATCCAGGTGCACACACAGCCTGGCACAAGCAACGTGCTACCTGCTTGCCATTGCCCTGCACCTAACTGCCCTGTGAAGGTGGTCATCGGCCTGCTGCCACTGCGGTTTCAGCGATGGACTGCAGATCAGGTTCAGATGAGAAGGTTTCTCTCCTCACACCACCCTTAGTTTAGCAACAAAATAGCCATATTTGTCAGGCCAGCAAAAATGGAATCAATCTCTTCAGAGTCAAAGTAAAACAAGTTCCAAGTGTCGAAGAAATAGGTGAATGGGAATAACTTGAATGAAGTACAAAACATGCACAGAGCAGGATGGCCAAATTAAGGCACATGGTATTGGGGGTAGCGTGCTGACATGGATAGAGAAGTGGTGGGCAGACAGGAATCAAAGAGTAGGGATTAACGGGTCCGTTTCAGAATGGCAGGCAGTGACTAGTGGGGTACCGCAAGGCTCAGTGCTGGGACAGCAGCTATTTACAATACACACCAATGATTTGGATGAAGAGATTCAAAGTAACATTAGCAAATTTGCAGATGACACAAAGCTGGGTGGCAGTCTGAACTGTGAGGAGGACGCTATGAGAATGCAGGGTGACTTGCACAGGTTGGGGAGTGGGCAGATGCATGACAGATGAGGTTTAATGCAGATAAATGTGAGGTTATCCACTTTCGTATCAAAAACAGGAAGACAGAATACTATCTAAATGGCGTCAAGTTGGGAAAAGGGGAAGTACGACGGGATCTGGGGGTCCTTGTACATCACTCTATGAAAGTAAGCATGCAGGTACAGCAGGCAGTGAAGAAAGCAAATGCATGTTGGCCTTTATAACAAGAGTAATCGAATATAGGAGCAAAGAGGTCCTTCTTCAGTTGTGCAGAGCCCTAGTGAGACCACACCTGGAGTATTGTGTACAGTTTTGGTCCCCTAATTTGAGGAAGGGCATTCTTGCTATTGAGGGAGTGCAGCGTAGGTGTACAAGGTTAATTCCCGGGATGGCGGGACTGTCATAAGCTGAGAGAATGGAGCAGCTGGGCTTGTACACTCTGGAATTTAGAAGGATGAGAGGAGATCTCATGGAAACATATAAGATTGTTAAGGGTTTGGACACCCTAGAGGCAAAAAACATGTTCCCGATGTTGGGGGAGTCCAGTACCAGGGACCACAATTTAAGAATAAGGGGTAAGCCATTTAGAACGGACACGAGGAAACACTTTTTCTTAGAGAGTTGTGAGTCTGTGGAATTCTCTGCCTCAGAGGGCAGTAGAGGCCAGTTCTCTGGAAACTTTCAAGAGAGAGCTAGATAGGGCTCTTAAAGATAGTGGAGTCAGGGGATATGGGGAGAAGGCAGAATGGGGTACTGATTGGTGATGATCAGCCATGATCACATCGAATGGCGGTGCTGGCTCGAAGGGCCGAATGGCCTACTCCTGCACCTATTGTCTATTGTCTATTGGTCTTCGAGAAGTGCTTTCAGATGTGGTGAAGATTGTGATCCACATCCGAGGGAGCGCAACAAACTCAAGAATCTTCAAAGCGATGTGTGCAGAAATGGGCGCCGATTTCACTGTTCTGATATTCCACACAGAGGTGTGCTGGCTTTCGCGTGGTAAAGTTCTCAATCGTGTGATTCAACTTCGAGATAAATAGCACTGTTCGTTGAGAGAGGGTGCACTGAGGAGAATCAGCTTCATGAAAAGATGCAGGATGAACTGTTCGTGATGAAGTTTGCTTACTTGGCTGACTTCGCCGAGGTGAATTCCTTGAACTGTCACTTTAAAGAAACCTCCTAATGCTACACACGGCTCGTGACAAAGTGGCAGCGTTCAAGTGTTCAGGACAGTGACACAACTATCTTCCCTGAGATGTCGACTCTCCTGGATGCTACACCAGATGCTGAATGCCACTTCCACGAGGAGATCTCAACCCACCTTCTGGCAATTAGTGAAGCCATCGAACATTTCTTCCCCAAACTGGAGAACCGCTCTCGTGAGGAGTGGAACATCCAACCCTTTTCCCGTCGAAGACGGTGCCATCAGTGATACTGACCTGGCTGCGGGGGTTGAATTTTACTGAATTCGTGAAGAAGCGCAGCTCAAGAGTGACTTCATGGAACAAGAGCTCGCCACGTTTTTGCTTAATGTGGTCCAGTCCCCCTCAATCTATCGCTGTGAGGCTGGATTCTCAACCATGGTAACTCTGGAAACGAAAGTACACAATAGGCTTGTGATCGACGCTGACATAAGGTGCCACCTGTCGAGTATTTGCCTTCGTTTTGATTGCCTGATGGATGCTAAGCAATTTCAGCCATCCCATTGACTGAGCATTGGCAGACATGTTTGAATTAATTGGGCTGTTTTTTCGTCAATATTTGTTTTGGGGGTCACGGTACTGACCAAGAATGTCTGATGAGGTCGTGGGGCCAAAAAGGTTAAGAACTACTGGTCGAGGACTATTACTAAAACTCTCATCTATTGTAAACAATCTCCCAGATGTACTGGAGGACAGAGGATCTAAGGGGGTCGAGGAACTGAAAGAAATTTTTATTAGGCGAGAAATAGTATTGGGTAGGCTAATGGGACTGAAGGATGATAAATCCCCGGGGCCTGATGGACTGCAGCCCAGGGTCTTCGGGGAGGTGGCTCTAGAAATAGTGGACGCATTGGTGATCGTTTTCCAATGTTCAATAGATTCAGGATCAGTTCCTGTGGATTGGAGGATAGCTAATGTTATCCCACTTTTCAAGAAAGGAGCAAGAGAGAAAACGGGGAATTATAGACCAGTTAGCCTGACTTCGGTGGTGGGAAAGATGCTGGAGTCAATTATTAAAGAGGTAATAATGGGGCATTTGGATAGCAGTAAAAGGATTAGTGTAAGTCAGCATGGATTTATGAAAGGAAAATCATGCTTGACTAATCTTCTGGAATTTTTTGAGTATGTGACAAGTAAAATGGATGAAGGGGAGCCAGTGGATGTAGTGTATCTACGTAGACTTTCAGAAAGCCTTTGATAAGGTCCCGCACGGAAGATTGGTGATTAAAATTAGAGCACATGGTATTGGGGGTAGGGTGTTGACGGGGATAAAAATTTGGTTGGCAGATAGGAAGCAAAGAGTAGGAGTGAACGGGTCCTTTTCAGAATGGCAGGCAGTGGCGAATGGAGTGCCGCAAGGCTCGGTGTTGGGGCCGCAACTGTTAACCATATATATTAATGATTTGGAAGAGGGAATTAGGAGCAACACTAGCAAGTTTGCAGATGACACAAAGCTGGATGGCAGTGTGAACTGTGAAGAGGATGTTAGGAGGTTGCAGGGTCACCTGGACAGGTTGGAGTGAGTGGGCAGATGCATGGCAGATGCAGTTTTAATGAGGATAAATGTGAGGTCATCCACTTTGGTAGCAAAAACAGGAAGGAAGA
>JAXLNO010003175.1:193864-269536 GCA_038087875.1 Malacoraja senta
AGATTAAATAAATTTTATCCAAATATATCGCCCATTTGCGATAAATGTTTAATCCAAGAAGCAACTATAACACACTCTTTTGTTTCTTGTATAAAACTTCATGGATTTTGGAGTGATATTTTCGAAATATTTACAAAATTATTTAAGACAAAAATGGAACCCAATAATGAATTGATTATATTTGGGGTAATGGAAGACGGGAACAAATTGAGCTCATCTCAAAAGTCAATTTTTAATTATGGTTTAATAATAGCAAAAAAATTAATATTGAAATTTTGGAAAAATACACCAATACCAACGCTCAAAATGTGGATTGCAAGTATGTTGGATACCGCACATCTTGAGGAAATGCGATTCCTCCTAATAGATAAATTTGACCAATTCATAACGAGTTGGTCTCCATTTGTCGTCTTTTTGGAAACGTATGGTGCAAAACAGGTGTAAAAGCTAATCCGTGACTGCGGATGGTCAAGATTATAAATGATCTCCTTCTATTTTCTTTTCTTCTCTTCTTTTCATTTATTCTCTTTCTTCTATTTTCTATGTCTCAACTTTCTTATTTCATTCTTTATTTTTCTTTTTCACACACTATATATCTCACATTTTTTCTATTTTTCATTATCTAACTTTTTTCCTTTTCTTCTTTATTTAAAAAAAAAATTTAAATAAGAAGCTGTACATAAAAGGTATTATGAAAATATGATTGTATACAATTGTACTTACTTCTAATAAAATAAAAATATTAAAAAAAATTTTTTTTTTAAAAGTCCGTAACAGACAGGTAAATAAATTACAATTTCTAGTCTTTATGGAGAAGATCAGTTGCCAGCTGGTACATTGGCACATCATAATCAGTAGCATCATCATACTCCTCAGATGGTAAACAATAAGCAACTCTGTACACCTTGTATTTCCTCAACTTTTCAATTTTAGCATTGTAAACTACATGTTTTTGCTCTTCAAACCACGCAAGACATGCCTTTCTGCCCACTACTTTCCCATTAAGAATGTCCTGTAGATCATCACATTTAGAGTGGTCCAAATTCGGATAATTTCTGCGAATGCTGTCTAAATCAGTCTCTTTTGCTGGGCATTTGGATTGACAATTTTGCATTTCTTCTTTGGAGACATCTGTTTAAAATGTAAAGGGAAAAAAATACTGAATTGCATTCACAGAAACAAGTTATTATTTGCAGTTTTAGATACAAGGTAGAAATGATAAAGTTAAACGCTAAAACAAATAGTAAATACCCAACAAAAATTAATATTCAGTTTCATCAAAGCAATTAAATTCACCCAATCAATTAAACTCATCTAAATTCAATCGGGAGGATGCACGCAGTCGAGGTCACGACCCCGTGGCCCGTACTGTTGCCATGCAACGCCAACTGGAGTACACGCGGTGAACTGCAGGTAAGCATGTACTATGGCTGTCAGCACAACGGGCCCTTCTTCTAGCCCAGCATCCGGACTGGTTGCACACCTGCGGCCGGGAGTGGGGTGGGGGGGAGGAAGAGGAGGAGGAGGAGGTGGTGGTCGGGGGGTGGGGGAGGAAGAGGTCGGGGTGCCGCTGGGTGGGCAGAGGGAGCGGACCATAGATACATAGAAAATAGGTGCAGGCCATTCGGCCCTTCGAGCCTGCACCGCCATTCAATATGATCATGGCTGATCATCCAACTCAGTATCCCGTACCTGCCTTCTCTCCATACCCCCTGATCCCCTTAGCCACAAGGGCCCCATCTAACTCCCTCTTAAATATAGCCAATGAACTGGCCTCAACTACCCTCTGTGGCAGAGAGTTCCAGAGATTCACCACCCTCTGTGTGACCGTCACCACCCTCTGTGTGACCGTCCCCAACTCAGCTGCAGCTGACGTTGCCTGGAGCCGCGGCCCCATTCCCGCTCCCCCCGGACCTGCTCCACCATAACCCGGACCCGCTCCACCCTGCTCTGGCCCCACTACACCCGGCCCCGCTCCATCCGTCCCCACTCCACCCGGCCCCGCTCCACCCGGCCCCACTACACCCGGCCCCGCACCACCCGGCCCCGAACCACCCGGCCCCGCTCCGCCCGGACCCGGCCCCACTCCACCCAGCCCCGGCCCCGCACCACCCGGCCCCGCTCCACCCGGACCCAGCCCCGCTCCACCCGGCCCTGGCACCGGACCCGCTCCACCCTGCCCCGTGTATGTGCGCTGCGACCCACAGCCCCGTGACAGCGCGGCCCACAGGGGGAGATGGGGCGGAGGGCGGCCGTGGCCGGACAGTGCTGACCCCGGGGGAGAGTGGGGGCTGTCCCGAGGGATGCGCTCCTTCGGCCGCTTACACTTTGGTGCTCGGGTTCAGAGCAAAGATACTGATACCTTCCCGCTTTCAATGAAATCACCCACAGGATATTTATAGTGCAAAAAATGACAATTTCAGCGGTTTTAACAGGTAAGAAGGTACGTGTTCGGTATGTTAACAGTGTATGGCAAGGCAGCCATGTCCTCCACATGGATTGAGCTGCTCCGTGCGTCACGCCCTTTGACTAGATGACCTTATGTGCAACCCCCCTATTAGTAGATCTAAACATCTATCCATTTCTTCAGAAAAGGATACATTTTTTAAATAGCCTAAGTATCCAAATAGCAAACTAATCCCATTCACACAAGAATTCACAATATAACATGATTTTTAAATCTCACTGTCATGAACCTATGTGCCAGATGGAAGGAATTTAATGTTTAATTCCCATAAATTAATCTAGAAACATCCACTCTCAATATAATCAAAATTATTATTTTTTGCACAATACATGTGACTAAAACTGCTGTGGATATTTAGTTTTAAAAATAATGATTATGGATAGACAATAACATAAATATAGACGATTTAGGTGCTCTTATGACATGATTGTCCAAAAAAAAGAGGATTTAAATCATCTTGCGAGTGGGTGTTTCTGGAATGCAATCGATTGGAATGTTGCCATTGCCATGAATTTCAATCAATCAACCTTTATTGTCATCTTGCAAGCAACAGTTGTACAGTGCAAAATGAAAAGACGTTTCCCAGGAATACCGGAGCATCGCACATGAAATTTAAAACATTTCACGCATAATAACACTAAAAACAATCCAGTCCCTGATGGAACAGTATAAATAGTTAAAAAGTAGGTAAAAACAACGGTAAAACACAGTAAAACCAATCATAAACATGTCCGGGTGGCTGATTTGAGTGGCCAGTGCCAGTTATTGAAGTGGCCAGTGCCAGTTATTAAAGTGTCCGTGCCAAGCCGCAGACTCAGGTGACTGTGAGTACAGAGTGGCTGTTTAGCAGCCTCACAGCATATGGCAGGAAGCTGTTTAGCAGTCTTGTAGTCCGGGCTTTGATGCTGCGATATCTCTTGCCTGATGGCAGGAGATCCAGGTGTATGTGGAGGGGGTGCAGTTTGTCCTTAGCAATTCTCTGAGCTTTTTTCAGACAGCGGCTCTGGAACAGTTCTTGTACCGAGGGTAGGGAGATGCCAATGATCTTCTCTGCTCCCCTCACTACCCTCTGCAGAGCCTTCCTGTCCGAGCAGTTGCAGGTGGAGTACCACGTATTTATGCAATACGTGAGTACAGAATCCACCATACCCCTGTAGAAAGTCCTGAGGATGTTGGTGGGGAGTGAATGGGTTGAAGCCCATATCAGCAGGCAAGACATGGGCGATTCGTTTGGGGCCCAAATAACATTTTCGCAATGTAAAATTAGACTAAAGCCACCCCAAGAAGCAAGATTATGGTGAACTACATGACTTACCTTTGGTTTTGTCCTGATATTGTGATCCATCACGTTGAAGGCGTTAAGGGCGTTAGAAATTGCTTTTTACTTTAATCCAACTACTAAATTGTCCAGCGATTTTTAATTTTTTTAAAAACGGAAACGGAAGTCCGATCGATTTTTCTTCATCGACTAGCAGCCCGAGGAAATCCCTCTCCGACAAGCGATACAAACCTGCATTTTAATCCCGCCCCGCCCCCCTCAAAGGCGCCGGAGTCGCGCACAGAGCCAGTGACAGATCTGCAGCGCCGCTGAAGGTAGGTTTTGTCACATCGCTACAAGATTCAAGAGAGAGTTTATTGTCATGTATCTCAGATAGGACAATGAAATTCTTGCTTTGCTTCAGCACAACAGAATATAGTAAGCATAAATAAATATAGAACTGATCAATGTGCCCATATACCATATAATATATATATATATATATATATATACACATATAAATAAATAGATAAAGTGAGTTCAGAGTTTGTTTGAAGTTGAGTTTAATAGTCTGAATGCTGTGGGGATTCCTGAACCTGTATGTTCCAGATATCAGGCTCCTGTACCTTCTACCTGAAGGCAGCGGAGAGATTAGAGTGTGGCCAGGATAGTGTGGGTCCTTGATGATGCTGCCAGCCTTTTTGAGGCAGCGACTGTGATAGATCCCTCGATGTTAGGGAGGTCAGAGCCGATGATGGACTGGGCAGTGTTTACAACTTTTTGCAGTCTTTTCTGCTCCTGGGCATACCAAGCCACGATGCAACCGCTCAGCATGCTCTCTACTTGCACCTGTAGAAGTTCGAGAGAGTCATCCTTGACATACCGACTCTCCTTAATCTTCTCAGGAAGTAGAGGCACTGATGTGCTTTCTTTATAATTGCATCTGTTCTGGGACCAGGAGAGATCTTCAGAGATATGCACGTCCAGGAATTTGAAGCTCTTGACTCTTTCCACCATCGACCCGTTGATATAGACGGGACTGTGGGTCCCCATCCTACCCCTTCCAAAGTCCACAATCAGTTCCTTGGTTTTGCTGGTGTTGAGAGCCAGATTATTGTGCTTGCACCATTTTGTTAATCGGTCGATCTCACTTCTATATTCTGATTCGTCTCCATCAGTGATATGTCCCACAACAGTGGTTTCGTCAGGGAATTTGATGATGGAGTTCGCACTATGTCCGGCTCCGCAGTCATGAATATAGAGTGAGTACAGCGGGGGGCTGAGCACGCAGCCTTGAGGCGCTCCCGTGCTGATTGTTATCGAGGATGACACATTTCCACCAATACGGACAGACTGTGGTCTGTGAATGAGGAAGCCGAGGATCATATTGCAGAGGGATGCACAGAGACCCAGATCTGAGAGCTTGGTAACCAATTGGAGGGGATGATTGTATTAAATGCCGAGCTGTAGTCAATGAATAACAGCCTGACATATGAGTTTTTGTTGTCCAAGTGGTCCAGAGCGGAGTGGAGAGCCAGCGAGATCGCATCCACCGTTGATCTGTTGTGGTGGTAAGCGACCTGCAGTGGGTCCAGGTTTTTGTCGAGGTATAAGGTGATTTCGCCATTATCAGCCTCTCAAAGCATTTCATCACCACAGACGTTAGTGCCACTGGTCGATAGTCATTGAGGCACATCACCTTGCTCTTCTTGAGCACCGGTATTATTGATGCCCTTTTAAAGCAGCTGGGAACCCCAGACCTCTGAGAGGTTGAAAATGTCCGTAAAATCGCCCGCCAGTTGGTCCGCACAGGTTTTTAGAACATGACCGGGTATACCATCAGGTCAAGGCGCTTTCCGAAGGTTCACCCCTCTGAAGGATCTTCTGAAGTCGACCACTGTGACTGTGACTGAAATACCATCATGGCAAATGGGGGCTCGGGAAGGCACATCAGTGTTCTCCCTATCAAAGCGTGCATAAAACGCATTGAGCTCGTCAGGAAGTGATGCTTCACTGACATTTGAGCTGCTTCCTGGTTTTGCCTCGTAGGAGGTGATGGCATTCACGCCCTGCCACAGCTGCCGAACATCTGTCTCATCCTCCAGCTTGGAGCAGGTCCCTTTTGGCCATTTTGATGGCCTTACCAAGGTCGTGTCTGGACTTCTTGTAGATCTCTGTATCTTCAGACATGAATGCCCGGTATCTGGTCCCATAGCGGATCTCATAGTTCATCCAAGGTTTCTGAATGGGAAATACTCGGAAGGTTTTTGTTGGGATGCAGTCCTCCACACATTTCTTTATGAAGTCTAACAACTGTGGCGTATTTGTTCAGGTCCATTGCCGAGTCCCTGAACAATGCCCAGTCTACAGACTCCAAACAGTCCTGGAGTCCTTCACCCCACCCACCCCCCCAAACCCCCGACCAGCTCTGAACAGTCCTCGCCTCTGGTGCATTCTTCAGTTGCTGCTGTAGGCAGGAAGAAGCAGCACCGCTGAATGGTCAGATTTACTGAAGTGAGGGCGAGGGATAGAGCGATAGGCATCCTTGATGACAGCGAGAGAGGACAGAGAAACAGAGACAGAGACAGAGAGAGAGACAGAGACAGAGACAGAGAGAGATAAAGAGGGAGACGGAGATAGAGACAGATAAAGAGAGAGGGAGAAAAAGAGAGAGAGACATAGAGAGAGAAAGAGACAATCAGACAGAGAGAGAGACAGAGAGTGAGAGACAGAGAGAGAGGCAGAGAGAGAGAGAGAGAGAGAGAGAGAGAGAGAGAGAGAGACGGAGAGAGAGATGGAGAGAGAGTGAGAGAGAGAGACAGACAGAGAGCAGGACAGAGAGATAGACAGAGAGAGACAGACAGAGTGAGAGACAGAGAGAGAGATCCAGAGGGAGGGAGAGGGAGAGAGAGACAAAGAGGGAGCGAGAGAGAGAGAGACAGACAGACAGAGAAAGAGATGCAGTTGGAGAGAGAGAGAGTGTGAGAGACAGAGAGAGAGAGAGTGGGAGAGAGACAGACAGACAAAGAGAGCGTGAGAGACAGAGAGGGAGAGAAAAAGAGAGAGAGACAGACAGTGAGAGAGAGACAGAGAGGGGGAGAGAAAGAGAGAGGGGGAGAGAGGGAGAGAGACAGTGAGCGAGAGGGAGGCAGAGAGAGAGTGTGAGAGACTGAGTGAGAGACAGAGCGAGAGATAGAGAGTGAGAGATAGAGAGTGAGAGACAGAGAGTGAGAGAGAGAGTGAGAGAGATGGAGAGTGAGAGACGGAGAGTACGAGACGGAGAGTGCGAGCCGGAGAGTGCGAGAAAGAGAGACAGAGACAGCGAGAGAGAGAAATAGAGAGACAGAGAGAGAGAGAGAAACAGGGAGAGACAGACAGAGAGGGACAGAGAGACAGAGAGACAGAGAGACAGGCAAAGAGGGACAGACAGAGAGAGACAGACACAGAGAGAGAGAAACAGGGAGAGGGAGAGACAGAGAGAGACAGATAGAGAGAGACAGACAGAGAGAGATGGAGAGAGAGAGACGGAGAGAGGGAGACGGAGAGAGAGAGAGTGGGAGTGAGACAGAGTGAGAGACAGAGAGAGATAGTGAAAGAGACATACAGAAAGACAGGGAGAGACAGAGAGAGAGAGAGGGGGAGAGCGAAAGAGAAGTTCAAGTTCAAGTGAGTTTATTGTCATGTGTCCCTGATAGGACAATGAAATTCTTGCTTTGCTTCAGCACAACAGAACATAGTAGGCATTGACTACAAGGCATTCTATAAATATATACACACATGAATCAATATACTGATGAAGTGCAAATAACAGTATTGGCTAATAAAGTTCAGTGTTATGTCCGAGCCAGGTTTAATAGCCTGATGGCTGTGAGGAAGTAGCTATTCCTGAACCTGGTCGTTGCAGTCTTCAGGCTCCTGTACCTTCTACCTGAAGGTAGTAGGGAGATGAGTGTGTGGCGAGGATGGTGTGGGTCCTTGATGATAATGCCAGCCTTTTTGAGGCAGCGACTGTGATAGATCCCCTCGATGGAAGGGAGGTCTGAGCCGATGATGGACTGGGCAGTGTTTACTACTTTTTGTAGTCTTTTCCTCTCCAGGGCGCTCAAGTTGCCGAACCAAGCCACGATGCAACCGGTCAGCATGCTCTCTACTGTGCACCTGTAGAAGTTAGAGAGAGTTCTCCTTGACAAACCGACTCTCCGTAATCTTCTCAGGAAGTAGAGGCGCTGATGTGCTTTCTTAATAATGGCATCAGTGTTCTAAGACCAGGAAAGATCTTCAGAGATGTGCACGCCCAGGAATTTGAAGCTCTTGACCCTTTCAACCATCGACCCGTTGATATAAATGGGACTGTGGGTCCCCATCCTACTCCTTCCAAAGTCTACAATCAGTTCCTTGGGTTTGCTGGTGTTGAGGGCCAGGTTATTGTGCTGACACCATATGGACAGTTGCTCGATCTCTCTTCTATACTCTGACTCATCCCCATCAGTGATACGTCCCACAACAGTGGTGTCGTCAGCGAACTTGATGATGGAGAGAGACAGGGAGAGATACAGGGAGAGACAGACAGACAGGGAGAGAGAGACAGAGAGGGGAGACATAGAGAGAGACAGAGAGAGAGACAGACAGAGACAGAGAGAGAGAGACAGACAGAGAGAGAGAGTGAGAGACAGAATGAGAGTGCTGGAGTAATGCAACGGGTCAGGCAGCATCTGTGGATAGAATGAATGGGTGACATTTTGGGTCGATACCCGAATCAGAATTAGATTTTATTCGCCATGTATGTTTTGCAACATACGAGGAATTTCACTGGCCTGGTCATACAATTAAAAGCAACAGACTCAAAAACACATTTTAACATGAACATCCACCACAGTGACCTACACATTCCTTACTGTGATGGAAGGCGAAATACAGTTCAAGTCCTTTTGTTCTTCCTCGGTCGTGGGCCTCGAGCCCTCCGTTGATGGAACGGTCTTGACTCCCGTAGCCGGCGGCGTCCGGGCCCTCCGCGTCGAGGCGTTCAGCTCCTGCATCTGGGGGTTGTCGGCTCCCCCGTGCCGGGCGATCGAACCTCGCGTCGGGGCTGGTCGAACCTACTGCGGCGTTGGAGCTCCCGACTAGCCTCTCCCGAGACTGCGAGCCCATAAGTCCGCAGGCCGCGGAGGGAGCAATCCCAGGCAAGGGATCCGCTCCGATGTTATGTCCGCACCCCGGTGTGGGGCTCACGACAGTCCGAGGAGGCTTCCAGTTCCAACGATGGTAGGCCGCAGAGCCCGGAGAATGTGATCCGAAAAATTTATCACATCTCCAATAAAACAAAACATAAAACAAACTGAAGTGCAGTAAAACAAACTTTTAACAAACTCTAAAAATAACAAAAGGATGAAAAAAAGAACAGACTGCCGGCAGGGCTGCCATCTCCCCGGCGCCCCTGGTGGTCTTTAGGTTTAATTTAGAGATATAGAGATATAACCTTTTGAGAGATATAGAGATATAACCCCTTGGTTTAGTTTAGCGATATAGCGTGGAAACGGGTATTTTGGCCGCGGAGTCCGCGCCGACCAGCGATCACCCCGTACGCTAGTACTATCATAGAAACATAGAAAATAGGGGCAAGAGTAGGCCATTAGGCCCTTCGAGCCTGCACCGCCATTCAATATGATCATGGCTGATCATCCAACTCAGTATCCTGTACCTGCCATCTCTCCATACCCCCTGATCCCTTTAGCCACCAGGGCCACATTTAACTTCCTCTTAAATATAGCCAATGAACAGGCCTCAACTACTTTCTGTGGCAGAAAATTCCACAGATACCCCACTCACTGTGTGAATTTTTTTTCTCATCTCGATCCTACAAGACTTCCCCCTTATCCTTAAACTGTGACCCCTTGTTCTGGACTTCCCCAACATCGGGAACAATCTTCCTGTCCAACACCTTAAGAATTTTGTTAAAGAAGGAACTGCAGATGCTGGAAAATCGAAGGTACACAAAAATGCTGGAGAAACTCAGCGGGTGCAGCAGCATCTATGGAGCAAAGGAAATAGAGAACGTTTCGGGCCGAAACCCTTCTTCAGACTGATAGGGGGTGGGGAGAAGAAAGGAAAAAAGGAAAAAAGGCGGAGGAGGAGCCCGAGGGCTGGGGATGGGAGGAGACAACCAGAGGGCTGATGAAGGTGAGGGGACAGCAAGGGCTAGCAGAATTGGGAGAATTCAATGTTCATGCCCCCAGGATGTAGACTGCCCAAGCGGAATATGAGGTGCATTTCCTCGAATTTCCGGTGTTGCTCGCTGTGGCCATCGAGGAGACCCAGGACAGAGAGGTCAGATACGGAATGGGAGGGGGAGTTGAAGTGCTGAGCCACCGGGAGGTCAGGTTGGTTTTTGCGGACCCACCGGAGGTCTTCGGCGAAACGATCGCCAAGCCTCGGCTTGGTCTCACCGATGTAGATCAGCTGACATCTAGAGCAGCGGATGCAATAGATGAGGTTGGAGGAGATGCAGGTGAACCTCTGTCGCACCTGGAACGACTGCTTAGGTCCTTGAATGGAGTCGAGGGGGGAGGTGAAGGGACAAGTGTTGCATCTCTTCCGGTTGCAAGGGAAAGTACCCGGGGAGGGGGTGGTACGGGAGGGAAGGGAAGAATTGACAAGGGAGTTACGGAGGGAGCGGTCTTTGCGGAAGGCAGACATGGGGGGAGATGGGAAGATGTGGCGAGTGGTGGGGTCACGTTGGAGGTGGCGAAACTGACGGAGGATCACTTGTATGTGACGGCTGGTGGGGTGAAAGGTGAGGACTAGGGGGACTCTGCCCTTGTTGTGAGTGGGGGGATGGGGAGAGAGAGCAGTATTGCGGGGTATGGCAGAGACCTTGGTGCGAGCCTCATCTATGGTGGAGGAGGGGAACCCCCGTTTCCTGAAGAATGAGGACATTTCGGATGCCCTGGTGCCCTCCTCCAAGGCCACAGCAAGCAACACCGGAAATTCGAGGAAATGCACCTCATATTCCGCTTGGGCAGTCTACATCCTGGGGGCATGAAATTGAATTCTTCCAATTCTGCTAGCCCTTGCTGTCCCCTCCCCTTCATCAGCCCTGTGGTTGTCCCCTCCCATCCCCCAGCCCTCGGGCTCCTCCGCCTTTTTTCCTTTCTTCTCCCCACCCCCTATCAGTCTGAAGAAGGGTTTCGGCCCGAAACATTGCCTATTTCCTTCGCCCCTTAAGAATTTTGTAAGTTTCTATAAGATCCCCCCTCAATCTTCTAAATTCTAGCGAGTACAAGCCGAGTCTATCCAGTCTTTCTTCATATGAAAGTCCTGCCATCCCAGGAATCAGTCTGGTGAACCTTCTCTGTACTCCCTCTATGGCCAGAATGTCTTTCCTCAGATTAGAAGACCAAAACTGTACACAATACTCCAGGTGTGGTCTCACCAAGGCCCTGTACAACTGCAGTAGAACCTCCCTGCTCCTATACTCAAATCCTTTTGCTATAAATGCTAACATACCATTCGCTTTCTTCACTGGCGGCTACACCTGCATGCCTACTTTCCATGACTGGTGTACCATGACACCCAGGTCTCGTTGCATCTCCCCTTTTCCTAATCGGCCACCATTCAGATAAAAGTCTACTTTCCTGTTCTTGCTACCAAAGTGGATAACCTCACATTTATCCACATTATACTGCATCTGCCATGCATTTGCCCACTCACCCAACCTATCCAAGTCACCTTGCAGCCTCCTAGCATCCCCCTCACAGCTAACACTGCCCCCCAGCTTTGTGTCATCCGCAAACTTGGAGATGTTGCATTCAATTCCCTCGTCCATATCATTAATATATATAGTAAATAGCTGGGGTCACAGCACTGAGCCTTACGGTACCCCACTAGTCACTGCCTGCCATTCTGAAAAGGACCCGTTTACTCCTACTCTTTGCTTCCTGTCTGCCAGGCAGTTCTCTACCCACATCAATACTGAACCCCCAATACCGTGCGCTTTAACAATAATAATGCACGGGCCTTGTTTACTACTGTCGACAGGCTAACAAACCCTCCTGTATCAGTAGCCCCTGAACTGCTTTCCACAAGGGCCTGTAATGAATTTGCCTCCTTCACCGACAAAATTCAGAAAATTAGGCAAGCAGTCAGTGCCTCCACATCAGGTGCAGGACATGTGTTGTCCATGTGTCCACTTATAATCAACTCAAATACCATGACATAATTTTATGTTATTAACCATAAAACCTTGGAGGACATTATACAACATTTGAAATACTCCTCCTGCTGCCTCGATATTCTACCAACAGGCCTTTTCAAAGGTGTATCAAACTGCATGACCTCAGTCCTTCTACAGATTGTAAACACGTCCCTTCTCTCAGGTGTCTTCCCACGCCCTGAAAACTGCTGTTATCAAGCCTCTCTTAAAAAAGAAGAACTGAGACACTTCACTACTGAACAATTACAGACCAATATCAAACATCCCATTTCTCAGTAAAATCATTGAAAAAGCTGTTTTTAAGCAGCTGAACAATTTCTTGTTAATGGACAGCTGTTTTGATGTCTTCCAGTCAGGATTTAGACCACACCACAGCACCGAGACGGCTCTTGTTAAGGTCTTCAATGACATTCACTTAAACACAGACAATGGCAAAATTTCAGTCTTAGTATTACTAGATCTCAGTGCTGCATTCGGCACAGTCGATCACAACATATTACTAGACCGTCTGGAAAACTGGGTGGGACTTTCGGGCACAGCATTAAAATGGTTTGAATCCTACTTGAAGGACAGGGACTACTTTGTGTCTATAGGTAATTACACATCTGAGCGTGCAAAAATTACATGTGGAGTTCCCCAGGGCTCCATTCTGGGGCCTCTTCTGTTTATCATCTACATGCTTCCACTGGCTCAGATCATGAAAAACATCAAAATATGTTACCATAGTTATGCAGACGACACACAAATCTACATAACAATATCACCAGGAGACTATAGTCCAATACAAGCACTGAGTAGATGCATTGAGCAAATCAACGATTGGATGAACCAGAATTGGCTCCAATTAAACAAAGAAAAAACTGAAATAATTGTTTTTGGAGCCAAGGAAGAACGATTAAAAGTTAGCACCCAGCTTCTAATGGTAATGCTATAAACAACAAACCAAGCCAGAAACTTGGGAGTAGTCATGGACTCAGACCTGAACTTCAACAGCCACATAAAAACAGTCACAAAGTCAGCCTACTATCACCTAAAGAATATATCAAGGATTAAAGGACTTATGTCTCAGCAGGATTTGGAAAAACTTGTCCATGCATTTATCTTCAGCAGGCTCGACTACTGTAACAGTGTCTTTACAGGTCTCCCTAAAAAGTCGATCAGACAGCTGCAGTTAATTCAGAACGCTGCTGCTCGAGTCCTCACTAAGACCAAAAAAGTAGATCACATTACTCCAGTTCTGAGGTCTTTACACTGGCTTCCTGTCTGTCAAAGAATTGATTTTAAAATACTACTGTTGGTTTACAAAGCACTGAATGGTTTAGGGCCAAAATACATTTCTGATCTTCTGCTTAGCTACGAACCACCCAGACCTCTCAGATTGTCTGGGACAGGTCTGCTCTGTGTCCCCAGAGTCAGAACTAAACATGGAGAGGCAGCATTTAGTTTTTATGCACCACATATCTGGAACAAACTCCCAGAAAACTGCAGGTCTGCTGCAACTCTCAGCTCTTTTAAATCTAGACTGAAGACTTTTCTGTTTGCCGCTGCCTTTCAGTAAACAATACAATTTATTAATTACCTATACTGCACTGTAACTTCTATTCCTGGTTTTATTCTATTTTAAATATTTTATTTGATTGCTTTTAATTTTGTAATTATTTTATCTGAATAATCTAATAATCATTTTATATCTAAATGTCATTTTATATGTGTTTCTTTCAAATGCTTTAAATGTTTTATGTAAAGCACTTTGAATTACCTTGTGGTTGAAAGGTGCTATACAAATAAACTTGCCTTGCCTTGCCTTTAAGTTTGCATACTAATCTCTTATGTGGGACCTTGTCAAAAGCCTTCTGAAAGTCCAGATATAACACATCCACTGGTTCTCCCTTATCCATTCTACTAGTTACATCCTTGAACAATTCTATCAGATTCGTCAGACATGATTTACCTTTCATAAATCCATGCTGACTTTGTCCAATGATTTCACCACTTTCCAAATGTATTGCTATCTCATCTTTAATAAGTGACTCCAGCAGTTTCCCCACTACCGATGTTAGACTAACTGGTCTGTAATTCCCGGTTTTCTCTAGCGTGGAAACGGGTATTTTGGCCGCGGAGTCCGTGCCGACCAGCGATCACCCCGTACGCTAGTACTATCATAGAAACATAGAAAATAGGGGCAAGAGTAGGCCATTAGGCCCTTCGAGCCTGCACTGCCATTCAATATGATCATGGCTGATCATCCAACTCAGTATCCTGTACCTGCCATCTCTCCATACCCCCTGATCCCTTTAGCCACCAGGGCCACATTTAACTTCCTCTTAAATATAGCCAATGAACAGGCCTCAACTGCTTTCTGTGGCAGAAAATTCCACAGATTCCCCACTAACTGTGAATTTTTTTTCTCATCTCGGTCCTACAAGACTTCCCCCTTATCCTTAAACTGTGACCCCTTGTTCTGGACTTCCCCAACATTGAGAACAATCTTCCTGTCCAACACCTAAAAGAATTTTGTTAAAGAAGGAACTGCAGATGCTGGAAAATCGAAGGTACACAAAAATGCTGGAGAAACTCAGCGGGTGCAGCAGCATCTATGGAGCGAAGGAAATAGAGAACGTTTCGGGCCGAAACCCTTCTTCAGACTGATAGGGGGTGGGGAGAAAAAAGGAAAAAAGGAAAAAAGGCGGAGGAGGAGCCCGAGTGCTGGGGGATGGGAGGAGACAACCAGAGGGCTGATGAAGGGGAGGGGACAGCAAGGGCTAGCAGAATTGGGAGAATTCAATGTTCATGCCCCCAGGATGTAGACTGCCCAAGCGGAATATGAGGTGCATTTCCTCGAATTTCCGGTGTTGCTCGCTGTGGCCATCGAGGAGACCCAGGACAGAGAGGTCAGATACGGAATGGGAGGGGGAGTTGAAGTGCTGAGCCACCGGGAGGACAGGTTGGTTTTTGCGGACCCACCGGAGGCCTTCGGCGAAACGATCGCCAAGCCTCGGCTTGGTCTCACCGATGTAGATCAGCTGACATCTAGAGCAGCGGATGCAATAGATGAGGTTGGAGGAGATGCAGGTGAACCTCTGTCGCACCTGGAACGACTGCTTAGGTCCTTGAATGGAGTCGAGGGGGGAGGTGAAGGGACAAGTGTTGCATCTCTTGCGGTTGCAAGGGAAAGTACCCGGGGAGGGGGTGGTACGGGAGGGAAGGGAAGAATTGACAAGGGAGTTACGGAGGGAGCGGTCTTTGCGGAAGGCAGACATGGGGGGAGATGGGAAGATGTGGCGAGTGGTGGGGTCACGTTGGAGGTGGCGAAACTGACGGAGGATCACTTGTATGTGACGGCTGGTGGGGTGAAAGGTGAGGACAAAGGTGAGGAACTAGGGGGGGACTCTGCCCCTTGTTTGTGAGTGGGGGGATGGGGAGAGAGAGCAGTATTGCGGGGTATGGCAGAGACCCTGGTGCGAGCCTCATCTATGGTGGAGGAGGGGAACCCCCGTTTCCTGAAGAATGAGGACATTTCGGATGCCCTGGTGCCCCTCCTCCAAGGCCACAGCAAGCAACACCGGAAATTCGAGGAAATGCACCCTCATATTCCGCTTGGGCAGTCTACATCCTGGGGGCATGAACATTGAATTCTCCCAACTCTGCTAGCCCTTGCTGTCCCCTCCCCTTCATCAGCCCTGTGGTTGTCCCCTCCCATCCCCAGCCCTCGGGCTCCTCCGCCTTTTTCCTTTCTTCTCCCCACCCCCTATCAGTCTGAAGAAGGGTTTCGGCCCGAAACATTGCCTATTTCCTTCGCCCCTTAAGAATTTTGTACGTTTCTATAAGATCCCCCCTCAATCTTCTAAATTCTAGCGAGTACAAGCCGAGTCTATCCAGTCTTTCTTCATATGAAAGTCCTGCCATCCCAGGAATCAGTCTGGTGAACCTTCTCTGTACTCCCTCTATGGCCAGAATGTCTTTCCTCAGATTAGAAGACCAAAACTGTACACAATACTCAGGTGTGGTCTCACCAAGGCCCTGTACAACTGCAGTAGAACCTCCCTGCTCCTATACTCAAATCCTTTTGCTATAAATGCTAACATACCATTCGCTTTCTTCACTGGCGGCTGCACCTGCATGCCTACTTTCCATGACTGGTGTACCATGACACCCAGGTCTCGTTGCATCTCCCCTTTTCCTAATCGGCCACCATTCAGATAAAAGTCTACTTTCCTGTTCTTGCTACCAAAGTGGATAACCTCACATTTATCCACATTATACTGCATCTGCCATGCATTTGCCCACTCACCCAGCCTATCCAAGTCACCTTGCAGCCTCCTAGCATCCCCCTCACAGCTAACACTGCCCCCCAGCTTTGTGTCATCCGCAAACTTGGAGATGTTGCATTCAATTCCCTCGTCCATATCATTAATATATATAGTAAATAGCTGGGGTCCCAGCACTGAGCCTTACGGTACCCCACTAGTCACTGCCTGCCATCTGAAAAGGACCCGTTACTCCTACTCTTTGCTTCCTGTCTGCCAGGCAGTTCTCTACCCACATCAATACTGAACCCCCAATACCGTGTGCTTTAACAATAATAATGCACGGGCCTTGTTTACTACTGTCGACAGGCTAACAAACCCTCCTGTATCAGTAGCCCCTGAACTGCTTTCCACAAGGGCCTGTAATGAATTTGCCTCCTTCACCGACAAAATTCAGAAATTAGGCAAGCAGTCAGTGCCTCCACATCAGGTGCAGGTCATGTGTTGTCCATGTGTCCACTTATAATCAACTCAAATACCATGACATAATTTAATGTTATTAACCATAAAACCTTGGAGGACATTATACAACATTTGAAATACTCCTCCTGCTGCCTCGATATTCTACCAACAGGCCTTTTCAAAGGTGTATCAAACTGCATGACCTCAGCCTTCTACAGATTGTAAACACGTCCCTTCTCTCAGGTGTCTTCCCACGCTCTGAAACTGCTGTTATCAAGCCTCTCTTAAAAAAGAAGAACTGAGACACTTCACTACTGAACAATTACAGACCAATATCAAACATCCCATTTCTCAGTAAATCATTGAAAAAGCTGTTTTTAAGCAGCTGAACAATTTCTTGTTAATGGACAGCTGTTTTGATGTCTTCCAGTCAGGATTTAGACCACACCACAGCACCGAGACGGCTCTTGTTAAGGTCTTCAATGACATTCACTTAAACACAGACAATGGCAAAATTTCAGTCTTAGTATTACTAGATCTCAGTGCTGCATTCGGCACAGTCGATCACAACATATTACTAGACCGTCTGGAAAACTGGGTGGGACTTTCGGGCACAGCATTAAAATGGTTTGAATCTACTTGAAGGACAGGACTACTTTGTGTCTATAGGTAATTACACATCTGAGCGTGCAAAATTACATGTGGAGTTCCCCAGGGCTCCATTCTGGGGCCTCTTCTGTTTAACATCTACATGCTTCCACTGGCTCAGATCATTAAAAACATCAAAATATGTTACCATAGTTATGCAGACGACACACAAATCTACATACAATATCACCAGGAGACTACAGTCCAATACAAGCACTGAGTAGATGCATTGAGCAAATCAACGATTGGATGAACCAGAATTTTCTCCAATTAAACAAAGAAAAACGGAAATAATTGTTTTTGGAGCCAAGGAAGAACGATTAAAAGTTAGCACCCAGCTTCTAATGGTAATGCTAAAAACAACAAACCAAGCCAGAAACTTGGGAGTAGTCATGGACTCAGACCTGAACTTCAACAGCCACATAAAAACAGTTACAAAGTCAGCCTACTATCACCTAAAGAATATATCAAGGATTAAAGGACTTATGTCTCAGCAGTGGAAAAACTTGTCCATGCATTTATCTTCAGCAGGCTCGACTACTGTAACAGTGTCTTTACAGGTCTCCCTAAAAAGTCGATCAGACAGCTGCAGTTAATTCAGAACGCTGCTGCTCGAGTCCTCACTAAGACCAAAAAAGTAGATCACATTACTCCAGTTCTGAGGTCTTTACACTGGCTTCCTGTCTGTCAAAAAATTGATTTTAAAATACTACTGTTGGTTTACAAAGCACTGAATGGTTTAGGGCCAAAATAAATTTCTGATCTTCTGCTTAGCTACGAACCACCCAGACCTCTCAGATTGTCTGGGACAGGTCTGCTCTGTGTCCCCAGAGTCAGAACTAAACATGGAGAGGCAGCATTTAGTTTTTATGCACCACATATCTGGAACAAACTCCCAGAAAACTGCAGGTCTGCTGCAACTCTCAGCTCTTTTAAATCTAGAGTGAAGACTTTTCTGTTTGCCGCTCCCTTTCAGTAAACAATACAATTTATTAATTACCTATACTGCACTGTAACTTCTATTCCTGGTTTTATTCTATTTTAAATATTTTATTTGATTGCTTTTAATTTTGTAATTATTTTATCTGAATAATCTAATAATCATTTTATATCTAAATGTCATTTTATATGTGTTTCTTTCAAATGCTTTAAATGTTTTATGTAAAGCACTTTGAATTACCTTGTGGTTGAAAGGTGCTATACAAATAAACTTGCCTTGCCTTGCCTTTAAGTTTGCATACTAATCTCTTATGTGGGACCTTGTCAAAAGCCTTCTGAAAGTCCAGATATAACACATCCACTGGTTCTCCCTTATCCATTCTACTAGTTACATCCTTGAACAATTCTATCAGATTCGTCAGACATGATTTACCTTCATAAATCCATGCTGACTTTGTCCAATGATTTCACCACTTTCCAAATGTACTGCTATCTCATCTTTAATAAGTGACTCCAGCAGTTTCCCCACTACCGATGTTAGACTAACTGGTCTGTAAGCCCCGGTTTTCTCTCTCCCTCCCTTTTTAAAAAGTGGGGTTACATTAGCTACCCTCCAATCCTCAGGAACTACTCCAGAATCTAAAGAGTTTTGAAAAATTATCACTAATGCATCCACTATTTCTGGGGCTACTTCCTTAAGTACTCTGTGGTGCACCCTATCTGGCCCTGGGGATTTATCGGTCTTTAATCCATTCAATTTACCTAACACCACTTCCCGACTAACCTGGATTTCACTCAGTTCCTCCATCTCATTTGACCCCGATTCCCTGCTATTTCCGGCAGATTATTTATGTCTTCCTCAGTGAAGACAGAACCAAAGTAGATATTCAATTGGTCTGCCATGTCCTTGTTCCCCATGATCAATTCACCTGTTTCTGGCTGCAAGGGACCTACATTTGTTTTAACTAATCTTTTTCTCTTCACATATTTATATAAACTTTTGCAGTCAGTTTTTATGTTCCCTGCCAGTTTAAAAAAAAATCTATTTTCCCTTTCCTAATTAAGCCCTTTGTCCTCCTCTGCTGGACTCTGAATTTCTCCCAGTCCTCTGGTAGGCTGCTTTTTCTGGCTAGTTTGTATTCTTCATATTTTGTTTTGATACTATCCCTGATTTCCCTTGTTATCCACGGATGCACTACCTTCCCTGATTTATTCTTTTGCCAAACTGGGATGAACAATTGTTGTAGTTCATCCATGGGGTCTTTAAATGCCTTCCATTTGCATATCCACCATCAACCCTTTAAGAATCAATTGCCAGTCTATCTGGCCAATTCATGTCTCATACCCTCAAAGTTACCTTTCTTTAAGTTCAGAACCGTTGTTTCTGAATTAACAATGTCACTCTCCATCCTAATTAAGAACTCAACCATATTATGGTCACTCTTGCCCAAGGGGGCACGCACAACAAGACTGCTAACTAACCCTTCCTCATTACTCAATACCCAGTCTAGAATAGCCTGCTCTCTCGTTGGTTCCTCTACATGTTGGTTTAGATAACTATCCCGCATACATTCCAAGAAATCCTCTTCCTCAGCATCCCTGCCAATTTGATTCACCCAATCTATATGTAGATTGAAGGTACACAAAAATGCTGGAGAAACTCAGCGGGTGCAGCAGCATCTATGGAGCGAAGGAAATAGGTAACGTTTCGGGCCGAAACCCTTCTTCAGACTGATAGGGGGTGGGGAGAAGAAAGGAAAAAAAGGAAAAGGAGGAGGAGGAGCCCGAGGGCTAGGGGAGGGGCGGAGACAACCAGATGGCTGATGAAGGGGAGGGGACAGCCAGGGGTAGCAGAATTGGGAGAATTCAACGTTCAGGCCACCAGGATGTAGACTGCCCAAGCGGAATATGAGGTGCATTTCCTCCAATTTACGGTGTTGCTCGCTGTGGCCATGGAGGAGACCCAGGACAGAGAGGTCAGATATGGAATGGGAGGGGGAGTTGAAGTGCTGAGCCACCGGGAGTTCAGGTTGGTTATTGCGGACCGACCGGAGGTGTTCGGCGAAACGAAATCTCTGCGAAAACACTATATGTAGATTGAAGTCACCCATTATAACTGTTTTGCCTTTGTTGCACGCATTTCTAATTTCCCGTTTGATGCCATCTCCAACTCCACTACTGCTGTTAGGTGGCCTGTACACAACTCCCACTAGCGTTTTCTGCCCCTTAGTGTTTCGCAGCTCTACCCATATAGAATCCACATCTTCCAAGCTAATGTCCTTCCTTTCTATTGCGTTAATCTCCTCTCTAACAGCAAACGCTACCCCACCTCCTTTTCCTTTCTGTCTATCCCTCCTGAATATTGAATATCCCTGGATGTTCAGCTCCCAGCCTTGTTCACCCTGGAGCCATGTCTCCGTGATCCCAACTATATCATATTCATTAACTATCTGCACATTCAACTCATTCACCTTATTACGAATGCTCCTTGCATTGAGACACAAAGACTTCAGGATTGTTTTTACAACACTCTTACCCCTTATACAATTATGTTGAAAAGTGTCCTACGCACACTTTAACGCACACAACGAACAATTTAACAATTTTGCGGAGGCCAATTAATCTACATCGCTGAACGTTTTTGAAATGTTGGAGGGAACCGGAGTTCCCGGAGTAAAACCCCACGCAGGTCAAGGGGAGAATGAACAAACTCCACACAGACAGCACCCATTGTCAGGATTGAACCCGGTCTCTGGCGGTGAGGCAGCAGCTGCTGCCACTGTGCCGTGCAGAATTATATAACGGTTTCCTTCGCCATAAATGCACCCAATATGTGCTTGAGAAGGAACTGCAGATGCTGGAAAATCGAAGGTACACAAAAATGCTGGAGAAACTCAGCGGGTGCAGCAGCATCTATGGAGCGAAGGAAATAGGCAACATTTCGGGCTGAAACTTCTTCAGACTGATGGGGGGTGGGAAGAAGAAAGGAAAAAGGTGGAGGAGGAGCCCGAGGGCAGAGGGATGGGAGGAGACAGCAAGAGCTAACAGAATAGGGAGAATTCAATGTTCATGCCCCCAGGATGCAGACTCTCCAAGCAGAATATGAGGTGCTGTTCCTCCAATTTCCGGTGTTGCTCGCTCTGACCATGGAGGAGACCCAGGACAGAGAGGTCGGATACGGAATGGGAGGGCGAGTTGAAGTGCTGAGCCACCGGGAGGTCAGGTTGGTTAATGTGGACCGAGCGGAGGTGTTCGGTGAAACGATTGCCAAGCCTTCGCTTGGTCTCACCGATGTAGATCAGCTGACATCTAGAGCAGCGGATGCAGTAGATGAGGTTGGAGGAGATACAGGTGAACCTCTGTCGCACCTGGAACGACTGCTTAGGTCCTTGAATGGAGTCGAGGGGAGAGGTGAAGGGACAAGTGTTGCATCTCTTGCAGTTGCAAGGGAAAGTGCCCCGGGGAGGGGGTAGTATGGGAGGGAAGGGAAGAATTGACAAGGGAGGTACGGAGGGAGCGGTCTTTGCGGAAGGCAGACATGGGGGGAGATGGGAAGATGTGGCGAGTGGTGGGGTCACGTTGGAGGTGACAAAAACTGACGGATGATTACTTGTTGTTTGTGACGGCTGGTGGGGTGAAAGGTGAGGACCAGGGGACTCTGCCCTTGTTGCGAGTGGGGGGGATGGGGAGAGAGAGCAGTATTGCGGGGTATGGAAGAGACCCTGGTGCGAGCCTCATCTATGGTGGAGGACGGGAACCCCCGTTCCCTGAAGAATTAGGACATTTTGGATGCCCTGGTGTGGAACGCCTCATCCTGGGAGCAGATGTGGCGTAGATGGAGGAATTGGGAGTAGGGGGTGGAGTCCTTACAGGAAGCAGGGTGGGAAGAAGTGTAGTCCAGATAGCCATGGTAGTCAGTAGGTTTATAGTGGATGTCCGTCTGACGTGACCTCCAACGTGACCCCACCACTCGCCCACATCTTCCCATCTCCCCCCATGTCTGCCTTCCGCAAAGACCGCTCCCTCCGTAACTCCCTTGTCAATTCTTCCCTTCCCTCCCGTACTACCCTCTCCCCGGGCACTTTCCATTGCAACCGCAAGAGATGCAACACTTGTCCCTTCACCTATCCCCTCGACTCCATTCAAGGACCTAAGCAGTCGTTCCAGGTGCGACAGAGGTTCACCTGCATCTCCTCCAACCTCATCTACTGCATCCGCTGCTCTAGATGTCAGCTGATCTACATCGGTGAGACCAAGCGGAGGCTTGGCGATCATTTCGCCGAACACCTCCGCTCGGTCCGCAATAACCAACCTGACCTTCCGGTGGCTCAGCACTTCAACTCCCCCTCCCATTCCGTATCCGACCTCTCTGTCCTGGGTGTCCTCCATGGCCAGAGCGAGCAACACTGGAAATTGGAGGAACAGCACCTCATATTCTGCTTGGGCAGTCTGCATCCTGGGGGCATGAACATTGAATTCTCCCTATTCTGTTAGCCCTTGCTGTCTCCTCCCCTTACTTAGCCCTCGGGTTGTCTCCTCCCATCCCTCAGCCCTCGGGCTCCTCCTCCGCCTTTTTCCTTTCTTCTTCCCACCCCCCATCAGTCTGAAGAAGGGTTTCGGCCCCAAATGTTGCCTATTTCCTTCGCTCCATAGATGCTGCTGCACCCGCTGAGTTTCTCCAGCATTTTTTGTGTACCATGTGCTAGTAATGTCCTGTTTGCCAGCTTGTTGATCCTCTGTGTTCCCCTCCAGCAGGGTTTAGGAGCCGTTGCTGTGGGGACGTGAGCGGCCATTGAGGGAGGCCAGGGTGCCGGTGAGCCCCCCCCCCCCCCCCCATCTGCTTGGTGTGCGGGCTGAGCTTCGAGGGGCTGAGCTTCGATGGAGGACCACATGACGGGGCACAACAAGGAGAAGCATTATGAGTGCGATGTGTGTGGCAAGGCCTCGCATCACCCGAGCCAGCTGGAGACCCACCGGCGGTTGCACACGGGCGAGAAGGCCTATGGCTGCTGCACCTCTGCGGCAAGAGCTTTGTCCAGTCGTCGGCGCTGCAGGAGCACCAGCAGGTGCACAGCAGTGAGCGGCCCTTCACCTGCTCCGACTGCCGCCAATGCTTCAAGTCGTCCAGGGTGCTGAAGAGGCACAGGCGCCTGCACACCGGGGTGCGGCCCTACACCTGCAGCAACTGCGGCAAGGGCTTCACCCACTCCTACCTGCTGCTGGTGCATCAGTATACCCACACTGGCGAGCATCCCTACACCTGCGCCCAGTGCGGCAAGGGCTTTACCCAGTCATGCAACCTGCGCGAACACCAGCACACCCACACCGGCGAGCATCCCTACACCTGCGCCCAGTGCGGCAAGGGCTTCATCCGCTCCGACAGCCTGCTGGTGCACCAGCGCACCCACACCGGCGAGCGCCCTACACCTGCGCCCAGTGCGGCAAGGGCTTCACCCAGTCCAATCACCTGCTGGAGCACCAGCGCACCCACACCGGCGAGCGTCGCTACACCTGCGCCCAATGCGGCAAGGGCTTCACCCGCTCCAACAGCCTGCTGGTGCACCAGCGCACCCACACCGGCGAGTGCCCCTTCACCTGCGCCCAGTGCGGCAAGGGCTTCACCCAATCCACCCTATTGCTGGAGCACCAGCACAACCACACCGACGAGGGCCCCTACACCTGCGCCCAGTGCGGCAAGGATTTCACCCAGTCCACCCTACTGCTGAAGCACCAGCGCACACACACCGGCGAGCGCGCCTACACCTGCGTCCAGTGCGGCAAGAGCTACACCCAGTCCAATCGCCTGCTGGAGCACCAGCGCACCCACACCGGCGAGCGCCCCTACACCTGCGCCCAGTGCGGCAAGGGTTTCACCCGCCCCTCCAAGCTGCTGTCCCACCAGCAGGAGCACACTGGCGACCGTCCCTTCCCCATTCCGTTGTGTGGAGAGCGCTTTGCCATGGCCTCCCACGCCCTGTCTCACCAGCGCGTGCACACCAGTGGCTAGCCCTAAGACTGCCCGTACTGCAGGCGTTTGACAGCTTGCGGGCATTGTGGCAGCACCAGCGGACCCATGTCGGTGAGCAGCTGCTCCCACTGTGACCTGAACGCATCGGGGCTGCAGGAGCACCAGCGGCTACACACCGGAGAGAGACCCTTTGTATGTGCTGAGTGTGGCAAGGGTTTCACCCACATGTCCAGCTTATGGCAGCACCGGCGTACCCACACCGGTGAGTGTCTTCCCCTGCCCGCTCTGTGGTAAGGGCTTTACCTGCCTTGACCACCTGCTGGAGCACCAGCGAGTCCACACCGGCCAGTGCCCCTTCGCCTGCCCGCTCGGTGGCAAGGCCTTTGCCCGCTCCAGCCTACTTGCCCGCTCCAGCCTACTTGCCCGCTCCAGCCTACTTGCACACCAGCCACGTGGATAGGCGGTTTAAGTAGACACAAAATGCTGGAAGGAATGGATGACGTTTCTGAACGATACCCTCTTCAGTCACGCATTCCTTCTCTCCTGAGATGCTGCCTGTCCCGCTGAGTTACTCCAGCATTTTGTGTCCTTTTTTGTAAACCAGCATCTGCAGTTCCTTGTTTTTAAACCATTCTGGTTAACCATCTCTGCACCTTCCCCAAAGCCTCCACATCAGTCCTGTAATGGAGTGACCAGAACTGTATGCAATACGTTCCTCTCTCTCCCCTCTCCACACTCTTCCCTCTACCTCCACTCTCCCCCCCCCCACTTGTACACAAATTCTGTCCACTCCACCTTCTCGTGCCCCCCTCCTATCTCACACACTCGCTCCCTGTCTCTCTCTCATAGTCCATCACTTGCTCCCTGTCTCTCACAAACTTCCTCTCTGGCTCCCTGTCTCTCGCACACTAACTCTCTCTCTCTGTATCTCTCACACACTCTCGCTCCCTGTCTCTCGCACACTCCCTCTCGCTTCCTGTCTCTCTCACACACTCCCTCTCTCACTCCCTGTCTCTCTCCCTCACCCCCTCTCTCACACACACCCTCTCTGTCCCTCTCTCACTCTCACACACACACACTCTCTCTCTCTTGTTCTCTCTAATGTTCTCTCTCACACTCTCCCTCTCTCTCATGCATGCCCTCTTACTCTCACGCACTCCCTCTCTCACACACACGCATCCCTCTTTTGCTGTCTCTCACACAATCTCACTCTTGCTCGTGCACACACCCTCTCTCTCTTGCTCTCTCACACACACTCCCTCTCTCTCTCGCTTGCTCACATACACACTCCCTCTCTCTCAAACACACTCCCTCTCTCTCTCTTGCTCTCTCTCACACACACAAACACTCCCCCTCACTCTCTCTCTCACACACACACACTCCCTCTCTCTTGCTCTCTCTCTCACACACACACTCACTCAGACATGCTCTCACAGACGCTCTCACACACACATTCTCTCACATGCTCTCTCACACACGCTCTCACACACTTACACATGCACTCACACGCGCTCTCTCACACACGCTCTCACACACGCTCTCTCTCACACACGCTCTCTCACTCACGCATCAGCTCTCACACACGCTCTCTCTCACACACGCTCTCTAACTCATGCATCAACTCACACGCTCTCACACACGCACTCTCACACACAAATTCTCTCTCACACACTCTCACACACACGCATCATCTCACACGCGCTCTGTCTCAAACATGCATTCTCCTTGTATCGAGACTAGGCATGCATTTCACCCAACACTTGCACTCAGTTTGCCAAGGCCTGCTGGATCTCCCGGTTGCCAACCATTTTAACTCCCCTTCACACTCCCACACTGATCTTTCTGTCCTGGGCCTCCTCCAGGTTGAAAGAGCTAATAGTCAAATCTAAAATGGAGTCGTTCTTCTACAAAAGCATGGTCTACTAAAACAAAAGAATGGCTCGGTGCCAGGTCTGAATGACTTTGCAAATTATATGGAACACAATATGGAGGACAGGTCTTTTTAATAAAGATATTAAGATGGAATCCTGCATAATAATATGTGCTTTCAAGGCCATAAAGAAGCCAAGATTGGAAAAAATAGCTGACGCTCCAGAGATAAGTAATAATTTGTTATTGGATGAGCTTGATTTGGACCCAGCTTTTCCTATATTCTGAAAGGCTATTGAATCTTTCAGTCATGCCCTATTCAGACTAGGTAGGAGTGTTTTACTGATAAGAAAAATGTATTTTTTTTTATTTTTATTTTTTTTATTTTTATTTATTAGAAGTACATTACATTACAACCACATACATTAATACTCGTCATTTATATCTTCTTACAATTAATGTACTCCCTTTATTTATTTTTTTACACTAGAAAAGGAAAAGATTGAAAGAAAGAAGAAAGTGAAGGAAAAAGTGCAAGTATAGAAAAGTGTAGAAAATGTAACAACAAAAAAGGACGAAGACCCTATAAGAGCGAAATTAAAAACAAAAAGAAAAAGAGTTAAGAAATATGCCCTAAGAAAAGAAAAGAGAAAGAGAAAAAAAGAGAAACAAATGTTTTTTTTTGAGCATCACGTAAATAGGACATACCAACTCTTCAACTATCATCCCCCCTTACCTGACCTCAATTTTTTATTTTTTTTAAGTACTTTTGCACCCTATGTTTGTAATAATTCTATAAATGCAGACCACGTCAGGTGGAAGTGATCTGGTTTACCTGCTAGGAGGAGTCTTATCTCTTCTAGGTGTAATGTTTCAAACATATTTGAAATCCACATATTTATAGTTGGTATTGGAGCCTTCTTCCAAAATTTTAGAATTAGCTTTTTTCCAGTTATTAACCCATAGTCCATTAATTTCTTTTGAAACACATTTAGTTCTGGATCATCTTCCGTTATTCCGAAGATAATCCATTCTGCTTTGGGTATCAGTCTTGTTTTAAATAACTTTGTAAAGATTTCAAAAATTTCATTCCAAAATTTTTGAATTTTTGTACAGAAGACAAATGAGTGCGCTATAGTTGCTTCTTGGGATTGACATTTATCACAAATAGATGATACGTTTGGGAAAATTTTATGAATTTTAGTTTTCGAATAATATAATCTATGTAAAATTTTAAATTGTATTAAAGTGTGTCTTACATTAATCGAGCATTTATGCACGTTTAATAAGTATTCATTCCAACTTTCCTTTGAAATTTTAATAGCTCTCTTCTTCCCAGTCTCTTCTGATACCCTCCGTAGGTGGTATTTGTACATTTAAAATAATATTATACAAATATGATATTAAGTTTGCTGATTCCGCTTTTATCTGCATTGCCTCGTCCAATACATCTACTGGATTATTATAATGATCTTTTGTACATTTTTTCAAATAGTCGCATATTTGAAAATATTTAAAATATTGATTATTTCCGAGTTTATATTTTATTTGTAATTGTTGAAATGAAAGTAATTTTCCAGTTTCATACAAGTCACCAAGCGTTTTAATTCCTAGTCTATCCCATTGTGTATAAGCTTTATCTATAATAGAAGGACTAAACGAAGGGTTATTGACTATAGGTAATAAAAGTGATAAGTTTCTTAATTTTAAATTTTGTTTTATTTGTTTCCAAATACGGATTGTACTATGAATAATTGGGTTCTTATTATAATTTATGTTATTCAGTTTCATTGGAGAGAGGAGGATCGCTCCAATGTTTCTAGAGGAGCAATCCTCTTTCTCCATTACAATCCAGTCTACTTGCTGGGCGGAGTTATCCATCAGTTGAATCATGTTTTTAATATTTACTGACCAATAATAATACATAAAATTAGGTAGTGCTAGACCCCCCCCAATACTTTAGGTTTATTCAGATGGGTTTTTTGTATTCTATGTGATTTATAGTCCCATATAAAATTAGTGATATCTGAGTCGAGTTTTTTTTTAAACTTCTTAGGTAAGTATATAGGAATTGATTGAAATAGGTATAAAATTTGTGGTAAAAAGATCATTTTTATTGCGTTTATTCGGCCTATTAAAGACATCGGGAGCGTTTTCCAGAATTTAATTAATGTATTTAGTTTAATAAGTAGGGGGTCAAAATTTGCCCTGAACATACCTTGATATGTTCTGGTAATTTCGATTCCCAAATATTTAAATTTTTCTGTAGCTATTTTAAAAGGGAATTTTAAAAGATGTGTTGAATCTTTCGGTTTTATTGACATAATTTCACTTTTATTCCAATTTATTCTATATCCAGAAAAAGATCCGAAGTCTTCAATTAAATTTAATATATTTGGTATAGTGATTTGAGGTTTTGTAATATACAATAATATATCATCCGCGTATAAAGATATTTTATTATATGAGTCTTTAGTATTATATCCATGAATATCAGGGTGTATTCTAATTTTTTCTGCTAGCGGTTCAATAATGAGAGCAAACAGCTGTGGTGATAATGAGCATCCTTGTCTATTTCCCCTTGATAGTTGAAATTTCGAGGATAATATGTTATTAGTAAGTATTCTAGCTGTAGGTTTGTTATATAGTAACTTAATCCATAAAATAAAATTCTCTCCCAGTTGAAATTTTTGTAATACTTTATCCATATAATTCCATTCTACTTGATCAAATGCTTTTTCAGCATCCAGCGAAATAATTGATAATTCTTGATCTTCAGATTTGTGTGAGTGCATTATGTTGAGTAGACGTCTCATATTATTAGAAGAGTATCTCTTAGGGATAAACCCTGAGAAAAATGTATAATCGTGCAAACTTTCCTTTGTTCTGAGAGTGGAGCCCAAGAAGCACTGAGCAACATTTGTGCTCATTGTAGATCTTGCCACTCCCGTCTGACAAATCAATTAAAGATTGCCATGGTTTATCTTTAACAATTTTGTTGTTATCTGCTTTTTTAAAACTTTCACAAGGTGACAGGCAAGCTGGAGGAACAGCAGTGTCCAAACCCGACACGTCGCCCGTCCATTCCCCTCCAAAGTGCTGGTAGAACTCAGCAGGTCAGCCATCCGTGGTGGCAAGCGGTTGGAGAAGTGTTCCTAATATAAGCCCTCCTTGCCCCTGTCGAGGAGCAGACAATCAACAGTACCAGCATCTTCTCATTCATACTGTACCCAAGTGAAAATGCAAAAGTGAGCCAAGCTGCACACAGCCAACTGCTCACAGTACCAGCTGGCCTCCACTGGCCCAAAAACTTAAAGGCATTTAAAATAATTTAAAAAAGAAAGTATTGACGCATTTATGCCTTACGTAACAAATAAAGCAAGTTTATCCTGACCTCACTGTGAAAGAGTTTAATTTGGTCAAGTTTGGTTCGAAAATTAAAAATGGAGCTTTGCTGAAAAACAGAAAGCAGTCAAATTTAATAGAGAATTTTCCCAGCAGAATAAAGTCTGGGAAAATCTTAGAAGCTTGGTTTATACTAATCATTGAAACAATGTATTAGCATAGAGATGTGTTGTATGGGCACATCACCATATTTGATATCTGTCTGAACTGCCTGTCCCAGCTAAGGACAAGGTAGTGGCATTCATCCAAGTCTTACAAGCTTGTTTTAGTTCACAGACGGATGCCCATTCTGGAACCAAGAAGGAAGTCATTTGAAAACAAAATGGAGTTTGTTGGCCTTCCGGAATGGGCAGCTGTACTGAAGCTGTGCCAAGATTTGAGAATAAGGCTGACATTGCAAATATATGAGTCCCGCCTCCCTTGTTTCCCTTTGGATACGGATCTTTCACTCAGATTTAGAAGGCGTGTTTTATTGATAAGAAAATGTATTATTACACTAATTTTCCTTTGTTCTTTGAGTGGAGCCTGAGAAGCACAGAGCAACGTGTGTGCTCTTTGTAGATCTCGCCACTCCCGTCCGACAAATTGATTAAAAGATTGCATTGGTTTACCTTAAAAAAAATGTAACAACGAGATTGATCCCTGGGATGGTGGGACTGTCGTATGAGGAAAGATTGAAAAGACTAGGCTTGTATTCACTGGAGTGTAGAAGGATGAGGGGGGTCTTATAGAAATAATAAAATTATAAAATGACTGGACAAGCTAGATGCAGGAAAAATGTTGCCAATGTTGGGCGAGTCTAGAACCAGGGGCCACAGTCTTAGAATAAAGGGGAGGTCATTTAAGACTGAGGTGAGAACAAACTTTTTCACCCAGAGAGATGTGAATTTATGGAATTCCCGGCCACAGAGGGCAGTGGAGGCCAAGTCACTGGATGGATTGAAGAGAGAGTTAGATAGAGCTCTAGGGGCTAGTGGAGTCAAGGGATATCGGGAGAAGGCAGGCATGGGTTATTGATAGGGGACGATCAGCCATGATCACAATGAATGGCGGTGCTGGCTCGACGCGCCGAATGGCCTCCTCCTGCACCTATTTTCTATGTTTCGCTGTCTGCTTTCTTTAAGAGACGAACTTTGACAACTGTATTCTTTGGAATTCTTCAGAATACAGGTTGTACTATCAACAATAAAAGAAAATGCCAACCATCTCTAGAAATGATAAGAAATTATTCTCGCCTCCATGCATATCTGTAGCCGTAGGGCAGTCGCACACCTCCACACTACTTCAAAGATAGTTCCTGCACTTGGAAATATCGTTTGGCCGCTGTTGTGTTTTATTTGTTTAATGGATTTGATTAGATTAGGAAATGTTTCCTTTCCTACAAGGGTCTTTCCTCTGAGGAGTTTCTGGAGCAACGCCCACTCTTGCCTTTATGAAGAGACTGACGATTTGTACTGCAAGGTATGACGGACAAATAATAGATTAGATGTACAAAAGAAAGTCTGGATGCATTTGTGCCTTACCTAACAAATAAAGCAAGTTTTTCCTGCCCTCACTGTTTTCTTTGGAATTCTTCAGAATTCAGGTTGAGCTATCAATAATGAAAGAAAATACCAACCATCTCCAGAAATTATAAGAAATTATTCTCGCCTCCATGCATATCTGTAGCCGTAGGGCAGTCACACACCTCCCCACTACTTCAAAGATAGTTCCTGCACTTGGCAATATCGTTTGGTGTTTGGCGTTTGAAATGCGGCAGCGGGGCAACAGACAGCCCGTCACCCGGGTGAATCACCCCATGTGGGTGTCTGGTGGGGGTGAATCACCCCGGTGTGTGGGTCGGGGGGGTGAATCACCCCGGTGTGTGGGACGGGGGGTGGGGGTGAATCATCCCGGTGTGTGGGTCGGGGGGGTGAATCACCCCGGTGTGTGGGTCGGGGGGGGTGAATCAACCTGGTGTGTGGGTGGGGGTGAATCATCATGGTAGGGGGGTCGTGGTGCCAGTGCCGGTGCAGTGCGGTCAGTGACTGGGTAGGCGGATGGACCAGCCTGTCCCCTACTCTGCTGAAGCTGACGGGGATGTTGCCGGGTTTATGGCCCCGTGTGTCCGCTGCCCTGAGCCGCGGCCCCGTGTGTGACAATAGACAATAGGTGCAGGAGTAGGCCATTCGGCCCTTCGAGCCACAACCACCATTCAAAGTGATCATGGCTGATCATCCCAATCAGTACCCCGTTCCTGCCTTCTCCCCATATCCCCTGACTCCGCTATTTTTAAGAGCCCTGTCTAGCTCTCTCTTGAAAGCATCCAGAGAACCCGCCCTCTGAGGCAGATAATTCCACAGACTTACCACTCTCTATGAGAAAAGTGTTTCCTCGTCTCCCTTCTCTGTGGGCGCTGCCGGGTGAAGCACCCCATGTGGGGGTCCGGGGGGTGAATCATCCCCGTGTGTGGCTCAGGGTGGGGGTGAAACACACCGGTGTGGGGGTGAATCACCCCCGTGTGTGGGTTGGGGGGTGAAACACCCGGTGTGGGAGTTGTGGTGCCGGTGCAGCGGGGTCATTGACTCTGGGTGGGCGGAGGGACCAGACTGTCGCCAACTCTGCTGCATCTGATGGAGATGTTGCCGGGTTTATGGCCCTGTGTGTCCGCTGCCCGGAGCCGCTGCCCCGCTCCACCTGGCCCCGGGTGTGTATGCTACCAACCCACAGCCCACCACAGTGCGGTGGGAGCTATCTTGGGGGTGTAAGGGATGGGAGATAGACAGCTTGGGGTAGTAAGGGGAATGGGAGGTTGCCAGCTTGGGGGAGTAAGGGATGGGAGGTAGTCAGCTTGCGGAGTAAGGGATAGGTGGTAGCCAGCTTTCGGGAGTAAGGGGAATGGGAGGAAAGCAGTTTGGGCGAGTAAGGGTTTGGAGGTAGCCAGCATGGGGGAGTAACGGGAATAGGACGTTGCCAGCTTGGGGAGTAACGGATGGGAAGCAGTCAGCTTCCGGGAAAATGGAATGGGAGGTAGCCAGCTTGAGGGGTAATGGATCGAGGTAGCCAGCCTGGGGGAGTAAGGGGAATGGGAAGTAGCCAGCTTGGGGGAGTTCGTTCGCTCGTGTGTCGGACGATGTAGCTCGCAGTTGGCTTCTGTCGTCATCCGACGGAATTGTTGCCCGATGCGTCACAGAGTGCATCACCTCATCGCTTCCAGGGATCGCCACGAGGAGGCTTCTGTCATGATCCCCGCTTGGGGGAGTAAGGGATGGGAGGTAGCCAGCTTGGGGGAGTAAGCAACAGGCGGAACTGACAGCCCCACGACACCATTGCTGCCACGAGGAGCAGCACCAACACTCAACGCCTTCCTGACAGATCTCGGGCCTGGACCACTAAGGATGCCGCTGTCGTCGATCTCCCCGCGCGGCACACCTGTTGCTGTTGCCGCCGACCTTCACCGACACCGCCAATCCACACTGCCTCACCGGAGCCGCCGATGCTCGCTGCCTTCCCGTTTATCTGCTGTCGGTACATCCGACGCTACGCCCGTGTGCCACTCACTCCCCACAGGCCTCGACCAGCGACTTTGCCGGCCCTGGCCACTCCACCGCCCACCTGTGGGCCACAGCCGTACCAGAGTCCTAGGTTCAGCACCAGGCCTGGAGTCGCCACGCTGCAGACTGTCCCACCACGTGGTCTGACTGCGCTGGGTCCTAATGCTCCCCCTGCACCCACAGGGAACCTCAATAGACAACAGACAATAGCTGCAGGAGTAGTCCATTTGGCACTTCGAGCCAGCACCACCAGTCAATGTGATCATGGCTGATCATCCACAATCAGTTCCCCGTTCCTGCCTTCTCCCGATATCCCCTGACTCTGCTATCTTTAAGAGCCCTATCTAGCTCTCTCTTGAAAGTATCCAGAGAACCGGCTTCCACCGCCCTCTGAGGCAGAGAATTCAACAGACTCACAACTCTCTGTGTGAAAAAGTGTTTCCTCAGCTCCGTTCTAGATGGCTTACCCCTTATTCTTAAACTGTGGCCCCTGATTCTGGACTCCCCCAAAATCGGGAACATGTTTCCTGCCTGTAGCGTGTCCAAACCCTTAATATTCTTATATGTTTCAATAAGATCTCCTCTCATCCTTCTAAATTCCAGAGTATACAAGCCCAGCCGCTCCATTCTATCAACATATGTCAGTCCCGCCATCCCGGGAATTAACCCGGTGAACCTACGCTGTACTCCCACAATAGCAAGAATGTCCTTCCTCAAATTTGGAGACCAAAACTGCACACAATACCCCCAGTGTGGTCTCACTAGGGCCCTGTACAACTGTGGAAGGACCAATTTACTCCAATACTCAACTCCTCTTGTTATGAAGGCCAACATGCCATTAGGTTTCTTCACTGCCTGCTGTACCTGCATGCTTACTTTCAGTGACTGATAAACGAGGACCCCCAGATCAAGTTCAAGTTCACATTTATTACCACATGCACCAATTAAGGCACAGTGGAATTTGACTTACCATGCAGCCATACAATCAAAAGGAGCACAATACACAGAATACAACATGAACATCCACCACAGTGGAACCAACATTCTTCACTGTGGTGGAAGGCAATAACATGTAGTCAGTCCTCCTCCTTTGTTCATCCGTGGTCGGGTCATGAACCCTCCGCAGTCGCCGCTACGGATGGCCCGAAGTACAGGCACTCTCTTCGGGATGCTCGAAACTCCGACGTTGGGATGGACGGACACTCCGTGGCTTGGAGGGCCCAAATCGGCTGCCTCCTACCGGAGACCGGGGCTTCACGATGTTATCGGCCGCAAGCCGGCAGTCAGAGATCCTCGCCTGCGATCCACGGCAAGGGATCCCAAACTCTGCGATCGAAGGTCCACGGCGCGCCAGCGGCTAGAAACTCTTCAGACTGTGGCTTTAGGATGTTATCGTCCGCAGGCCAGCGATCAGCGCACTTCTTCTTCCGGCGATCCCTGGCACTGTGATGGAAAGTCCTCGCTGCGACCGCTGCTGAAACTCTGGGCCCCGACTCCGGGAGACGCCGCACCAATCCAGCCTGTTAGGCCGCGAGGGAGGGTGAAAATGTGACATGAAGAAAAGTCACATTCCGTCGAGGCAAGTGACTGAAAAACAGTTCCCCCCCATTTCCCGCTACCACCCCCCACACTAAAACACACTTTAAGACATACTAAAAGCAAAAAAATGTGGAAAGGCCTAACAGCTGCTGGCAAGGTTGCCGACTTCCATAGAAACATAGAAACATTGAAAATAGGTGCAGGAGGAGGCCATTCGGCCCTTCGAGCTAGCACCGCCATTCATTGTGATCATGGCTGATCATCCCCAATCAATAACCCGTGCCTGCCTTCTCCCCATATCCCTTGATTCCACTAGCCCCTAGAGCTCTATCTAACTCTCTTAAATCCATCCAGTGATTTGGCCTCCACTGCCCTCTGTGTCAGGGAATTCCACAAATTCACAACTTTCTGGGTGAAAACGATTTTTCTCACCTCTGTCTTAAATGGCTTCCCCTTTATTCTAAGACTGTGGCCCTTCGTTCTGTACTCGCCCAGCATTGGGAACACTTTTCCTGCATCTAGCTTGTCCAGTCCTTTTATAATTTTATATGTTCCTATAAGAACCCCCTCATCCTTCTAAACTCTAATGATTACAAGCCTAGTCTTTTTAATCTTTCCTCATATGACAGTCCCGCCATCCTCTCAAATTTCCAGAGTATACAAGCCCAGCCACTCTAATCTATCAACGTATGACAGTCCCGCCATCCAGGGAATTAACCTCATGAACCTACGCTGCACTGCCTCAATCACAAGGATGTCCCTCCTCAAATTAGGAGACCAAAACTGCACGCAATACTCCAGATGTGGTCTCACCAGAGCCCTGTACATCTGCAGAAGAACCTCTCTACTCCTATACTGAAATCCCCTTGTTATGAAGGCCAACATTCCATTAGCTTTCTTCACTGCCTGCTGTACCTACACGCCAGCTTTCAATGACCGGTGTACAAGGATACCTAGGTCTCGCTGTACCTCCCCCTTACCTAACCTAACCCCATTGAGATAATAATCTGCCCCCTTGTTTTTGCCACCAAAGTGGATAACCTCACATATATCTATATTATACTGCATGTGCCACGCATCTGCCCACTCACTCAACCTGTCCAGGTCACCCTGCAACCTCCTAACATCCTGTTCACAGTTCACACTGCCACCCAGCTTTGTGTCATCCGCAAACTTGCTAGTGTTGCTCCTAATTCCCTCTTCCAAATCATTAATATATATTGTAAACAGACTTGCGGCGCCACCCGTCACTAAAGCCCGTACTTCCCCCTTTTCCCAACTTGAATAATAATCTGCCTTCCTGTTTTTGTTACCAAAGTGGATAACCTCACATTATCCACATTAAACTGCATCTGCCATGCATCTGCCCACTCACTCAACCTGTCCATGTCACCGTACATCCTCATAGCATCCTCCTCACAGTTCACACTGCCGCCAAGCTTAGTGTCATCTGCAAATTTGCTAATGTTACTTTGAATCCATTCATCTAAATCATTGATGCGTATTGTAAATAGCTGCGGTCCCAGCAACGAACCTTGCAGTACCCCACTAGTCACTGCCTGCCATTTTGAAAGGGGCCCGTTAATCCCTTCTCTTTGTTTCCTGTCTGCCAACCAATTTTCTATCCATGTCAGCACTCTACCCCCAATACCATGTGCCCTAATTTTGCCCACTGATCTCCTATGTGGGACCTTATCACTGGGTCTTATCACTGGGTCTTATCACTGGGTCTTCCCCTCCCCCACCCACACCCACACCATCATTCTGAAGAAGGATCTCGACCCGAATAGTCACCTTTTCCTTCTCACCATAGATGCTGCCTCACCCGCTGAGTCAATCAATCAATCAATCAATCAATCAAAGCACTTTATTCGTCCCCGAGGGGCAATTTAAAAGGGCGCATTCAGCATGGGGGGAGGGGGTGGGGGGCAGACGCAAGGAGGGGGCGGGACCTAGTCCTTTGTGACATCAGGCCGCGAGGCGGGACCTGCTCCCATTGGTCGCTCCAAGATCCCTCTGCTGATCCTGAAATGTCGCCCATTCGTTCTCTCCAGAGATGCTGCCCGTCCCGCCCAGTTACTCCAGCCCATTGTGTCTATCTTCGGTTTAAACCAGCATCCGCAGTGCCTTCCTACATGCGTTGATCGGCCACTGGTGGGAAACTAAGATGCTTGGACAGGTGCGTGGACATGACAGGTTTAGAGGGGAGATGAAACACGAAGCAACAATTCTAATGTTTGTTTTTTCCCGAACTAGTCCTTAGTGCATTCAGTAAATCCACAGTCAGTTACAGTTGAACTGAATATGGAGGTCTGTTGCATCTACAGCCGCAGGCCAATGAAATCGGTACAATGATGCAAATATGCCTCAGCGTACACCAAAAACAATTTAAATCATCCATTATTGAATTGCATGATGACATGTTTTAAGTTTCCTGCTTTATTCAGTTAAATTGTTATAACAGGCTGTTTATTCAGATACATGCAAGGCAGTGAACGTAAAAGAACCACTCAGACCAGTCTGTGCAAAGTTCTCCACACATACTTCAGGGGACCTCTGCCTCAACTAGGATAAACCCCACATTACTGTGTTCACCAACAACATGACACAGCGAAAGTCACCCAGAATCAAACTGGACAAATAGGAAGACCGAACTTTCCATCACAATCGCTGGGTACCACCTGTCCCACCGAGAAGGTGCACCCTCCAGTGGTAAAAAAAATAGGGGGTTGTTGGTCGAGGACAGTACCTTGAATCCAGTCCAAGAGAGTATTAAGGGCCAGGCAGTGGTGAGCTATATTCACGTCACACAGTTTTCAGGCAATGAACATTTCCAACAGGACAGAGTTCAACTACTCAATTTTCACAGTCAATGGCCGTCACACAACTGCCCACCATCCACAGACCAGAACTGAACTAATTCAGCCATGAAGATTGTTCCATCAAGAGTAAATCAAAGACAGACACAAAAAACTGGAGTGACTCTGTGGGACGGGCAGCATCCCTGGAGAGAAGGAATGGGTGGCGCTTCGGGTCGAGAACTTCTTCAGAATAAATCAGAATAAATCAGAATAAATCAAAACCTGGGTACCCTGCAGTGACGATCATCACAAAACATTCACAATGTCGGCAATGCACATATTATGCACATATTGAAAAACGATTAGCAATTAGTAGAAACTACTCGATTGCCGCATGGAGAACAGTTGGGCCCCTGCTATTTAAATATATAAACATGACTTGCATGATAAGACCGAGTGTAACGGGCACTACTTTGCTGATGATAAACTGATTGATGGGTCAGTACACTGTGAGGAGGCAGAAACATCTGTAAATAGCTTCAATAGGTAAAGAGATAGGGCAAAACATGGAATGTAATGGAGTATAACGTGGGAAAATGTGATGTTATTCAATTTGGAAGAAGAATTGAAACATTAAATTATAAGGGATTTTACATTGGAATCTGTAATTTCTTCGACACTAAAACGTTGAGGTAGAGCAAATAATTAGGAAGGCTCATACATTTAGAAACTAGATGAGTTGAAAACCTCAAATTCCCCAGAGTCAATATCAACAACAACTTCTTCAGTTCACTGATGAATCAATTTAGAATTTAGAATTATAAAAAAGACTATGTGTCGTGAAGCATTGCGAGTCTTCACAGAGGGTTTCCCAATGTAAACTGTGAAGGCCTTGAGTAAACCGGCTTCGTTGAGAAACTTACCAGTGCTCGCTAAGATTGTTTTGCGTGCTATTCTGATCTGAGGGTGGCTGTCCCGCCCCATGTGAAGGCTAGAGTCAGGATCCTCATTAAACGTATAATTCCTTGCAATAAATCGCATTGCGAGCCGGAAATAGCATCAATAATATGGCGCCTAATCGGGCGAGTGTGTTTAATTTACTACCCATGATTAGATTAATAGATCCCATATTGTTGTCAGGTGACATAACCTGTGGTGCTAAACGAACACATTGGAGGAAATCTAAGCATGGCGACTTGTCTGGGAAAGATTGGTGGAGGGTGAAATCTTTATGTACAAATGCGGTGACATGCGAGTTACACCTTTAATTCATTGTTCACACCTCCTCTCACTCCGGTCCCGATTTTACCCCACCGTACTCTCTTTTTCCATCTTAAACCGTCCGTCATATTACTTCTTGAGACGTGTGACCTTTCCTGCACAATCTTTCATTTTAACCCCACCCATGCACTTCCACTTTGTTGACCCCACGCCCACGGGCACCCGAAAAAGGGACCACATCACCCCGATCCTGGCCTCTCTCCACTGGCTCCCTGTGCGGTTCCGTATAAACTTCAAGATCCTCCTCCATGTCTACAAAGCCCTCAATGGGCTTGCCCCCACCTACATAAAAAGTATTCTCATCCACCACTCCACCTCCAGGCCCCTCAGATCGGCCGACTTGGGGTTGGTGAATATCCCACGGTCTAGGCAAAAGCTCAGGGGCGACCGAGCCTTTGCGGTTGCAGCCCCTAGACTGTGGAACAGCATCCCCTTTCCCATCAGAACTGCCCCCTCCATCGACTCTTTTAAGTCAAGACTAAAGACTTATCTATACTCCCAAGCCTTTCCTGACGTCCTCTGAATGAGGGCTACATGTATATATGTATGTAGTTTGTTTTGTTGTGCTATTCTTATAACAAATGTAAAGCACTTTGGCCAACGAGAGTTGTTTTTTAAATGTGCTATATAAATATATGTGACTTGACTTGACTAATTTAAAGCCCTATCTACGGCCCCGGTTTTATGGTTGGCCAGGACTCTGGTCCCAGCCGGGTTCAAGTGGTGTCCGTCCCGTCAGAACAGTTCCATCCTTCCCCAATGCTGCTGCCAATGTTCCACAAACTCAAACCCACTTCTTCCACACCAGACTCAGAGCCACGCGTTCAACTCTCTAATCTTCTCAATTCTATGGCAAATTGCACGCGGCTCAGGTAGCAAACCAGAAATTAGTACATTCTTGGTTCTGCTTTTCAATTTGATGTCCAGCTGTTCAAACTCCCTTAGTAGAACCTCTTTCAACGACCTGCGTCATTGGTAGCCACATGGACCTCGATGAATGGATATTTCCCTTCATTTGCAGGTCATATGAAATGTCCCTAACCAGGGCACCAGGGGATCACAGCCATCTGAACCATCATGACAGAGAATAGTTTCAATGCCCCAAATTATATTATCCCCAATGATAACAACGCGCTCTACCACGTTCATTGCCTTGTATGCTTTACATATCTGAACAAACATCCTTTTACATAATTTAGCTGAATAAAGCAGGAGACTTAAAGGTGTCATTGCATGATTCCATATAAATTGTCTCTGATGTACTTTGACGTTTGTGGATGAGTGGCCAAATGCATGGCAGATGCAGTATAATGTGGATAAATGTGAGGTTATCCACTTTGGTGGCAAAAACAGGAAAGTAGACTATTATCTGAATGGTGGCCGATTAGGAAAAGGGGAGATGCAACGAGACCTGGGTGTCATGGTACACCAGTCATTGAAAGTAGGCATGCAGGTGCAGCAGGCAGTGAAGAAAGCGAATGGTATGTTAGCATTCATAGCAAAAGGATTTGAGTATAGGAGCAGGGAGGTTCTACTGCAGTTGTACAGGGCTTGGTGAGACCACACCTGGAGAATTGCGTACAGTTTTGGTCTCCAAATCTGAGGAAAGACATTCTTGCCATAGAGGAAGTACAGAGAAGGTTCACCAGATTGATTCCTGGGATGTCAGGACTTTCATATGAAGAAAGACTGGATAGACTCGGCTTGTACTCGCTAGAATTTAGAAGATTGAGGGGGGATCTTATAGAAACCTACAAAATTCTTAAGGGGTTGGACAGGCTAGATGCAGGAAGATTGTTCCCGACGTTGGTGAAGTCCAGGACAAGGGGTCACAGTTTAAGGATTATGGGGAAATCCTTTAGGACCGAGATGAGAAAAACATTTTTCACACAGAGTGTGGTGAATCTCTGGAACTCTCTGCCACAGAAGGTAGTTGAGGCCAGTTCATTGGCTACATTTAAAAGGGAGTTAGATATGGCCCTTGTGGCTAAAGGGATCAGGGGGTGTGGAGAGAAGGCTGGTACAGGATACTGAGTTGGATGATCAGCCATGATCATATTGAATGGCGGTGCAGGCTCGAAGGGCCGAATGGCCTACTCCTGCACATATTTTCTATGTTTCTATGGTTCTATCATCTAAATCATTAATATATATATTGTATATAGTTGCTGCCCCAGCAACGAGCCTTGCGGCACTCCACTCGCCACTGCCTGCCATTCTGACAGGGACCCGTTTATTCCTACTCTTTGTTTCCTGTCTGCCAACCTATTCTCTATCCATGTCAATACCCGACCTCCAATACCATGTGCTCTAATTTTGCCCACTAATCTCCTGTGTGACCTTATCAAAGGCTTTCTGAAAGTCCAGATACACTACATCCACTGGCTTTCTTTCAGCCATTTTTCTTGTCACATCCTCAAAAGATTTCAGAAGATTAGTCAAGCAGGATTGCCCCTGGATAAATCCATGCTGACTTGGACCAATCCTTTTACTGCTATCCAAATTCACCGTTATTACCTCTTGACTCCAGCATCTTTCCCACCACCAATGTCAGGCTAACTGGTCTGTAATTCCCCGTTGTCTCTCTCGTTCCTTTCTTGAAAAGTGGGATAACATTAGCTATCCTCCAATCCACAGGAACTGATCCTGCATCTATTGAACACTGGAAAATGATCACCAATGCATCCACGATTTCTAGAGCCACGTCCTTGAATACCCTGGGATGCTGTCCATCAGGCCCTGGGAATTTATCAGCCTTCAGTCCCATCAGTCTACCACTTACTATTTCTCGCCCATTGAAATGCAAACTACCTGCCCTTACTTACGAAATTACAAACGTCGATCCAATTTAGGAAAACACTACCGATGTCCTTAATAGGCAGAATAAATGCCATTAAAATGATTTTTCTTCCACAAATACTATATTTATTCCAATCAATACCTACATACATACCGAAAAAACTTCTTTAAAATAATTGACTCATACATTTCAAATTTAATATGGGACAATAAATCCCATAGAATTCAAAGAAGACATTTATGTAAACCCAAAGAATACGGTGGACTTACACTTCCTAACTTTATGTACTACCATTGGGCAGTGAACATTAAAAATATAATGTATTGGTTAGACAGTTCAACACAACAGTTAGAATGGACAATAATGGAGAATAAGGATTGCACTCCTTTTAATATAGGAGCGATCCTTTTCTCACCAATAAAACTGAAGAACACAATATATAATAGAAACCCAATGATTTACAGCACAATACGATTTGGAGACAAATAAAATCCTCTCTTAAATTAAGAAATCTTTCGCTTCTTTCACCGATAGCTAACAACCCCGCGTTTAAGCCATCAACTATTGACAAAACATTTACTCTCTGGGAACGATTAGGAATTAAGACTTGGGAAGATTTGTATGAAACGGGAAATTGTTTACCATTCCAAGATTTACATCTTAAATACAACTTAGAAAGTAACCAATATTTTAGATATTTACAAACTCGAGATTATTTGAAAAAACATTCAAAAGATTATCAAAAATTGAAGCTGGACCCTTTAGAACAATGCATGAATAGACAGGCAGAATTGGACCACTTAACATCGTATTTTTATAATACTATTTTAAATATAGACATACCTTCGACAGAAGGTATAAGGAAAGAATGGGAACAAGAATTGTCTATAGAAATCTCCAAGGACAGATGGGAAGATTATTTGTTATATATACATAAATGTTCGATCAACTTTAGACACATATTGATCCAATTTAAAATTGTACACAGATTTTATTACTCAAAAACAAAATTAAATAAAAAATTTCCAAATGTCTCTCCCATCTGTGATAAGTGCCTAACTAAAGAGGCAACAATAACACATTCATTTGTTTCCTGTGCAAAACATCAGAAATTTTGGAAGGAAATTTTTGAAATTTTTTCAAAAATACTTAAATTAGGACTGTCAAGTCAAGTCACATTTATTTATATAGCACATTTAAAAAACAACTCTCGTTGGCCAAAGTGCTTTACATTTGTTTTAAGAATAGCATAAACAAAACAAACTACATACATATATACATGTAGCCCTCACTCAGACGACGTCAGGAAAGGCTTGGGAGTATAGATAAGTTTTTAGCCTTGACTTAAAAGAGTCGATGGAGGGGGCAGTTCTGATGGGAAAAGGGATGCTGCTCCACAGTCTAGGGGCTGCAACCGCAAAGGCGCGGTCGCCCCTGAGCTTATGCCTAGACCATGGGATATTCCGCAACCCCAAGTCGGCCGATCTCAGGGGCCTCGACGTGAGTGGTGAGTGAGAAGACTTTTTATGTAGGTGGGGGCAAGCCCATTGAGGGCTTTGTAAATATGGAGGAGGATCTTGAAGTTTATATGGAACCATACAGGGAGCCAGTGGAGAGAGGCCAGGATCGGGCTAATGTGGTCCCTTTTTCGGGTGCCCGTCAGGAGTTTCGCTGCGGCGTTTTGGACCAGTTGCAGGCGGGACAGGGAAGATTGGCTGATGCCAGTGTAAAGGGAGTTGTAGTAATCTAGGCGGGAGGAGATAAATGTGTGGATGATCTTTTCGAGGTCATCAAACTGGAGGAATTGTTTTACTTTAGCTATCATCCGAAGCTGAAAGAAGCTAGTTTTTACCACGGCGTTGACTTGTTTGTCAAATTTCAGTGCTGTGTCAAATGTCACGCTAAGGTTTTTGATGTGAGGTTTGAGTAGTGGGGTAAGGCTTCCAAGGCTGCCTGCTATCATTTTGATTGAGTCCGAGGGGCCGAGAAGGATGACCTCAGACTTACTCTCGTTTAGTTGGAGGAAGTTCTGGGCCATCCAACACTTTATATCCTCGAGGCAGTGGGTAAGGTAAAGCAGATTAGATTGTTTTTTGGGCTTCAGCGGGAGATAGAGTTGTGTATCGTCTGCGTAGTAATGGAAGGAAATGCCGTGCCTTTCAAAGACTTGGCCTAAGGGGAGCATATACAGGGAGAAGAGAATGGGGCCAACGATGGAACCTTGTGGAACCCCACAGCAGAGGTTAGCTGGGGAGGAGAAAGAGTTGCCTATGTTAGTCGAGAAACTCCTACCCTTGAGGTAGGAGATGAACCAGCTCAGGGCAGTACCATCAATACCAACCCCATACCAGAGACGGTCAATTAGGATGGTGTGGTCGACAGTATCAAATGCTGCGCTGAGGTCAAGAAGGAGCAGAATTGCACAGTCGCCGGAGTCAGCGGTGAGCAGTAGGTTATTGTGTACCTTCAACAAGGCAGACTCTGTGCTATGGTGAGCCCTGAAACCTGATTGGAAAGTTTCCAAGATAGTGTTTTGGTGAAGGTAAGGTATAAGTTGACTTAAAATTTCCTTTTCAAGGGCTTTTGAGAGGAAAGGCAGTTTCGAAATGGGTCTGTAGTTGCTTGGCAAGGTGGGGTCGAGGTTAGGTTTTTTAAGGAGTGGTTGGACCACCGCATGCTTGAAGCAGGTAGGTACAGTGCCAATGGCCAGAGAGCTGTTGAAGATGGCGAGGATGCTGGGACCAGCTGTTGTGATGACGTCCTTTAGGAGGGCAGAGGGGACAGTGTCGAGGGGGCAGGTAGTAGGTTTCACGGTGGTGATCAGTTTTACAAGGCAGGGTAGAGTAAAGGGTTGGAAACAGTCTAATTTTGAAGAGCGGGTGGGAGAGGAAATATTCGTTCTTATGTTCTTTACCTTGCTGGTGAAAAATGTGGTAAATTTCTCGCACTTAGCAGGGGACCCAGTTAGGCTGGTGCTGGTGGCAGGACAAATGTTGGAGGTGATGGTGCTAAAAAGGACCTTGGAATTTTGCGTGTTTTTGGAGATAAGGGTGGAAAAATATTTAGTTCTTGCAGATTTTACTGCTTCCTGGTATTTGTGAAGATTATTTTTCAGGAGTTCAAAGGAAGTTCTTGCAGATTTGTACTTCCGTTCTGATTTTCTGCATTCTCTTCTTAGGGCTCTGGTGGTATCATTGAGCCACGCTCGCCTTTAGGCTTAGGCTTTTTCATTTTACGAGGAGCAACAGAATCCAGGACGGAAGAGCAGGTATTATTGAATAAATAAATGAGGTCGTCGGTACTGAGATGGGGGGTGGACGCCTCAATAGTGCAGATGTCGGGGGTGGCTATGAGAGCCTCAGAGAACTTACTGGCCATCGTGGAGTTAACGTAGCGGGAGTAGCGAGCAGGGAGATGGGATTTTGAGGGAGAGAAAGGCAGAGTTATATTGAATATAATAGCACTATGATCAGACAGGCAGGCATCAATAATATCTGTGTTACGAGTTGGGAGACCAGACGAAAGCACTAGGTCTAGTGTATGGCCAAGCTTATGCGTGGGTCCAGTGGTGAGTAGAGACAGATTGAAGGACTCAACGACTGGACCCAAATACAGAATTGATTATTTTCGGAAAAATGAAAGCCAGTTCCGAACTCACTACATTTCAAAGAAGCTTATTAAACTACGGTTTGATAACGGCAAAAAAACGTATAGTTAGATTCTGGAAAGACGCTCCCATCCCAACGTTTAAAATGTGGATTACAAATATGTCGTAAATACTACATCTTGAGGAAATGACACTTGTTCTAGCAGGAAAACAAGAGCAATTCTTAAGAATATGGTCACCTTTCATTGATCTGTTACAGGTGTAATCTGGTGCAACACAACCCTGGAAAATTATTATTTTAGAACTAGGTGATGGGTGTGAATCGTCAGGAATTAGACACATTCCCTGTCCTTCTTGCTTAGCCGTACCTTTTTTAGATTCCTTACTTATTTTCTTTTTCTTTTCTTAAGGCCCCCCTTTTCTGTGGGGCCCTTTTTTTTCTTCTTTTCTTTTCACATTTTCAAGCACGCAGTTTACTTAACCATTATCATTCACTTAACGCAACTTCTGCGGACTACACTTCACTACTATCCTCACTCTTTTCTACTTTCTCTTTTTTCTTTTCTCTTTTTCTATTATAGGTTTAAGGAAAGAAAAAAAAGTTGTACAAGAAATGTAATATGTTGCATATTATGATTAAGATGTATGTACATTGCTTCTAATAAAAAAAAATTTTTAAAGAAAATTTATTTCAGTTCCTTTGTCTCCCTAGATCCTCTGTCCCATAGGAACATAGAAAATAGGTGCAGGAGTAGGCCATTCGGCCCATCGAGCCTGCACCGCCAATCAACATGATCATTGCTGATCATCCAACTCAGTATCCTGTACCTGCTTTCTCTCCAGACCCCCTGATCCCTTTAGCCACAAGGGCCTCATCTAACTCCCTCTTAAATATAGCCAATCAACTGGCCTCAACTACATTCTGTGGCAGAGAATTCCAGAGATTCACCACTCTCTGTGTAAAAAATGTTTTTCTCATCTCAGTCCAAAAAGATTTCCCCTTTATCCTTAAACTGTGACCCCTTGTTCTGGACTTCCCCAACACCGGGAACAATCTTCCTGCATCTAGCCTGTCCAAACCCGTAAGAATTTTGTAAGTTGCTATAAGATTCCCCCTCAATCTTCTAAATTCTAGGGAGTTCAAGCCTTTCTTCATATGAAAGTCCTGACATCCCAGGAATCAGTCTGGTGAACCTTCTCTGTACTCCCTCTATGGCAAGAATGTCTTTCCTCAGATTTGGAGACCAAAACTGTACGCAATACTCCAGGTGTGGTCTCACCAAGACCCTGTACAACTGCACTAGAACCTCCCTGCTCCTATACTCAAATCCTTTTGCTATGAATGCTAACATACCATTCGCTTTGTTCACTGCCTGCTGCACCTGCATGCCTACTTTGAATGACTAGTGTACCATGACACCCAGGTCTCGTTGCATCTCCCCTTTTCCTAATCGGCCACCATTCAGGTAATAGACTACTTTCCTGTTTTTGCCACCAAATTGGATAATCTCACATTTATCCACATGATATTGCATCTACCATGCATTTGCCCACTCACCCAGCCTATCCAAGTCATCTTGCAGCCTCCTAGCACCCTCCTCACAGCTAACACTGCCCCCCAGCTTTGTGTCATCCGCAAACTTGGAGATGTTGCATTCAATTCCCTCGTCCAAATCATTAATATATATTGTATATAGCTGGGGTCCCAGCACTGAGCCTTGCGGTACCCCACTAGTCACTGCCTGCCATTCTGAAAAGGACCCGTTTACTCCTACTCTTTGCTTCCTGTCTGCCAGCCAGTTCTCTATCCACATCAATACTGAACCCCTAATACCGTGTGCTTTAAGTTTGTATATTAATCTCTTATGTGGGACCTTGTCGAAAGCCTTCTGAAAGTCCAGATATAACACATCCACTGGTTCTCCCTTATCCACTCTACTAGTTACATCCTCGAAAAATTCTATAAGATTCGACAGACATGATTTACCTTTCATAAATCCATGCTGACTTTGTCCAATGATTTCACCATTTTCCAAATGTGCTGCTATCCCATCTTTAATAACTGACTCTAGCAGTTTCCCCACTACCGATGTTAGAGTAACTGGTCTGTAATTCCCGGTTTTCTCTCTCCCTCCCTTTTTAAAAAGTGGGGTTACATTAGCTACCCTCCAATCCTCAGGAACTACTCCAGAATCTAAAGTTTTGAAAAATTATCACTAATGCATCCACTATTTCTGGGGCTACTTCCTTAAGTACTCTGGGATGCAGCCTATCTGGTCCTGGGGATTTATCGGCCTTTAATCCATTCAATTTACCTAACACCACTTCCTGGCTAACCTGGATTTCAATCAGTTCCTCCATCTCATTTGACCCCCGGTTCCCTGCTATTTCCGGCAGATTAATTAAGTCTTCCTTAGTGAAGACAGAACCAAAGTAGTTATTCAATTGGTCTGCCATGTCCTTGTTCCCCATGATCAATTCACCTGTTTCTGACTGCAAGGGACCTACATTTAGTTTAACTAATCTTTTTCGCTTCACATATCTATAAAAACTTTTGCAGTCAGTTTTTATGTTCCCTGCCAGTTTTCTTTCATAATCTATTTTCCCTTTCCTAATTAAACCCTTTGTCCTCCGCTGCTGGACTTTGAATTTCTCCCAGTCCTCTGGTAGGCTGCTTTTTCTGGCTAATTTGTATGCTTCATCTTTTGTTTTGATACTATCCCTGATTTCCCTTGTTATCCACGGATGCACTACCTTCCCTGATTTATTCTTTTGCCAAACTGGGATGAACAATTGTTGTAGTTCATCCATGCAGCCTTTAAATGCATTCCATTGCATATCCACCGTCAACCCTTTAAGAATCAATTGCCAGTCTATCTTGGCCAATTCACGTCTCATACCCTCAAAGTTACCTTTCTTTAAGTTCAGAATCCTTGTTTCTGAATTAATTATGTTACTCTCCATCCTAATGAAGAACTCAACCATATTATGGTCACTCTTGCCCAAGGGGCCACGCACAACAAGACTGCTAACTAACCCTTCCACATTACTCAATACCAGTCTAGAATAGCCTGCTCCCTCGTTGGTTCCTCTACATGTTGATTTAGAAAACTATCCCGCATATATTCCAAGACATCCTCTTCCTCAGCACCCCTGCCAATTTGATTCACCCAATCTATATGTAGATTGAAGTCACCCATTATAACTGTTTTACCTTTGTTGCACGCATTTCTAATTTCCTGTTTGATGCCATCCCCAACTCCACTACTACTGTTATGTGGCCTGTACACAACACCCACTAGCGTTTTCTGCCCCTTAGTGTTTTGCAGCTCTACCCATATCGATTCCACATCCTCCACATAGTACCTCTGGGAGATTGTTTGTGGCTTCTTTACTGAAGACAGACCCAATGTATCTGTTCAACTCATCTGCCATTTCCTTGTTCCCCATAATAAATTCACCTGTTTTTGTCTTCAAGGGACCCACATTTGTCTTAACTAGTCTTTTCCTTTTCCCATACCGAAAGATGCTTTTACTATCCTTCTTTATATTCTTGGCTAGCTTACCTTCGTACTTCATCTTTTCTCCCGGTATTGCCTTTTTAGTTATTTTCTGTTGTCCTTTGAAAGTTATTCAATACTCTGTCTTCCCACTCATCTTTGATATGTTACATGTCTTCTCTTTTAGTGTTGTACTGTCCCTGACTTCCCTTGTCAGCCACGGTTGCCTCTTACTGCCCTTAGAATATTTTCTCCTCTTTGGAATAAAATGATCCTGCATCTTCTGGAATATTCCCAGAAATTACTGCCATTGGTGTTCCACCGTCATCCATGCTGGGGTCGTTTTTCAGTCAACTTTGGCCAGCTCCTCCCTCATGGCTCCATAGTCCTATTTGATCAACTGTAGTACTGACACTTCTGAATTTACCTTTTCCTTGTAGTAAATGCCTACTATGTTCTGTGTGCTGAAACAAAGCAAGAATTTCATTGTCCTATCAGGGACACATGAGAATAAACTCACTTTACCTTGAACTTCTCAAATTGCAGATTAAAACTGATCATATTATGCTCACTACCTCCTAATGGCTCCTTTACCTTGAATTCCCTTATCAAATCTGGTTAATTACCAAGCACTAAATCCAGAATTGCCTTCTCCCTGGTAGGGTCCAGTACAAGCTGCTCTGAATCCATCACGGAGGCACTCTATCTACAAAGTCCCTTTCTTGGGGTCCAGTACCAACCTGATTTTCCCAGTCTACCTGCATGTTGAAATCTACCATAACAACCACAGCATTACTTTTACTACATGCCAATTTCAACTCCTTAATCAACTTGTACCCTATGTCCAGGCTACTGTTTGGAGGCCTGTAGATAACTCCCAATACGGCATTTTTGCCCTTACCATTTCTCAGTCCTATCCATAATTAGGAGACTTAAGACATGGGTTTCAAATGTAATGTAATGAAATGTAAATGTAATGTTAAGACTGTAGAAAATGCAATTTCGTTCAAACCAAGCTGTTTGAATGACATTAAAAGGCATTCCATTCCATTCCACTAGCAGCCAACCAGAAAGAGCGCCCTTTATTGCCACTCTGTGTCTTCTGCCATCCGGTGAACCTGCTCTCCATGCTGGTGTCTGGGATAGAAAGGTGGGGGGGGGGGAGAATGAGTGGGGAGAATGGGGGGGGGAATTAGGTGGGGAGAATGAGAAGGGGAAGAATGAGACGGTGAGAATGAGAGGGGGGAATGAGAGGGGGAGAATGAGAAGGGGGATATGAGAGGGAGGGGTCAGGGGGGAGATTGAGGGGTGGAGATTGAGGGGGGAAATAAGGGGGGTGAATGATAGGGGTTGAGAGGGGGGAATGAGAGGGAGGAATGAGAGAGGAGAATGAGAGAGGGAAGAATGAGAGGGGGAGGAATGAGGGGGAGAATGAGAGGGGGGAGAATGAGAGGGGGGAGAATGAGAGGGGGAGAATGAGAGGGGGAGAATGAGAGGGGAGGATGAGAAGGGGGAATGAGAGGGAGAAGGAATGGGAGATGGGGACGGAATGAGGGGTGGCAAGAGGGGGTAGCATGAAGGCGGAGCAAGCAGGAGGGTGAGTGAGGGGGTGAGCAGGAGGGGCTGAGGAGTAGGTGAAGAGCAGGGGGCAGAAGGGGGAGCAAATGGGGGAGCAGGAGGGGGCCAGGAAGTGAAGAGGAGGGGGAGAGGAGTGGGGAAAGGAGGTGAAGAGGAGGGGAGCGCGAGGGTCGCTTCTCTCTTCACAGGGGCTGCCTGATCTGCTGAATGTTTGCAGCATTTTCAGGTTAATGATAACCATTGAAATGTAATAACACGAAAAGTGTGGCGTGTGCAGTATTTCTGTCCAGCAACACCAATGTAGAGACAATGGGACATCATCAGGTCAGCCTGCCCCAATGGAGGAAGGAAATCTGAGCCAATATTGCACATGGATGACTTACAGCAGAAATAGCCAGTTCTGGTGCATGCAGAGAATACGAGGGAACTCATGTTGTAGAGTTCAACACTAAGTCCAGACGTTGGCATCATACTGAGATGGAAGATGAGCAGCGGGCCTGTAAATTACAGTGCAGGAGGCCACAGAATACATCAGATGGGGATGGGGAATTAAAGTGGTGGGCAGCTGGAAACCCAGGGTCACTCTTGTGGAATGAGCATGGATCATTCAACCAGGGCTCCCACAATTTCATCTCCAGTTTCCCACAATGTCCTTGAATATATCGGATCAGGCCCTGGAGATTTGTCCACCTTCATTCATGATGTTACCCTCCACACCTCTTTGACTGCTCTCACGACACTTCCATTAACTGCCCCAAGTTCCTCTGTCCTCCTGTCTTTCTCCTCGGTTAATACAGAGGAGGTTAATACTCATTGAGGACCTTGCTCCAAACTACATGGACTTGGGGCATCCTTTTTGTCTGTGTACTATTTGTTGTGCAGATATATAATTTTTAATTGCATTTTTTAGTCTATTGTCCACATAGATTAGACCTAACCTTTGCTTCTCTCTCCACAGGTGCTGCCTGACCTGCTGAATGTTTGCAGCATTTACTGTTTATGCTTCACTCCATGAAGCAGTGCCGGCTCCCGTCGCGCACTGTGCCAGCAGCCACACCCTTTATTGTCTTAATTCAGCTTAGAGATACAGTGTGGAAACAGCCCCTTCGGCCCACCAAGCCCATGTGGGTCAGTGACCACTCCACACAATTGGGGACAATTTGCAAAAGCCAATTAAACCTGCACATCTTTGGATTGTGGGAGGAAGCGGAGAATCAAGAGAAACCCCAGGCGGTGGCAGGGAGAAGGTACAAAGACCATACAGACAGCACCCATAGACAGGATCGAACCGTGGTCTCTGGCACTGTAAAGCTGCAACTCTACCGCAGAAACACATCTGTTACTGGTTTATCGTCTGTAAATGAAACGTAAATGGTTTATTATAGTTTAAAACTTCTAAAGTTAATGGATGTCCAGGCTACAAATATTTGCTGAAATCAATAAACACTTGTCAATTCCAGATTTCCTGTCGGATTGGAGCTGATTTGAGCAGAAATAGGTGACTTTACCATCTGCACCCGCTCTTCATTCACTCCATTCTCCCCCTCCACTCCTACACCATTCCCTGCTGCTTTCTCTCTGTTTACCCTCCCGTATTCTCCCCCCATCTTCTCCCCATATCCTGATCAACCATCAGTCTCCTCCATACTCCTCCACGCTGCCCCCATCCTGAACCCCCCCTCCTGCCACGCCCTGCTCCCCATCCTGCCCCTCTCCTGCCACAAATTCTTCCCCCTCCCTCCTGCTCCTTCCCTCCCTCCCTCCTGCCCCCCCCCCCACCCCAGCTGCCCCCTCCTGCCCTCCAAAGCTCTCCCCTGCCCCGCACCCACACCCCCTCCCACTCACTGCTCCTGCCCCCCACCCACTCCCGTACACCATCCCACTTTCCCCTCCTGCCCCCCTTGATGCCTCCTTTGATGCCCCACTCCTGCCCCCTCCTGCTCCCCAACCCTGCCCCTCTACCCTGCCCCTCTCCTCGTCGCCTCCTGCTGCCCTCACTTGCTATAGTGTAGCAAAGTGTGGAGTCAAGCATTCTGCTAGTAGGAATAAAGGCGTAGACTATTTTCTAGGTTGGATGAAAATCCAGAAATCGGAGATGCCATGGGACATGGTGTGAGCTATGGGGAGAGGTTGAGTAGGCTGGGTCTCTATTCCTTGAAGCGCAGGAGGATGAGGGGTGATCTTATAGAGGTGTACAAAATCATGCGAGGAATAGATCGGGTAAACGCACAGAGTCTCTTGCACAGAGTAGGGGAATCGAGGACCAGAGGACTTAGGTTCAGGGTGAAGGGGAAAAGATAGCTTGTATTTATTTCAAGAGGGCTTCAATGCAAAAATAGAAATGTAATGCTGAGGCTCTAGGAGGCGCTGGTAAGGCCAAATATGTAATATTGGGAGCAATTTTCGGCCCCATATCTGAGGAAGGATGTGCTGGCTCTGGAGAGGTTCCAGAGGAAGTTTACAAGAATGATCCCAGGAATAAGTAAGATAACCTATGATGCTCCGGGCCTGTACTCACTGGAGTTTAGAAGAATGAGGGGGGACCTCATTGAAACATACAGAATAGTGAAAGGCTTGGATAGAGTGGATGTGGAGAGAAAGCTTCCACTAGTGGGAGAGTCTAGGACTAGAGGTCAAAGCCTCCTCCCCCCCCCTCCCATCCCAATCTCTGCACTTCCCCCAATCCTTTCCATTTGTCATTTTAATTTCATGTTTCATGTATTTGTGGTTTTTATTACTGTTGGCAGATCATTTTCCCTCCTGGGATAAATAAAGTTTAATCGTGTCGTATCATTCCACGCTGTATCTCTGAACTAAACTAAACTCAACTAAAATAAACCTCTGGACCCTCGCCAATGCTAGCACATCCTACATCAAATAAGGGACCCAAAACCACTCATAATACTCCAAATGCAGGTTCTCTATTCACTAACTCAAACCTCCGGATATATAAATTCATTCTACATCTGTATTTACAGACATCAGGAGATTTTATAAATAAAATAAGTTTTGAAATTTAAAGCTTGCTTTTTTTGTGAATAAGCATGCGGTGCTTTAGGCAATAATGCCTCATAAGAAGTGGGTGATTCGGAAACTCCAAGCCGCTGAGAATGTTCTTCTGTTCCGACGTCAAAGTTTCGATCATCTTGGCGAGCAGGCCTGAACATCGGGCCGCAGGAAGCAGCGACTGCGGAGGGTCCGAGGCCCCGACCACGGGTGAACATAGAGGAAGATAACAACTTTATTGCCTTCCCTCGCAGAGGGAACGTTGATTCTGCTGTGTGGGGATGTTCATGTTAAATTCTATCGTGTGTTGTGTTCTTTTATTCGTACGGCTGTATGGCAACTCAGATTTCACTGGACCATTTGGTGCATGTGACAATAGATGTATTGTCACATAGTTGAATAGTTGAACTTCATGAATCGTGGACCAAGAGGTGACTTTATAAGTTCATACGTTCTTGGAGCGGATTATTGATTAGTACGGGTGTCACGGGTTATGGGGAGAAGGCTCCCTTGGGGTTGTGAATGGGGTTGAGAGGGAAAGATAAATCAGCCATGATTGAATGAAGTAGACTCGATGGTCGAAAGGCTTAATTTTGCTCAAATCTCTTATGAACCTGAACAGGGGGTCACAGCTCAAGAATAAGGGAAAGCCATTTAAGTCTGAGGTGAGGAAAAACATTTTCAAGCAGCGTTGTGAATCTGTGGAATACTGTTGCAGAAGACAGTGGAGGCCAATTCACTGGATGTTTTCAAGAGAGAGTTAGGACTAATGGAATCAAGGGATGTGGGGAGAATAGACAATAGACAATAGGTGCAGGAGTAGGCCATTCGGCCCTTTGAGCCAGCACCGCCATTCAATGTGATCATGGCTGATCATCCCCAATCAGTACCCCGTTCCTGCCTTGTATTGTATATCTTTATTGTCATTTCCTGAGTATTCGCATACCCAGAGGAAACAAGAAAACGTTCCTCAACCAGTGTCCATTCCAGTGTGCAGTAAAAAATAAATAGAAGTAAAAATACATATATCATGAACAAATTAACACTCTCCTCTCTACTAAACATCAACAGGCGTTCCGATCGGCAGCGGCACGACAGTGGCTCTGCTGCCGTGTGTCCAGGTTGGTGGTTGGTGCACGATACTTTGGCAGGGGACAAAGTCCGTTTATCAGTCTTATAACCTGCGGGAAGAAGCTGAGGAGCATCCTGCTGGTTTTGCATCTAATGCTTCTGTACCTCTTCCCAGATGGCAGGATGGAGAATATGTGATGCGATGGGTGGTAGGGGTCTTTGATGATGGAGATGGCTCTGCTGATACATCACTTCCTGTATATGTCCAGCAGGAAAGGGAGTGGAGCACCAATAATCCTGCTGGCGGTCTTCACAATCCTGTCTAGTTGGTGCCGTTCGTACGCCTTGCAGCTCCCGAACCAGGAAGTGATGCCGTAGGTTAATGTGCTCTCGATTGTCCCCCTCTAAAAAGTTCGTAGGTGTGTAGTGGGGAGACCTGCTTTACGTAGTCTTCGGAGAGGGTGTAGTCGCTGCTGGGCTCTCTTGACCAGTGCTGTGGTGTTGGTCGTGGACGTCAGGTCATCTGACAGGTGGAGTCCTAGGAACTTCACGCTGTTGACCCTTTCCACATCAGCTCCATCGATGTGCAGAGGTGTATGGTGTTGTTTTCCCGCCCTCCTGAAGTCAACCACCATCTCCTTAGTTTTTCCCACGTTGAGAATGAGGTTGTGGGATTTGCACCATCCTGTGAGCAGCTCCACCTCCATCCTGTACGCCGACTCATCATTGTCACTGATGAGACCCACCACTGTTGAGTCATCAGCGAACTTGTTGATGAAGTTGTTGTTGAGTCTAGCAGTACAGTCGTGTGTTAGCAGACTAAACAGCAGTGGGCTTAGGACACAGCCTTGGGGCGAGCCAGTGCTCACGGCTATGGTTTTTGATGTCCTACTGCCCACCCTGACTGTCTGCTGCTGTTGCGATAGAAAGTTCAGGACCCAGTTACATGTGCCAGCATCAACCCCCAATAGCTCCAACTTCTCCACCAACTGCTGCGGAATGATTGTATTAAAAGCAGAGCTGAAGTCTATGAAGAGGATCCTGGCATAAGTATTTTTTCCGATCAAGGTGTGACAGTACGAGGTTCAGTGTTGTTGAGACTGCGTCCTCTGTGGATCGGTTGGCTCTGTAGGCTCTCCCCATATCCTCTGTTGGCTCTCCCCATATCCACTGACTCTGCTATTTTTAAGAGCCCTATCTAGCTCTATCTTGAAAGCATCCAGAGAACCTACTTCCACCGCCCTCTGAGGCAGAGAATTCCACAGACTCACCACTCTCTGTGAGAAAAAGTGTTTCCTCGTCTCCGTTCTAAATGGCTTACTCCTTATTCTTAAACTGTGGCCCCTGGTTCTGGACTCCCCCAACATTGGGAACATGTTTCCTGCCTCTAGCGAGTCAAACCCTTAACAATCTTATATGTTTCAATGAGATGCCCTCTCATCCTTCTAAACTTCAGAGTGTACAAGCCCAGCTGCTCCATTCTCTCAGCATATGACAGTCCCGCCATCCTGGGAAAGCAGGAACGGGGTACTGAATTGGGATGATCAGCCATGATCATATTGAATGGCGGTGCTGGTTGGATGGCCAAATGGCCTACTCTATGTTTCTATGTTTTTTTTGTATGAATTAAAATGTTGTGGATAAAATACAGGGGAGCTGTCATTGGGGCAAGACACCACTCGGTGGGAGTGTTGACCACAAAATAACAGAACCTGTAATTGCGGTGGGATAGATAGATACATAGATACATAGAAAATAGGTGCAGGAGTAGGCCATTCGGCCCTTCGAGCCTGCACCGCCATTCAATATGATCATGGCTGATCATCCAACTCAGTATCCCGTACCTGCCTTCTCTCCATACCCCCTGATCCCTTTAGCCACAAGAGCCAAATCTAACTCCCTCTTAAATATAGCCAATGAACTGGCCTCAACTACCCTCTGTGGCAGAGAGTTCCAGAAATTCACCACTCTCTGTGTGAAAAAGGTTTTTCTCATCTCGGTCTTAAAGGATTTCCCCCTTATCCTTAAGCTGTGACCCCTTGTCCTGGACTTCCCCAACATCGGGAACAATCTTCCTGCATCTAGCCTGTCCAACCCCATAAGAATTTTGTACATTTCTATAAGATCCCCTCTCAATCTCCTAAATTCTAGCGAGAATAAGCCAAGTCTATCCAGTCTTTCCTCATATGAAAGTCCTGACATCCCAGGAATCAGTTTGATGAACCTTCTCTGCACTCCCTCTATGGCTATAATGTCCTTCCTCAGATTTGGAGACCAAAACTGTATGCAATACTCCAGGTGTGGTTTCACCAAGACCCTGTACAACTGCAGTAGAACCTCCCTGCTCCTATACTCAAATCCTTTTGCTGTGAAAGCTAACATACCATTCGCTTTCTTCACTGCCTGCTGCACCTGCATGCCTACTTTCAATGATTGGTGTACCATGACACCGAGGTCTCGCTGCATCTCCCTTTTCCTAATCGGCCACCATTTAGATAATAGTCTGCTTTCCTGTTTTTGCCACCAAAGTCGATAACCTCACATTGATCCACATTATGCTGCGTCTACCAAACATTTGCCCACTCACCCAGCCTATCCAAGTCACCTTGCAGTCTCCTAGCATCCTCCTCACAGCTAACACTGCCCCCCCAGCTTAGTGTCATCCGCAAACTTGGAGATGTTGCCTTCAATTCCCTCATCCAGCTCATTAATATAAATTGTAAATAGCTGGGGTCCCAGCACTGAACCTTGCGGTACCCCACTTGTCACTGCCTGCCATTGTGAAAAGGACCCATTTACTCCTACTCTTTGCTTCCTGTTTCCCAGCCAGTTCTCTATCCACATCAATACTGAACACCCAATACCGTGTGCTTTAAGTTTGTATACTAATCTCATGTGTGGGACCTTGTCGAAAGCCTTCTGAAAGTCCAGATACAACACACCCACTGGTTCTCCCCTATCCACTCTACTAGTTACATCCTCGAAAAATTCTATAAGATTCGTCACACATGATTTACCTTTCGTAAATCCATGCTGACTTTGTCCAATGATTTCACGACTTTCCAAATGTGCTGCTATCCCATCTTTAATAACTGACTCTAGCAGTTTCCCCACTACCGATGTTAGACTAACTGGTCTGTAATTCCCGATTTTCTCTCTCCCTCTCTTTTTAAAAAGTGGGGTTACATTAGCTACCCTCCAATCCTCAGGAACTACGCCAGAATCTAAAGATTTTTGAAAAATTATCACTATTGCATCCACTATTTCTGGAGCTACTTCCTTAAGTACTCTGGGATGCAGCCTATCTGGCCCTGGGGATTTATCGGCCTTTAATCCATTCAATTTACCCAACACCACTTCCCGACTAACCTGGATTTCACTCAGTTCCTCCATCAACTTTGACCCGCGGTCCCCTGCTATTTCCGGCAGATTATTTATGTCTTCCTTAGTGAAGACGGAACCAAAGTAGTTATTCAATTGGTCCGCCATATCCTTGTTCCCCATGATCAATTCACCTGTTTCTGACTGCAAGGGACCTACATTTGTTTTAACTAATCTCTTTCTCTTCACATATCTATAAAAACTTTTGCAGTCAGTTTTTATGTTCCCTGCCAGTTTTCTTTCATAATTTATTTTCCCTTTCCCAATTAAGCCCTTTGTCCTCCTCTGCTGGTCTCTGAATTTCTCCCAGTCCTCTGGTATGCTGCTTTATCTGGCTAATTTGCACGCATCATCTTTTGCTTTGATACTATCCCTGATTTCCCTTGTTATCCACGGATGCACTACCTTCCCCTGATTTATTCTTTTGCCAGACTGGGATGAACAATTTTTGTAGTTCATCCATGCAATCTTTAAATGCCTTCCATTGCATATCCACCGTCAACCCTTTTAGAACTAATTGCCAGTCAATCTTGGCCAATTCACGTCTCATACCCTCAGTTACCTTTCTTTAAGTTCAGAACCGTTGTTTCTGAATTAACAATGTCACTCTCCATCCTAATGAAGAACTCAACCATATTATGGTCACTCTTGCCCAAGGGGGCACGCACAACAAGACTGCTAACTAACCCTTCCTCATTACTCAATACCCAGTCTAGAATAGCCTGCTCTCTCGTTGGTTCCTCTACATGTTGGTTTAGAAAACTATCCCGCATACATTCCAAGAAATCCTCTTCCTCAGCACCCCTGCCAATTTGATTCACCCAATCTATAATGTAGATTGAAGTCACCCATTATAACTGTTTTGCCTTTGTTGCACGTATTTCTAATTTTCTAATTCCTGTTTGATGCCATCCCCAACTTCACTACTACTGCTAGGTGGCCTGTACACAACACCCACCAGCGTTTTTCTGCCCCTTAGTGTTTCGCAGCTCTACCCATACCGATTCCACATCCTCCAAGCTAATGTCCTTCCTTTCCACTGTGTTAATCTCCTCTCTAACCAGCAACGCTACCCCACCTCCTTTTCCTTTCTCTCTATCCCTCCTGAATATTGAATATCCCTGGATGTTCAGCTCCAGCCTTGGGTTACCCTGGAGCCATGTCTCCGTGATCCCAACTATATCATAATCATTAATAGCTATCTGCACGTTCAACTCATCCACCTTATTACGAATGCTCCTTGCATTGAGACACAAAGCCTTCAGGCTTGTTTTTACAACGCTCTTACCCTTTTACAATTATGTTGAAAAGTGGCCCTTTTTGATTTTTGTCCTGGATTTGTCTGCCTGCCACTTTTACTTTTCACCTTGCTACCTATTGCTTCCGCCCGCATTTTACACACCTCTGTTCTCTGCTCACCCATTTAAGAACACCACCACCTCTTATTCTCTGTATATTATTGTTTTTCTTCTTCCCCCCTACATGTTGGGTCTGAGTGCATTCCTTCTCTGCCTCCTGCCTCACACACTGTCTAATAGCATTCTCTATTTGAGTCCCTCCCCCAACCATTCTAGTTTAAAGTCTCCCCAGTAGCCTTTGCTGATCCCCCGCCAGGATATCGGTCCCCCTCAGGTTCAAATGCAACTTGAACCTGAGGGTGCTTGAACCTGTGGATACCACTGGGTGGGAGTGTTGACCACAAAATTAAATGAATTGTACTTGCGGAGGGACACCACTGGGTGGGAGTGTTGACCACGAAATAACAGGACTTGTCATTGTGCACAAGGGGAAAGTCTACAGTTAATGGCAAGACCCTGAACAGCATTGATGTACAAGTCCAAGTCCATAACGCCCCGAAAGCGGCAACACAAGGTGCTCTTGCCCTGTTGCATATGTTTTGAAAAAACGTTTGCTTAATATGTTGAATATGGAAATACCTTTTAGGGTCATAGAGTGAGAACAGTGTGGAAACAGGCCCTTCAGCCCAACTTGCCGACGCCGATCAACATGCCCCATCTATACTTGGGCCACCTGCCTGCGTTTGGTCCATATGCCTTCAAACCTGTCCTTTCCATGTACCTGTCTAACTGTTTCTTCAATGTTGGGAAAGCCCCTGCCTCAACTACCTCCTCTGGCAGCCCGTTCCATACACCCACCACCTCTGTGTGAAAAAGTTGCCTCTCAGATTCCTATTAAATATTTCCCTCTTCATCCCTATGTCCTCTGGTCCTCGATTCCCCTACTCTGGGCAAGAGACTCTGTGCATCTACCAGATCTATTCCTCTCATGATTTTATACACCTCTATAAGATCTCCCCTCATCCTCCTGCACTCCAAGGAATAGAGTCCCAACCTACTCAACCTCTCTCTATAGCTCAGACCCTCTAGTCCTGGCAAAATACTCGTAAATCTTCTCTATACCCATTCCAGCATGACAAAATCTTTCGATAACATGGTGCCTGGAACTGAACACAATAAATGCAGCCTCGTCATCATCTTATACAGCTGCAACATGAGCTCCCAACGTCTGCACTCAATAGTCTGACTGAGGAAGACCAATGTGCCAAAAGCGTGACTGAGATGGGAAAATGGGCTCGTGGTAGGATCAGATTTGGAGGCATTGTGGATGGAGCTGAGAGATTGTAAGGGTAAAATAACCCCAATGGGAGTTATTTGCAGGCCTCTAAACAGAAGCTGGGATACAACAACGCATTATCCTCCGAAATTTCCACCTCCTCCAACGGGATTCCACCACAAGCCCCATTTTCCCATCTCCACACTTTTCCACCTTCCACAGTGACCGTTCTCTCCGCAACTCCCTGGTTAACATTCCTTCACACCCAAAGCACCCCCTCGCAGGTACTGTTGATTGTAGTCCCAATAATAACCTTACACCAAGATAAGGCTTTAAAGACTTTATTGGCTACAAAGCAATACAACTTCTCTCTTTAGAGTTCCATTTAAAACTAAAGGAATGCAGCAGACCGCGATGCTAACAAGCTAGTGGGCATAATTACAAAAGCATGACTCATAACATGAGTCACTAATCTACATCCCCCCTCTTAAAGAATCAATAACAATATAGACCCATAACTAAGCAAAGCAAGAATCACAATCAATGACAGACTGCTGGAAAGTCAAACATAGTCCGGATACTTCTCGTCTCATGATTTTGCACACCTCCTATGTCAGGCTGTTACTCATTGATTACAGCTCGGCATTTAATACAATCATCCCCTCCAAGCTAGTTACCAAACTCGCAGAACTGGGTATCTGCGCATCCCTCTGCAATTGGATCCTCGACTTCTTCAATCACAGACCACAGTCTGTTCGTATTGGTGGAAATGTGTCAGCCTCGATAACAATCAGCACGGGAGCACCTCAAGGCTGCGTGCTCAGCCCCCTGCTGTACTCACTCTATACTCATGACTGCGGAGCCGGTCATAGTGCGAACTCCATCATCAAGTTCGCTGACGATACTACTGTTGTGGGACGTATCACTGATGGGGACGAGTCAGAGTATAGAAGAGAGACCGACCGACTGACCAAATGGTGCCAGCACAATAACCTGGCTTTCAACACCAGCAAAACCAAGGAACTGATTGTGGAGTTTGGAAGGAGTAGGATGGGAACCCACAGTCCCATTTATATGAATGGGTCGATGGTGGAGAGGGTCAAGAACTTCAAATTCCTGGGTGTGCACATCTCCGAAGATCTCTCCTGGTCCGAGAACATTGATGCAATTATAAAGAAAGCACATCAGCGCCTCTACTTCCTGAGAAGATTACGGAGAGTCGGTTTGTCAAGGAGGACTCTCTCTAACTTCTACAGGTGCACAGTAGAGAGCATGCTGACCGGTTGCATCGTGGCTCGGTTCGGCAACTTGAGTGCCCAGGAGCGGAAAAGACTACAAAAAGTAGTAAACACTGCCCAGTCCATCATCGGTTCTGACCTCCCTACCATCGAGGGGATCTATCACAGTCGCTGCCTCAAAAAGGCTGGCAGCACGATCCTGGCCACACACTCATCTCCCTGCTACCTTCAGGTAGAAGGTACAGGAGTCTGAAGACCACAACGTCCAGGTTCAGGAATAGCTCTTCCCCACAGCCATCAGGCTATTAAACTCAACTCAAACAAAACTCTGAACATTAATAGCCCATTATCTGTTTATTTGCACTTCATCAGTTTATTTATTTATGTGAGTATATATTTATATAATGGTATGTGGACACACTGATCTGTTCTGTATTTATTTATGCCTACTATATTCTGTTGTGCTGAAGCAAAGCAAGAATTTCATTGTCCCATCTGGAACACATGACAATAAACTCTCTTGAATCTCTATAAGATCTCCCCTCGTCCTCCTGCGCTCCAAGGAATAGAGTCGTAGCCTGCCCCAACCTCTCCCTGTAGCTCAGACCCTTGTATCCTGGCAACATCCTCGTAAATCTTCTCTGAACCCTTTCAAGCTTGACAATATATTTCCAATAACATGTTGCCAATTTTGTTAAATTATTTAATAGATAAATCAGCTTACTTTGACAATTGTGACAAGGAATGAGTGGTATGAATCTTGATTTCTCTCACTTCAGGTAGCCCCGGCATTTCCTCTTTCTCTATCCCTCCTCCACCCAAGTGGCACTAGCTTCTCATTTCCCCCTACAAACAGCTTACAATGGCCTGTTTCCTTTATCATCGTCACTAGTTTGCATATCTTTCATTCATTGTTCTTTATCTCACCACATCACAGTCTATATCTCTCTTCCATTATTCCTAACCATTCTGATGAAGGGTTTCGACCCAAAACATCACCCATTCCTTCTCTCCAGAGATGCTGCCTGTCCCACTGAGTTACTCCAGCGTTTTGTGACTATCTCCAGGATATCGTATACAAGTTACATCAGGAGATACATTTGGCATGTAAGAAAGGCAATGCTACGGTGGTCATGGGAGTTTTCAATATGCAGGTCGACTGGGAAAAACAGACTGGTTCTGCACCCCAAGAAAGGGAATTTGCAAGTGGATTCTTAGAGCAGCTTGTACTGAAGCCTTCCAGGTAAAAGGCAATTCTGGATTTCGTGTTGTGAATATTTTGAAATATTTTTTCCTCTTGTACACCGCATGTTGGTATGAATAGGTTTATTGAAAATGCTGATCAGATGTTGGTGGTCGGTTGCAATTGTGACCGTGGCCAAAGATGAAATCATTGAACATTTTGCAGCCAAACACAACCGCTAACAGCTCCTTTTCGATTTGGGCGTATCGTTGTTCTGTGTGAGACATGGTGCGCGAGGCATAGGCGACAGGCTTATTGCCATGGCCATCATAGTGGTGGGATCCGGTTAGAGGTGGCAGACATTTTGGAGGATTATATGTTGCTTGTGATGGCCCTGAATATCCACAGTCTAATGGGCTGGCTGAACGGGCTGTCAGAATTGCAAAACAGCTCATTGAACGTTCTCACAGAGCTAAAACTGACATATTCCTGGATCTACTCAACATTTCCTGTGATCATGTCTTGGGTTCATCCACTCAACGCTTACTGTCAAGGCAGACCCGTAACACGCTGCCCCTAGCAGATCAAGCATTAATCCCACATGTTTTTCCGCCTGAGGAGGTTCAATCCAGGTTACAACAGAAGCGTGACGTTCAAAAGAAATGGTTTGACAAGGCGAGTAGGCCATTGCCACCGCTGACCAAAGGGCAGGTGGTTCGCTTACACACTGACAAAGGCCGCGACCGTATTGGGGTTTTTGTGGTCTAGCTTCGGAGCCACGCTCGTACATTGTTAGAGCCGATGGCGGCACCTACCGACTAAACAAACATCTTCTGCCTGTGAACGAGCCAATCCCTCCTCCTTATTATCCGGATCGTACAAGTTCACTTCAATCTGCATCTGGTGACACTCACATGCTCTTGCACAACAATCCATGCCAGTGACAGTTCCTCTGTCTGTTCAATCTTCGCCTGTGCCACAGTCTCCTGCTTCAACCCTAAAGGCGTTGGTCCACTCCCCCATGGTGCTGAAATCACCAACTCTGTTTCTGGAGAAAAAGAATGGAGATGGCCTCTATCGTACACGTGCTGGTCGTGTTTGCAGGCCGGTTGTGAAGTATCCAGAGTATGTTTGACTTTCCACCAGTCTGTCATCGGTTGTGATACTTGCTTTGCTTAGTTATGGGTCTATTTTGTTATTGATTCTTTAAGAGGGGGGATGTAGATTAGTGACTCATGTTATGTCATGCTTTTGTAGTTACACCCACTAGCTTTACAGCATCGCGGTCTGCTGCATTCCTTCAGTTTTAAGTGGCACTCTAAAGAGAGAAGTTGTATTGCTTTGTAGCCCATAAAGATTATAAATCCTTATCTTGGTGTAAGGCCACAGTTATTATTGGGACTACAATCAACAGTACCTGGGAGGGGGTGCTTTGGGTGGGAAGGAATGTTAACCAGGGAGTTGCGGAGAGAACGGTCACTGTGGAAGGTGGAAAAGTGTGGAGATGGGAAAATGGGGCTCGTGGTGGAATCCCGTTGGAGGAGGTGGAAATTTCGGAGGATAATGCGTTGTTGTATCCCAGCTTCTGTTTAGAGGCCTGCAAATAACTCCCATTGGGATTATTTTACCCTTACAATCTCTCAGCTCCATCCACAATGCCTCCACATCTGATCCTACCACGAGCCCCATTTTCCCATCTCAGTCACGCTTTTGGCACATTGGTCTTCCTCAGTCAGACTATTGAGTGCAGACGTTGGGAGCCCATGTTGCAGCTGTATAAGATGATGACGAGGCTGCATTTATTGTGTTCAGTTCCAGGCACCATGTTATCGGAAAGATTTTGTCATGCTGGAATGGGTATGGAGAAGATTTACGAGTATTTTGCCAGGACTAGAGCGTCTGAGCTATTGGGAGAGGTTGAGTAGGTTGGGACTATTTCTTGGAGTGCAGGAGGATGAGGGGAGATCTTATAGAGGTGTATAAAATCATGAGAGGAATAGATCAGGGAGATGCACAGAGTCTCTTGCCCAGAGTAGGGGAATCGAGGACCAGAGGACATAGGCTCAAGGTGAAGGGGAAAAGATTTAATAGGAATCTGATGGGTATCTTTTCAACACAAGTGGTGGTGGGTGTATGGAACAAGCTGCCAGAGGAGGTAGTTGAGGCAGAGATAATCATAATGTTTAATAGACACAATACAAGTACATGGACAGGACAGGTTTGGAGGGATATGGGCCAAACGGAGGCAGGTGGGACTCGCGTAGCTGGGACATTTTGGCCGGTGCGAGCAGATTGGGCCGAAGGGCCTGTTTCCATGCTGTGTCACACTATGACTCAATGACTCTCCAGCAAGTTTGCTGTAGGGATGCACGCTGGTCCACTCTCTGGTGGGCAGCAACCACAATATCATAGGTTTTAAATCTGCAATTTGAGAGGGAGAAGGTGAAATTGGATGTGTCGGTATTGCAGCTGGGCAAAGGGGTTTAAAGAGGCATGAGGGAGGAGTTGGCCAAAGTTGACTGGAAATGGACCCCTAGAAGGGATGACGGTGGAACAGCAATGGCAGGAATGTCTGGGAATAATTCGGAAAAAAACAGATGTTTTCATTCCAAAGAGGAAGAAAGATTCTAGGGGAGAAAGAAGACAGTGTGACTGAGAAGATAACTCAAGGACAGTATAAAACTATAAGAGATGGTGTAATTACAAAGATTAGTGTGAATCAGAGGACTGGGAAGCTTTTAAAGAACAACAGAAGGTACCTAAAAGGTCAATACAAGGAGAAACAATGAAATACAAAGGTAAGCCAGCTAATAATATCAAAGAGGATAGCAAGACTTTCTTCAGTTATATAAAGAGTAAGAAAGAGGCAAGAGTGGATGTTGGACGCTGGAAAATGATGCAGGAGAAGAGATAATGGGGAATAAAGAAATGACAGAGGAGTTGAATAACTTTTTTTTGCATCAGTCTTCACAGTGGAAGACACCAGCGACGTGCCCGAACTTCCAGAGAGTCAGGGAATGGAAGTTAGTGGAGTGGCTGTTACTAAGGAGAAGGTGCTTGGGAAGCTGAAAGGGCTGAAAGTGGATAAGTCACCTGGACCGGATGGACCCTAGGATTCTGAAACAGGTGGCTTTAGAGATTGTGGAGGCATTGATAGTGAGATTTCAAGTATCACCGGAGTTAGGAGTGGTTCCAGATGACTGGAAAATTGTCAATATTACCCCCTGCACAACAAGGGATCAAAGCAGAATAGTGTGAACTCTAGTGTGAAGTTAGTTTGACTTCGGTGGTTGGTAATATTTTAGAGTCCATTATAAAGGATGAGGTTACGGAGTACTTAGAAGTTCACGATATACTGTAATAGGACAAAGTCAGCATGGCTTTGTGAAGGGGAGGTCTTGCCTGACAAATTTGCTGGAATTCTTTGAAGAAATAAATAGCAGGACAAAGGAGAGTCAGTAGATGGTTGGATGCCAGTGACTATTGGAGTTCTGCAGGGCTCGGTGCTGGGGCCGCTGCTCTTCACGTTGTATATTAATGATTTGGACGAGGGGATTGAAGGCTTTGTGACCAAGTCTGCGGATTATCCCAAAATAGGTGGAGGGGCAGGTAGTGTAAAGAAAGCAGGGACTCTGCAGAAGGACTTGGACAGGTTGGGAGAATGGGCAGAAAAGTGCTGACGGAATAAAACGTTGCTAAGTGTGGAGTCATGCATTTTGGTCATAGGAATAAAAACGTAGACTATTTTCTAAATGTGGAGAGAATCCCGATAGGGAGGTGCAAAGGGACTTGGGAGTGCTGGTGCAGGATTCCCAAAAGGTTTACCTGCAAGTCGAATCGGTAGTAAAGAAAGCAAACACAATGCTACCATTTATTTCGAGAGGGTTTGTATACAAAAACAGGGATGTAATGCTGAGGTTCTCTCACGCGCTGGTTAGGACGCATTTGGAACATTGTGAGCATTTTTGGGCACCATATCTGAGGAAGGATGCGCTGGCTCTGTTGAGTATCCAGAGGAGGTTAACAATAACTATCCCGGGAATGAGTAGGGTAACATATAATGAGCATTTGATGTAGAGATAGATAGATTTGTGATGAGCACAGGTGTCAGCGGTCATGGGGAGAAGCAAGAGAATGGGGCTAGGAGGGAGAGATAGATCAGCCCTGATTGAATGGGGCATAGACTTGATGGGCCGAATGGCCTAATTCTCCCCCTTTTACTCATGATCTTATGAAGCCCCGTACTTAAAACCAGCGCCTGGAGGCATCAACTGATAAAGCGACGAACATAGTTAATCATGATCAGACTGAGATTAACTCTCCCCAGGGTGCGTTCATTTACCGTCAGAAAGCATCACGTTTTCGCTGTGATCTGAAACAGGAGACACTTTGCAAGGTAGGGCAATGGAAAACTGGAATTTACACATTTCAGATAAAACTGCTACCTCACAGGTTTGATGGAACTGACCAAAGTGCTGAGGGAAACATAACCATTGTAAACAGGCAGGTGTAGAAACTGGGCAATTTGTTCGAACAATACAAATCGCACGGGACAGTGCGTGATTCGGAACAATCCCTGGACTTGTAAACAGGGCACAAAGACATCAACTGATAATATTGTGAACGTAGTTAATTCATATTGAACTGAGTCGATCTCTGTACAGGGTGTGTTTAAAAAAAACATCACAATAGACAATAGGTGCAGGAGTAGGCCCTTTGGCCCTTCGAGCCAGCACCGCTATTCAATGTGATCATGGCTGATCATCCCCAATCAGTACCCCGTTCCTGCCTTCTCCCCATATCCCCTGACTCCGCTAGCTTTAAGAACCCTATCTAGCTCTCTCTTGAAAGCATCCAGAGAACCTGCCTCCACCGCCCTCTGAGGCAGAGAATTCCACATACTCACCACTCTCTGTGAGAAAAAGTGTTTCCTCGTCTCTGTTCTAAATGGCTTACTCCTTATTCTTAAACTGTGGCCCCTGGTTCTGGACTACCACAACATCGGGAACATGTTTCCTGCCTCTAGCGTGTCCAAACCTTAATGTTATATGTTTCAATGAGATACCCTCTCGTCCTTCTAAACTCCAGAGTGTACAAGCCCAGCTGCTCCATTCTCTCAGCATATGACAGCCCCACCATCCCGGGAATTAACCTTGTAAACTTATGCAATTAACCTTGTAAACTGGATGAGGGAATTGAAGGCAATATCTCCAAGTTTGCGGATGACACTAAGCTGGGGGGCAGTGTTAGCTGTGAGGAGGATGCTAGGAGACTGCAAGGTGACTTGGATAGGCTGGGTGAGTGGGCAAATGTTTGGCAGATGCAGTATAATGTGGATAAATGTGAGGTTATCCATTTTGGTGGCAAAAACAGGAAAGCAGACTATTATCTAAATGGTGGCCGACTAGGAAAAGGGGAGATGCAGCGAGACCTGGGTGTCATGGTACACCAGTCATTGAAAGTAGGCATGCAGGTGCAGCAGGCAGTGAAGAAAGCAAATGGTATGTTAGCTTTCATAGCAAAAGGATTTGAGTATAGGAGAAGGGAGGTTCTACTGCAGTTGTACAGGGTCTTGGTGAGACCACACCTGGAGTATTGCATACAGTTTTGGTCTCCAAATCTGAGGAAGGACATTATTGCCATAGAGGGAGTGCAGAGAAGGTTCACCAGACTGATTCCTGGGATGTCAGGACTGTCTTATGAAGAAAGACTGGATAGACTTGGTTTATGCTCTCTAGAATTTAGGAGATTGAGAGGGGATCTTATAGAAACTTACAAAATTCTTAAGGGGTTGGACAGGCTAGATGCAGGAAGATTGCTCCTGATGTTGGGGAAGTCCAGGACAAGGGGTCACAGCTTAAGGATAAGGGGGAAATCCTTTAAAACCGAGATGAGAAGAACTTTTTTCACACAGAGAGTGGTGAATCTCTGGAACTCTCTGCCACAGAGGGTAGTCGAGGCCAGTTCATTGGCTATATTTAAGAGGGAGTTAGATGTGGCCCTTGTGGCTAAAGGGATCAGAGGGGTATGGAGAGAAGGCAGGTACGGGATACTGAGTTGGATGATCAGCCATGATCTTATTGAATGGCGGTGCAGGCTCGAAGGGCCGAATGGCCTACTCCTGCACCTAATTTCTGTTTCTATGTTTCTATGCTGCACTCCCTCAATAGCAAGAAGTGTTGGTTTACCGTCAGATCACATAACACGATCGGATCAGAATAAGGAGACATTGTACAAGGTAAAGCATTTGAAAACTGTAACTAATGGTTTTCAGATAAAACAGCCACTTCACACTCTATGTGGCATATTTTGTGTAGACGATGAGGTTCTGCAATGTGAAATGGAGGGGTAGGTTGTAATGCAAATGATGATGATGCAGGGTGTTGACGGTAATAATCTACAGATAACTTCCAATGTCAGGTGCTTGTGAGCATAGGAATAGAAAGTTAGTAATAGGCAAAGATCCTATAGCGGAGCAAGATAGATCACTCGACGAAAAATACATGGTACGGTGATGGGCAGATTCATGGGTAATTTCCGGCCCCATTTCCGTAACCGGCTTCCGTCTCCTCACCAAAGATCCCATAGCGGAGCAAAGATACTAGTGCGGAGACGGAAGCCGGTTACGGAAACATCCTCGTAAAAATAAAAGTTCTTTGGTAAAAATCTTCTCCTCATTTTCAGAATTATAATTTATTAACACAAACTGTTCCCCCGCAACGTTGATTACACTGAGTTGGGTCGGGTTACTGAAATGGATGAAGAAAAGGCCCATGTTCCGCTCCGTTGCTTACTACACGTCGGCCCATTGCATTTAGAAGGAGTGGTCTATCTTGCTCCGCTATAGGATTTTTGGTAAAAGGGGCAAGAATTGATGCAAGGTGAAGGGATTTTTATTTATGGACATATTGATGTCTGCTCTGGGGCAAGAGAGAAAGTTTCTATACAAACTCTACCGCGACATGAATGCAGCACACGATCTCCCCCCCCTCCATCTCTCGTCCACACATAAAGGGAATCTCCACCAACTAATAAAGCGCCCCCACCCCCGACAGAGGACTCTCTTCCAAACCCCCCGACAAAGCACAGACACACGCAGAGAACTCCAGAGAGACAGAGAGGGAGACACAGAGAGAGAGACAGAGATGGCGTTATGAACGGCGAGACCTTAACAAGATGGCCGCCGCCCTCGCAAAGATGGCCGCCGGCTGCCGACCAATCAGCGGCGTCGACCTCACCTGCCCTCACCAAGATGGCCGCCCGCCATTCCCGGTCCCGGTCCCGGTCCCGCCCCGGGCCGAGACTCCCCATCGACCGGATGGAAATGGCGGCGGAGAAGCGGTAGGTGGTGGCGTCGCTGCCGACCTGAGGTAAATAATGTTATAAATCAGCAGGGGAGCGGGATAGGGTCAATATGGGGGGAGAACTGAGGTAAATCACCACATAAAGTACACGTCTGTGTGGGGGAAACTGGGGTAAAACCCGTTAAAAACCTCCCCGTCTTATTCACCGAGGTAAATAACGTTATGAATCAGCAGCGGAGCGAAATAAACCCGGTCTGTCAGAGACCCGAGGTAAATCTCCACATAAACTACACGTCTGGGAAAACTGGGGTAAATAATATAAACTCACCGTCTGGAGCAGCGTCCTGAGATAAAACACGTTATAAACATCTCCCTCTCTCTGGCTCCCCCCTCTGTAAATAATCAATACATCACCAAATAAACTGCAAGTCTGGAGGAATAAACCCGGTCTGGTGGGAAACTGAGGTAAATAATGTTATAAACACACAGGGGAGCGGAATAAACAGGGCTGTGGAGTCGGACCCCAAACATCCGACCCCTAGGTATAATAATTCTAAATCTGCTGTGATGACATTACACAAGATGACATTTCATAAGAACCACATGAATCATCAGGCTGCCTTTTAAACCCATGTCCATAAAGTTTTGAGTCTAATGGTTGTAGCTGTGCTGTTGTGGCTTTTTTTTTAAAATTGTTTACTGGACTAAGTGCGACTCGTTGGGTCCCATGTTCACAAGGGAGGGCTCGTCTCCCAACGCAATATTCCACCTCAACACCTATTCCAAATATTGGTGGCCGGGGGGGGGGGGGGGGGGGGGGGGGGGGGGGCTTTCTGGAGTGCTAGTATGGGTGTTGTGGGCTGAAGGGACTGGTTTCCAAATCAGCAGCGGAGCGAAATAAACCCGGTCTGGGGGAGACCCGAGGTAAATTACCACATAAACTACACGTCAGGAGAAAACTGGAGTGAATAACAAGGGCCAATGGATTCTTGGGGTGCAGCTCAGTCACTCAAGCCCGATGTGCTGACAGCTCACTCACGGCTGGCAGTTGGCTCACGGCTATTCCTTGAAATTCCATTTCAAGCAGGGTGCAAGGCCACCAAATTCAAACGTTACCTATTTCCTTCGCTCCATAGATGCTGCTGCACCCGCTGAGTTTCTCCAACATTTTTGTGTACCACCAAATTCAAATGCAGTTTCATGCCATTTCAAGCAGGGTGCAAGACAACCAAATTCAAGTGCAGTTTCATACCATTTCAAGCAGGGTGCAAGGCCACCAAATTCAAGTGCAGTTTTCGACCACTTCAAGCAGGGTGCAAGGCCACCAAATTCAAGTGCAGTTTGTCCCACTTCAAACAGGTGCAAGGCCACCAAATTCAAGTGCAGTTTCATACCACTTCAAGCAGGGTGCAAGGCCACCAAATTCAAGTGCAGCTTCATGCCATTTCAAGCAGGGTGAAAGGCCACCAAATTCAAATGCAGTTTCATACCATTTAATGCAGGGTGCAAGGCCACCAAATTCAAATGCAGTTTCATACCATTTCATGCAGGGTGCAAGGCCACTACATTCAAATGCAGTTTCATACCATTTCAAGCAGGGTAAAACCACCATGAAACCACACAAAACACCACTAAAACACCACACTCACAGTTCAGTAGACATTCAGTGTGTTCAGTTGATTCACAGCTCAGACAGTCATGACCTCTCCCCCCCCCCCCCCATCTTGCAGAGACTGAGCCACACCCACACTTCTGGGTTTTATAATCCTTCCCCCACTCCCACTGGAAGGGGCATGGCCTTCATGGAGTGATTGACAGGAGAGAGATTCTCAACATTTTTAAAACACTAATAACACTTTCATTGATGGGAATAATCCTCTGCACCTGATGAGCCGGAGGAGGACTGAGTAAGATGGCCAAAAATCACAGCCGTAAGTGGTAGCATTTTATCTAAAATCAATATACTGTGCAAACAGGAAGTTGTCAAGTTTAGACCAAGCAACCATTTGCAGTGCCTTTTACTTCAACCCCAAACCCCCCAAAACCCTTGTCAAGTAACACCACCAACAGCCATTTGCAGTGCTTCACTTCAAACCCACCACCACCAACAGCCATTTACAGTGCTTCCCTTCAAACCAACCACCGCCAACAGCCACTTGCAGTGCTTCACTTCAAACCAACCACCACCAACATCCATTTGCAGTGCTTCACTTCTAACCAACCACCACCAACAGCCATTTGCAGTGCTACACTTCAAACCAACCACCACCAACAGCCATTTGCAGTGCTTCACTTCTAACCAACCACCACCAACAGCCATTTGCAGTGCTTCACTTCTAACCAACCAGCACCAACAGCCATTAGTAGACATGTGTTCAGTGTTATTCACTTCACAGCTCAGACTGAGAGACGTGACCCTCTCGCTTCCCCCATCTTGCAGAGACTGACTGAGGCACTCAACACTTCCGGGTTTTATAGTCCCTCCGGAAGGGGCGTGCCTTGAGCAGAGAGAATCTCAACATTTTTAACACACTAATAACTCTTTTATTTTTCATTGGTGGGAAAAAATCCTCTTGTCCTGCATAGCGAAGGGGGACTCTGAGTAAGTTGGCCAAAAATAACAGCCGTAAGTCGCAACGTTTTTTTCTAAAATCAATATACAGAACAACAGGAAGTGGTCAAGATCAGACTTTAGTGATATAGATTCTTGAAAAAAAACCGATTCATTATGCTAGAAGAAAAATAAATATAGAAAGGACCATGACATAATTAAAATTCCATTGAAATAAATAAAATTTATAAAAGCATTACTCCAAAATTTATTATACTAAGGCCACAGGTATGAGCTAAATTATGACAAAAAATTCCCAAGTGCAATTAAAATTAAAAGTAAATGCATAGGTAGTTATGTTTGCTACAAATTACATATCTAAAATGTATTAATAACTTGTCCTTATTAACAGAATTGCTTCTGCCAGATCCTTTTTAATTGAAGTCCTTAAATCTGATTTAATTTATTTTCAGTGCGGAGAACAGTCTCTCCACGCTGACCTGAGTGGGTGGTATGGCTGTTACTATCATAGCTGCAAACTTTACTATTTCTGGATAAGTAGGGATGATGGGCAATTATAGACCAGTTAGCCTGACATTGGTGGTGGGGAATATGCTGGAGTCAATTATTAAAGAGATAATAACTGCGAATTTGGATAGCAGTAAAAGGATTGGCCCAAGTCAGCATGGATTTATGATGGGGAAATCCTGCTTGACTAATCTTCTGGAATTTTTTGAGGATGTGACAAGTAAAATGAATGAAGGAGAGCCAGTGGATGTAGTGTATCTGGACTTTCCGAAGGCCTTTGATAAGGCCACACACAGGAGATTAGTGGGCAAAATTAGAGCACATGGTATTGGAGGTAGGGTATTGACATGGATAAAGAATTGGTTGGCAGACAGGAAACAAAGAGTAGGAATAAACAGGTCCCTGTCAGAATGGCAGGCAGTGGCGAGTGAGTGCCGCAAGGCTCGGTGCTGGGGCCGCAACTATTTACAATATATATTAATGATTTAGATGATGGAGTTAAAAGTAACTGGCAAATTTGCAGATGACACAAAGCTGAGTGGCAGTGTGAACTGCGAAGAGGATGCGAGGAAGTTGCAGGATGACTTGGACAGGTTGAGTGAGTCGGCAGATGCATGGCAGATGCAGTACATTGTGGATAAATGTGAGGTTATCCACTTTGGCGGCAAGAACAAGGAGGCAGATTATTATCTCTAAAGTGAGAGATTAGGAAAAAGGGAAGGGCAACGAGACCTGGGTGTCCTTGTACTGAAACTAGACATGCAGGTATAGCAGACTGTGAAGAAAGTTAATGGCATGTTGGCCTACATAACGAGAGGATTTGAGTATCGGAGTAAAGAGGTCCTTCGGCAGTTGTACTGGGCCCCGGTGAGACCACATCTGGGGTATTGTGTGCAGTTCTGGTCTCCTAATTTGAGGAAGGACATCTTTGCTATTGAGGCAGTGCAGCGTGGGTTCACCAGCATAATCCCCGGGATGGTGGGACTGTCATATGAGGAAAGATTGGAAAGACTGGGCTTATATTCAGAATTTAGGATGAGAGGGGATCTTATAGAAACACATAAAATTTTAAAAGGAGTGGACAAGCTAGATGCAGGAAAAATGTTTGCAATGTTGTGGGATTCCAGAACCAGGGGCAACACTCTGAATCAAGGGGAGGACATTTAAAACTGAGATGAGAATAAACATTTTCACCCAGAGAGTTGTGAATTTGTGGAATTTTCTGCCACATAAGGCAGTGGAGGCCAATTCACTGGATGAATTTAAAGAGAGTTAGTTAGAGCTCTTGGGGCTAGTGGAATCATGGGATATGGGGAGAAGGCAGGCACGGGTTACTGATTGTGGATGATCAGCCATGATCACAATGAATGGTGGTGCTGGCATGAAGGGCCAAATGGCCTCCTCATGCACCCATTTTCTATGTTTCTATGCCCCATTTACACGATTCTACTCTATTCCCTTCAACATTTTATGCATTTGCAGGGCTTTTATGCAATAATATCAATATTATTAATTTATTGAATTTTTGTTTATTGCATTGTACCTATGTATATTGGGTTAATAGGCGTGAAATCGGTACATATGACATCCAAGGAAAGATAGCTGAATGGATAGAAAATTGGCTCAAGGAAGAAGCAGAGGGTGATTCTGGAAGGTTGCTTCTTGGACTGGAGGCCGGTTACTAGTGGTGTGCCTCAGGGTTCGGTGCTGGGCCTGTTACTGTTTGTCATCTACATCAATGATTTGGATGAGAACATACAGGGCAAGATTACCAAGTTTGCTGATGATACAAAAGTGGATAGTTTTGCAGATGATTGTGAACAATTGCAGCAGGATCTGGATCGATTGGCCAGGTGGCTGAGGAATGGTTGATGGAATTTAATACAGAGAAATGTGATGTGTTGCATTTTGGGAAGTCTAAAATGGGCAGGACTTACACAGTGAATGATAGGCCTCTGGGTAGTGTTGTAGAGCAGAGGGATCTATGAGTACAGGAACATAGTTCATTGAAAGAGGCATCATCTTTCTCCCTCCTTTCTTAAAAAGTGGGGATGACATTAACTACCCTCCAATCCACAGGAACTGATCCTGAATCTATAGAACATTCGAAAATGATCACCAATGCGTCCACAATTTTCTAGAGGCACTTCCTTAAGTACCTGGGGATGCAGACCATCAGGCCCTGGGGATTTATCAGCCTTCAGTCCATCAGTCTATCCAACGCCATTTCCTGCCTAATGTGGATTTCCTTCAGTTCCTCTGTCACCCCAGATCCTCTGGTCACTACTATATCAGGAAGATTGTTTGTGTCCTCCTTAGTGAAGACAGATCCAAAGTACCTGTTCAACTCATCTACCATTTCCTTGTTTCCCATAATAAATTCACCTTTTTCGGTCTTCAAGGGTCCAACTTTGGTCATAACTATTTTTTTCCTCTTCACATACCTAAAGAAGCTTTTACTATCCTGCTTTATATTCTTGGATAGCTTACCTTCGTACCTCATCTTTTCTCCTCGTATTGTATTTTTGGTTATCTTCTGTTGTTCTTTAAACATTACCCAATCCTCTTGCTTCCCGCTCATCTTTGCTACGTTGTACTTCTTCGCTTTAATTTTTAGGGTTTAGGGGAGAGAGAAAGAGAAAGATAGAGAAAAGGAGAGAGAAAGGAGAGAGAGAGAGAGAGACACAGACAGAGAGACAGACAGAGAGAGAGACACACAGAGTGA